>CM060911.1:107426598-107849924 GCA_030737875.1 Allium sativum | reverse complement strand
CTTGATTTAAATATATATTGACATATAGTATACTGCATATGTTGTGATTTGTGATATTAAATCACATGTACATTGCAGTCAAATGAATTGTTTGTTTATGTGATTTCATATCAAAATAGAGTGTTGTGATTTGTGATATTAAATAAAATGTCCATCGAAGCTGGCAATGTGTGTTATTTTTGAAAGTAGCTTCATGGTGGAGGTGATGGTTCACAAATAGGACCTAGTTGGGCATCGAATTCGGAACCGAAATAGGGTTGCTAAAACATGGAAAAATGTAATCCAAGGATTAGTCGTCGTTCTTCATGATTCTTCTTTTCCAACAATATTAGCCATCTTGATATTTCTTCCCTTTCTCAATTAGGTCAATGATTCAGTTTTAATTTGTTAATTTTTGGTTCGTTCCAGTAAGTGTAAAAAAAAGATTTTTGGTGAATCAATAAATAGAATTGTTTGGTAGAATATCTTGTGTTTGCACTTGATTGCATATCTGTCTTGTTTGCAATCAAAGTTATCTTTTTATGATTTAGGTGACTAGGTTCCTAGTTCACGCTTCCGCAAAGTGTTAATTTCCACAACAGTTGATATCGGAGCTAGATCATCGCAAAGCTTAGAGTAATTTTAATTTGAAAATTTTATTATTTTTATGTCGAATATGATTTCATTTTCGAAGACGACTATTTATGATGGAAGAAATTGGAGGGATTGAAAGCCAAAGATGGAGGATGTTATATACTTCAATAATCTTCATAATATGATTGATGGAGATGGAAAGAAGCCCTTTGATATAGATGAGGGAAAATAAAAGAAAATGGATATGATGAAAATTGCTTTGATTCGCCAATACTTTAATGATTCGTTTCATATTTCAGATAGGGGTCTTCAAGTTGATGATGCTCAAGGGATCAGTAGAGGTTAGGTAAGAAGCTCAGGTCAAGTGACAGACGGGTATCTAGTTATTTCAGGCAGGCATCTTCATGTTGATGATGCTTTAAGGATCGATAGTGATCAGGTAATGAGCTCAGGTCAAGTGACATACTGGTATCGATTTGGAAAATCCACAAAGACAAGACAGTGATCTTTGTGGTGTTACAAACGTTTTTGAGACCGCTTTTCGTGTGGTGCACCACATAAGAGAGATGCATCAGTCGTAGGCAGTGGTTGAATTAGTAATGGAGTTCTAATTGAGATTTGGTGTTTTGTGAAAGAGCTAGTGATGACTTGTTTGGTGATTGTTGAGATTCTAATGTGATTTCATATCAATGTGGAGTTGTGATTTGTGATAAATCACATGTCCATTGAAGTCGGATGACTTGTTTGCTGATATGATTTTATATCAAGGTGGAGTGTTGTGATTTGTGATATTACATAACATGTCCATTGAAACTGGCGATGTGTGTTAGCTTTGGAAGTAGCTTCATGGTAGAGGAGATGATTCACAAATTGGAACTCCGGACCAAGATAAAGCAATATGGGGGCAGAAATTGGACAGAGTATCAAGTCAGATCTCTAGGGCCCTAGTCCAAACGTTTGAGATGATGGAGTTTTTGTTTTCTGGGTGCTTGGCTAGACGTCTCAGCCGGATATTTCTATTTGACCGGGTCTCTCTCCCTCTCCCTCTCTCTTTATATATATATATATATATATATATATATATATATATCTGTGTGTGTGTGTGTGTGTATGTGTGTGTGTGTGTGTGTGTGTGAGAGAGAGAGAGAGAGAGAGAGAGAGAGAGAGAGAGATTTTAAAGGGGCATTTTGTATATTTGCCTAGATTATTTCAGGATTGGATTTGTTGTGAGCTAATAGGGCACCGAATTGGAAACCGAAATTAGGGTTGATAGAAACCGAAAAAAAAATATTTTTAGGGTTAGTCGTTGTTCTTTATGGTTCTTCTTCTCTAACAATATTAATCATCTAGATATTATTTTTCCTTTCTCAATTAGGTTATTAATTCATTTGTAATTTGTTTATTTTTAACTCTTTCAATAAATGTAAACAAAATTCGTTTTGATGAATCAATAAAGAGAGTGATTAAGTGAAATATCTTGTGTTTGTGTTTGATTGGAAATCCATCTTGTTTTCAATTAAGCATGTCTATTTGTGATTTGGGTATAACTAAGATCCAACTATACACACTTCCGCACAACCGGCAAATTTCCACAACATAGTACATACCATGTAGACTTATATTTAAGTGTCTAATATATATATATATTTTAAAAGAAAAATCTACAATATGAACTCAGTTATCATTCCAAACATTAACCACAATCAAGAAAGTAACAAATTGGGCACGGGCCGAAAGGAAAGATCTACAGATAATGTAAACTCAACTATTATGCCAAACATTAATCATATTCAAGAAAGTAGCAAATTACACACAGGCAATACTAGTTTTCAGAACTTCACATTCAAAAAATATGTATCTAGATTTATCCATTCATTTACGCACATATCTACAAGCAAATAGATACATGGATAAATGTAGGAATACAATAACATAAACACATAAAGCTCCATCTTTTACCCAAGATCAGGAACAGTGAAATATTCCTCTTCGTCGGAGACTGCAGTCCTTGGCCTTTTGTTGTACTGCATGCTTTTGCTGTTGTAAGACATCATGTTGTTGCTGTTTCTGAAGTACGCAGCATTGTTTGTTTGTGGGCTTGGCATTTCTGGAACTTCAGCTGCTTGCATTGTTGTCTTGGGACCTAACTGTTCTTGAAAAAGACCCATGTCTGTAAACCAGTCTAGCTCCCCAAATCCAGCTTGAGGCCCTTTACTCAACTGCAGTCCACAAATGAATGATAAGTAAGTTATACCGATTTTAGTTAGTAATATCATCTTAATTATACATAGCCATGCTTTATACTTTTCTACAGTCACAGTTTCTGAAAGGATGCATGGATATATAACCTCCCAATTTGGTACTCTAGAAAGAAGAGTATTTTAGTACCTTATCGTTAGATTCATAATCAGAGAGCTGGAGGAATTCATCAACAGCCCAAGCAGAAGGCATGAAAGGGGATACTTGTTCTTGAGGGAGGGAAATCTTGTGGCCTAGGAGTGCAAAATTCTGGTTAGGGGGTTCATACTGGATTTTTTCAGAATCTTTGCTGCTGCATATTGATTTCAAACCAACACGAATGCCAGTGGCTAGGTAACGTTGGTGGTTGCCTGAAAGACTTCCAGCAACATGGATAGCTTCGTCGCAGTCACGGCAAAACAAAGCTCTGTCCTCTACGCAGAATATGAATGCTGCCTTGTCCTATGAAATTATTGAGATTTTCAAAAGACAGATTAACTACCTCTGAATTGGTCATAATTGAAGTATTTTGGTGAAAATTCACAACACTTGTTATATCCAAAGACTTAGGGAGAATTCTATCTAAATGCATTCATCCTCTACTAGACATCTTTGTGCCATTTGCTTATAAAACAGATGCTTGTTAGAAATTTACACAGTAAGATGATCAGGAAAAAATTGTTTAAGGGAGTATTAGTGCGTAGACACTTAGAAGGTCAATATGTATATGGTTGATTATTCTTTATTTTCAACGTGTTTCCATGACACATCCATGAGTAGACAATATGTTCTAATTTATTACGTTGGTCTTTTTTATACCTTAAATAATATTAGGAGGAGATATTTGTGAACTATCATATTATCCAGCTAATCTAATTTTACATTCATAAGTACATTAAACACAGCAGTCTTGAATATGTGATTCAGTGATTATACAAAACTAAGAGTAGGACACTAAATATGCTAACATAGTTATGAAAGAAGAATTGGCTGTGAAGAACGCTCTTTTTTTCTTTTTTCTTTTTAAATTGTGCACTAATGTACAAAGTAGATAGCATGAACCATACTATCATGGCAAGGGAGTCCGACGGCGTCGAACCCAGACATCTTGCATCCTGCTATGTGTAGAGCAATTTTATCAGCTTAGCTTACATTTTACAGGATGGAATTAGGTTTTAAAATGATACTTGAGAACAGAAAAAGGAGATTATCTGAACTCTGAAGTGGTTTGGTAAATGACTGATGTTCTCCAAATTTCAAATAATTCATATAAAAATGACGTGGCACAATAACAGCCAACAAAAATGAATCATCAGTATACATGAAGTAGCACATGAATATTAGATCTATGGTGTATTGATACAAAAATTCGTTACAAACCAGATGGTTTCATGGATTACAACACTAAACTAGCGGGTATGAGTTTAGAAACAACAATCAAAAAAACGATGAAGAAATGAGGTAAAAGAAGTTACCTGACAAATATCACAAGAAGGAAGCTTATTGGAAAGAGTGTGAAGAGGAAGCCTTTGGTGCTTGCTTGCTAATTTGTTAGCAGCGTGGATCTGAACATCACATTTCTCACATAGCGCAGCCTCATCTGCACAGCATATCACTACTGCTGCTGCTTTCTCACACGCGTCACACTGTATCTTCATTTTCTTTTCTTTTCTTTTTTTTGAAATCGAGAGATATTAAGAATGTATAGAAGAGGATGAGGATGAGGACAATAAAGCTACGATATATTGACTCAGAAATAATGTGTGGAGAGAAAAAACAAGTGGCTATAAGTTCGTTTCAAATGCGTGGTCACAAGTTACTGATTCACATGCTCACACAATCAACTTGAGCAGACAAAGACTGAATATGAAAATATCGAAGAAGAAAAGCCAAAAAGGGATATTATTTCCCTCTGTATATTTAATTAGGAGTATTTTTTTTATTTTTATTTTGTTTTGGACCTATTTTGAAAACTTATAATGCAAAATAGCTCTATTTGAAAACTTATATCTACGGGTGTAAATCGGTCGGACCGGACCGGACAGAGGTGTGTTCAGTTTCTGTCCTAAAAAAAATCGGACCGAACACGGACCGGACCAAATTTTTTTCTCGGACAAATTTCGTTGTCCTAATTTGTGTCCTAAATAAAATCGGTCGGACACGGACACGGACGGACTAGTTCGGACTCGGTCGGACATGACTATTTATATTATATTTTGTACATTTTACTAGTCTTTTTCTCAACTATATGCCGAATTTCAAGTAATTCGGAAGAGCTCGGACCGGAAATCATTTTTTTCTCGTACAAATCTTGTTGTCCTAACTCGTGTCCAAACCAGTTCAACATTGAGTTGACCAATGTTATTTTAAATGGTGCTAGTGTTTTTCTTATTCTTTGACACTGTTGTCATTTCAAATAGCGTAAGTGTCCCTAGATTTTTTTTTTTAAAAAAAAACTATTAGAAAAAGGAGCTCGGTTTTTCTGATTAAACCTAAAACCATTCTCCATTTTTGCTGATTTAATCGCCAAATCCAAGCATGGCTAGCTCATCAATGCTAGAAGCTTCTTTAGGTATGATTTCTACAGCCAATTTCTGCATTTGCTAAATTTTAGGGTTTTGGTTAACGGAGAAAATTCTCAATTTTGATTTTGTTCGTATAATTGTTTTTAAACTCACGAATTGGTTGGTTGTATGAAGGTCGATATATACAAAATGTTAAACTATTGTGTTGTGACATTGAATTTGGGAATGTTGATTGCAAATTAGTTTAATTAGGTGATTTATTAATATTGTGAATTTGTTAACATTGTATATGGACTACTAAGAGACATTACCAGGGTCGATCGACAATATCGTACTGTATTTGCGAGAACGTCGTCGATCGAGCAACATCGTTTTGATGGCGATAACACACTTTCCTATGTGGTTTATATTTTCTTATACCATAATTTTGATTTTACGTAGTGTTTAAATTTTCTTGTTTAGCTGGCAGTGCAAAGACTTAGTTGTAATTATTGATTACTCCTCGTCGATGAAAGCAATGACTTCGACAATTACTTCACGTTTGATTTGTGATTATTTTAAGACCCGGGTCTAGCTTAGATGGCTTCATTTTTAGAGGACTTCGACAATTGTCATACATATTCTTCAGGAAGTACGATTTTGACATATACATATACCAAGCTGTCTCGAGTAGCATTATAGGAATGTTTCTCTTAGAGCTTGTCCGAGTCTAATATAGGCATTCATATTTCTCCTATTTTGTATGCATATATCTTTTACGTTTATAGACCTTGTATTTACATATTGTATACACGTTTTTACAGTTATGGTGTTGGACTTGTCTTCCAATCATAAGAGTTAGAATAAGAGAGAGGATTACGATTTCTCTCTGCACTATGGTGCTAGGTATAATGTCAGTCTTATTTTCATACATACATACATACATACATATACATATACATATACATATACATATGTTTTGGTTGTGTAAATAATTATATTCTTTTTTTGTAGGTAGGTTGGCCCAAAAAGAACGGTGAATTCCCCTTAAAGTAATGTTTTGTTCTACCGCAACGAGTTGACATACTCAATTATGGTGTTGTTATGTGGCCCACATACGCACATGCACTTGGATAGCTTCCAGAATTATGCACCATGCCTACGCATATATGGATGTTCGGGTCCCACTTATTTGCTTGGCTGATAAAGCATATCACCTTTCGGATAGAGTGATGCGTTAGTTTGGCATGCGACAACATCTGCTAGAAGCTCCTCCTCATTACAAAGTTATAGCTGGAGAATGCAGTATATCGATTGACTCATGGAATCATCGTCATATGGATGTCCAACAGGAACATGAGTATATACTTATAGATGAGGAGTACTATACTTGGTATTAGCACCTTACACGATGGTATATTCTTGTTCCAAAGAACCTCCCCATCAAAGTATGGCCAGAGGTTGAGATAAAGTCGTATACCCCTAGAGCTCATAAGGAATCTGGTATGTATACTTTGTTAAAAAATAATTGTAGTTAAATTTTATACGTTTTAATGATATGTATCATTTGATAGGCGGATAACCTTTACGATGCTATTGATTTGGTAGATGGGCTATCAAGGGAGGTGCTTAAGCTTTCGAAAGCAAAATGCTTCAGCGCCAGGCGCACTCTAGTCTATCTTAGGGAAGAACAAGCTCACTATGCATGCATTGCCTCCCCCTCCACTGCATTCTCCTACCGCTCTTATAGAAGCTATGCTACCACCACCTGCCACTCGTCAATACAACCGACGGGATGAAAGGCCGATGATTTCATCTTCTCAAGCTTTGCATGAGCAATTCATTCCTGGGTCATGGAAACCGCAGGGCACCAATATTATGGAAGAGAGCGAGGAGTCTTCTCCGGATGACCATCCTACACTTCCGACACTGAAAACCTGATAAAGACGCTGCTATAGTGTCCAGACAATGTAAGGCGACCATTTAAATATGAAATTACTAAAAACTACACAGAACTTGTCGTATATCTCACAACTCATGGAATAAAATATAATAGTAAAACATATTGATATAAAACGGACGAGACAGTAAATAGTTGAAATGAATACCAAAAATCAAAGTAATAAAGCCAAAATAGCAAACCACATGTCACAGAGTTATACAAAGGAAATTACTCCTATAGCAACTGTCTCTAAAGCAAAATGATAAAGATACCACTGAGCCCACGGTAGTGAATAGTGAAATGAGAAAGAGTGCGTATATATACGTGGATAGCCTCATACTCGTCTTCTGATCAACTATTCATGCTCACTCCTAACACACCTCTAGTCTACTCATGTAAGAGCACCTAGAGTAATAAGAAGAAAAGCATAAAACTCTAGGTTAGACAAATCCAGTGTGAGCGATAAAATCTCAAATACAAAAAATAAGTGAACGCATAGTATGGTAAACCATACCTAACTCGTTCCTGCATCCAAAGAGTTAGCACATAGAAGTATATACTACGCTAATAGAATCAATAGTATGGGTGTACTCTACATCTGAACACTAGGGTGTCTAAATGTATGCATCTGCACTATCTGTGTCGTTGTCAATGCTACCTACATCTAATGACATCCATGAGGGTGATATGAATAAACCAGCATATCTAACATCATCCTTTCTCACATTCATTCACTCAATGTGTTGGATATATAGTACGTTTTGTTTTACAGTAGTTGTACCCAGTCTGAGATGAAACAGTCAATATCTAACTGACAACCTCCATTTGATTGAGAATGAGCGTAAGTGGTATTCACGAGTCCCCCCTCGAATAAGCAACTTGTTGTATGGTTGGATATCCGATGGGAAGTCTCTAAATTGGCTTACAACGTATGTCAATTCGAAGACTCAATAGACGTTAAAACCTCAACTCTACAAGTACCTTCCCAAACCTATATACTAACGATCCCTTTTGCATAGGTATCTCCACTGTAGAGCTATTTTGGGACTATCTTTATACCCTGCCCAAAGCCTTATGGTTGGAACTATCTAGAAAACTATGTATGTCGCCCGACTCAACTCCTTAAACCCCTCTTGACAGCTTCCCCATCTTGATTTATAATCTATTGCTCTGCTCATAGGAGTTTAACTAGTCTTTTTTGGAGTCGTGCTCTTCAAGTTGAATGTTCCTTGAGCTACGGAAGCGAGAAGTCTTCATGTTGATGTCGCTGTGAAATGAAACTCTTTGAACTATCATCATCCTTCGTAGAAGCGGTCAAAGAATTATGTCACTCTTATAGGACCATAAGACCCTAAAACCTCGACCCAAATCCGAATTGTTATAGCCACACCGATCAGGTTCGACCATGTCTGGGTTAGTGTCATCACACCTATCCAGCTCAGTATACCGGGATCGGTATAGTCATACCCTGGTTTGGCCATGTCCAAATTGGTGTAGAGACATCAGTCCAGTTCGACAATCCTATTCAATCGACCCAAAGTCCCCCTCAGCCTTCTACTGATCTGAACCCCACTTCTATCTCCACGTCGATCCAAGCCACCCTCACATACCAATCCATTTTGGCATATGTCTTGGATGGTCTGGATTGCTTCCACCATATCGCCTTTGTCTTTGCTCAAATCGATACAAAATTTGAAGCATAGGCTTTTCAAGACATTCATAATTTCCCATAAAAATTTTGATCTAATTATAGGAACTTTAAAATTTTGATTGTATATCGACCATAACTCCCCTATACAGACCCCAAGCGACTCCAAAATTTTCATACAACCTTTGGATACATTCCAGCTTGTCTCCTCCTAATTTAATGTGATTTTGAGCAACTTTATTTTATGTACTTTTCGCAAAATCTTCGTTCTAGGATGCCAGTCGTATGCGTTTTCAAATATTCAATCAACAACAGTTGTAAGAGTCCAGATTAAAATAAATATCATAGATTTGCACGGATCTGCACGTGGTTTGATAGAAAAATGTAGCAATCTAATTCGCAACCATTTAAACTCATAGTTTTAATCTAAATTTGTAAGGTATCTTACAATTTAACTACTTTTTAGAATTATTTTAAGATTATGATGTCTAAAATTCTGTAAGTAAGATTAATATAACTCACCAGCGCCTATGAAATTTCAAATCTGAATAAAATTACTGTATCTGAATAAATCACCCTTCCCAGCAATTATAGATATGCCTCTCTTGTCTGCATATATAAATCTCTGTATTTTAATTCAAATTTTGTGGAGAAATTAGGTTTTGGATGAAGAGAAGTTTATGGTAATGAAGGAAGGAGCTCTGGGGAAGAAGGAGATGAATGTGGAATGACAGAAAATAGTTATAGCAACTCATTTCAGCCTTTTATCCTTCTAGTTCTGAAGTTCAAACTGAAACTACCTGAAAATGGATCCAAATGGTTAGAAATAGGCTATATGTGTCCTAAAATTCCTTCAAATAGCCATATCTTCCAAGCGGGTTGTATATTTTCAATGTATAACCATTCTACGGAAAGGAAAACCATCATCCTAATATAGCGAAAATAGTTTCGAATCAAAAATTCACTCTAGTCAAAAGTTATGGACGAAATAAGATTTTATCAAGGATAAAATGGTCATGGAAAAACCAAAGGAAAATGTTTGAAAGTGGCAAATGCCTCTATTAGTCATCTTTTAAAATTATACAATGATACGACCCGATATAAAAACAATATTTCATATTTACATGTTAAAAATGCGCAAAACTACATATCACAACATGCTTCTCCCTTTCAAGAATTTTTTCCCTCGAAACTCCATAAATGAGTCAATAGGTTCATCATGCATGCCTAACAACCATATGTAACCATCATAAGTCAAACATGCATCCATAGTAACCGAAAGGGAAAAGAATAAACTAATCCTGTCCTAGCAAGCAAGATACTATACTATGGCACATTAATGATATCCCCTGCAAAAGTAAAAACAATAACAAAAAATCTTACTAAGTGAAGAGATATAGATACGACTTCCTCGTACCCTTCTTAGTCTTCCAAGTGCAATCGTTCTCACTCTCGCTCTACTGAACCTTCAATAACACCACTTTCCTCCTCAAATGCTTCATATTATGTCCGACAATATGAATAAGCTTATAAATACTCGAAGTTTCTAGATCAATATCGACATCATCTAATTGATCAGGTGTGATCATTATATTAGAGTCATGCACAAATTTTTGTAATTGAGAAACATGGAACACATTGTGAACTCCTGTCATCTTCTGAGGTAAGTCTATTATATAAGCAAGGTTCCCAATCCATTCTATGATACGAAAAAGCCCACAAATATTCATGCTAACTTCTCTCTTTTACCGAACAAAACAACATTTCTCAAAGGAAAAATCTAGGTGAACACCATATCACTGATAGAGAAATCAAAATCTCTATGCCTCTTATCGGCATAACTCTTCTATCTGCCTTGAGCGGCCTTCATCCACTACCGAATAAGCTCAATCTTCTTGGAGGTGTCCTTCACCATCTCTAGTTGAAGTATCAGTTTCTCGCCAGCTTCCCATCAACATGAAGGAGTGTTGTATGGTCGCCGATACAATGCTTCAAATAATGATCTACCGATGCTAGACCGGTAACTATTATTGTACGTGAATTCCACAAGATGCAAATGGTTATCCCATGAGCCTGTAAAGTTATTATGAAAGCATGGAGAGGATCCTTTAAGATATGATTCATTCTCTCGATCTGACCATAGGTCTAAGGGAGATAAGCTATACTATGGTACATCTCAGTCCTTAGTGCCTCTTGTAAGCTTCTCCGAAACCCACTAGTGAACAGTGGGTCTCGATCACTCACAATGCTCTTTATTATGTCATGGAATTGTACTATCCATTTCACATTCAAATTGGCATACTTGGCTTTCATCTTATTTGAATTAACTGGTATAAATCTAGCATTCTTGGTTAACTGGTCAACTATGACCTAAGTACTATGGTACCCTAGTTGAGTTCTTGGCAGTCCATCGATGAAGTCCATTTACACTTGTTCCCACTTCCACTCGGGATTATAATGGTTGCTTCAATCCACTCTGCTTCTCCTCCTTTGCCTTAACCGACTGGCAGTTCATGCATTTTGAGATTAATAACCCAACATCCATCTTTATCCTTTCCTAATAATAGGTATGTTTCATATCACGGTACGTCTTATTACCATCGGGATGTGTGGTTAATTTTGAGTGATGATATTCTAAAAGTGCTTCATCCCTTAAACCGTCCTCAATTAGAACAACCAATCTCCACTTCTTACAAATCCATCCACTTGGTCATGTCCATGATGCTTTACATCCTTGAACCCACTTCCAGTCTCGATTTTGGCGATGATCTCAACCAACTTTAGATCATGTCTTCAAACATCTCTAATCCTCTGGATCAAAATTGGTATGATAGCAAAACTTACCAACATCTTTGGCTCTAACTTACATTTTGGTTAGAAATCATAATCTGTAATATATTTTAACTGCTTCCATTTAACAAACATAGCCCTCCAAACTGGAATGTCTCCGACTTGAAGAATCAGCGACTACATTACCCTTCTCTAGTGTGTGCGCTATTTGAAAGTAATAGGAAACTAAAAAAAATTAACCATCACTACTGACGAAGGTTAAGATCCTTTTGTGAAAAGGGTATGTTAATCACTTGTGATCGGTAAACAACTCAAACCTCTCTCCTAGAAGATAATCCTGCATAGCTTAAGCAAAACACAATCACTACTAATTTCAGATCATGGGTAGGATAGTTCTTCTCGTGTACTTTTAATTATCTACTAGCATGAACTATAACCTTCCCTCTTGAATCAATACCTCTCTCAGTTCAGTACCATAAGCAATTGTGTATACCATCGTCTCTTCATTCCCACCCGAAATAACCAACATCGATGCACTTGTCAACCTTTCCTTTTGGATCACAAATGCATGCTCGCATCTACCATCCCAAATAAAAGCATAATTCTTTTTAGTCATGTTGAATAATGTATAGCTATCTTAGAGAATTTTTGGAAGGACTTCCGATAATATCCTCTAATCCTAAGAAACTCCTCACATCTGTAGCATTTTTTGGTATAGTCCAATTTCAATTTTGTATCACTGTGACCTTTTCAGGATCTACAGTAATACCTCGTTCCGAAACAACATAACCCAATGATCTCACCTCTCTCCTCTAGAAGTGACATTTGAAAAACTTTGCCTTCAGCTGATTTTCCCCCAACACCTCAAGAACAATCATCAAATGTGTCTCGTATTCCTCCTCTGATTGAGAATATACCAAGATATCATCAAAGAACACAAGCACAAACTTATTCAATTAGTCTGTGAAGATACTTTCATAAGATCCACAAAGTAGACAGGTGCATTGGTTAACCCAAATAACATAACCAACTAGTCATAAAATCCGAATGGGGTTCAAAACGCCATTATTGGCGCACCCTCTCTGGCCACTCTAAGTTAGTGAAATCTAGTAGCAACTTCTAACTAAGAAAACACCACCGCACTGTGAAGCTGATCAAATACATAATCAATATGCAAGAGAGAATACTTGTTCTTCCTTGTTACCTTGTTTAGCTTAAGGTAATCAACACAAAATCTAAGAAAATCATCCGCCTTTGTCGTGAACACCACTGTCGCACCACATTCTTATACACTCTTCCAAATGAAGCGTTTCCCCAAAAGATCATTCACCTACACCTCAAGCTCCCTCTTCTCTTTGGGTGTCATCCTTCTCAAAGGCATCGCTATTGGTCTAGTGTCCTTTATCAGATCAATATGGAATTTGATTTTTCTATGAGATGGAAGTCCAGTTACTTGTTCGAATACCTCCAAATACTCCCTAATGGTTGGTACTTTTGATAACTCATCGTCTGGAACATCGAGCGACTATAGATAACTGGCCATTACCTCCTCAAATGGTAGACATCCTACTGGTACTCTTAGCTCATCATCCTTCCCATCAACATCCTATTGTAATCCATAATACTTTCTACTTACTCAGCTAGTCCATACCAAGTATAATATCAAACCCCAAAATAAAGCAATCACAATGAAGAAACATCCATGACTCGATAAAACGAAATTATCACAAATTGGTGGGGATGCCAATAGGGTTTGTTATTACTAAAGGCATGTCAGTGATTTAGGGTTTCAATCTTAATCTATCTACAAGGTCTTTAGATATAAACGAATGAGAAGACCCAATATCAAAGAAAACACGAATAAGAACATTAAAAATTGTAATACCAAACCACACAAACCCTAAACTAAAGCAATCATAAACAAAAAGCTTCTATGACACGATAAAACAAAATTATGACAAACCATATTAAGATTGATGGAGCCGCCAATAGGGTTTGTTACTAATAAAGGTCTGTCAATGATTTTGGGTTCCATCCCTAATCTATCTGTAACGACCCAAGGATTTTCGGTCCCGAAAATCGACATAAATACATTTACCGTATCTCATGACGTTCAAAACACCGAAAAAACTTGAACGTTATTAGAAAGAAATTAGAGGGTGAGATAAGAAAGAAAGAAATATTAGAATAGAAGAAGAAAAAAAACCAACACAACACAGAGTCTCACATCGCAGCAGAACAAAATATAATACAGAAATAAATCTTTACTGAGAGCTTTTAAAAATACTTACAATATCAGAGTACATCACACATCTGGACAGTTAAAACAACCTGTCCTCATATACAACACATAGCAGAATAGTAATTATATAATATCATACGCCTGAACGCCTCCAGCTCATCCCTGGACTTCGCAGCATCCGGTAACTTGGACTTGTACACCCCGGTCTAACTCGAGCATTTACAAAACACCGGGTCATTCTGGTGAACCAGAGTGAGAAAAAAACTCGCACAACTTTAAGGAAATCATCCAACTTGATTTTAAAGTTAAAATCTTTTCGAAAGAAAAGGATAATCGTAAGACCAAATCCACACATAAATACGAATGGTTTTTACCTTACGATAACCCAAGGCATTTTTGAAATCAATATCTTTTCTGATATTATAATAGTGTCTAAATACAAGTAAATATCAATCTAGCGGAACGCTTGCATCTCACGCTCCACATATATAGTATACAATCAAAATCGCGAGCGCTTATTTGAGATTAGGTTCCGACTATGACAAGGTATGGGACCACCTACCGATAGTGTATCTCTAGAGGTGAATACACTGGGTTCAACAAGAACGTCTTGCAACCCGGCCCACACATGACCGACCACTCATTTCGCTCGAGTGTATCGAATGTATATCACCAACAGTTGGGCTCAAACCACCGTTTCCCGAAAGGGACAACATCGAAATAGATTAAAGAAGCAAATGGAATTTCTCTAGATAGGTGATTATACACCCTAATGGGAGCGACCCACATAGCCATGCTGCCTGCCCGATTTTTATCATTTCCTAGTTGTTGAGGCTTGAGGTTAGAATTTACTTTTGGAACATCTGGTCACCATTCACTTTGAATGCCACGTCGTCAGATCCGCCAGATATCACTAATTGACGTTAACAAAAATAATCTAGTTATTTGGCTAGAAAAATACCATTTCTCCGCCATTAACTATGGTACGTTTGAAGAAATCAACGTCCGTAATTCCTTTGGAAATACTCTGTCAGACATCCATCCATACAAGTCAACCAGGAACAGAATGCACCAAAGGCACCCTCCTACCACATCCAAGGAATCACCCTATAGATTAGTAGTGAGAAGTCCTTGCAATCCGTAGATTCCAACCACGACAGAATCACTGCCGAAATATCTCTGGCTGCTAAACCTAAGAAATTCAACAAGTGGTTCTTCCGCTCATGAAGTTCAACAGTCTTCAATTGCTCCATCTTCAATAATCTTCTTTTATGTATTTGCTAGTTGGAATGATTTTCGAATATAAATTCGATCCCGGTCTTTCCGTACCAACAATCGTATTGGACAAATATGATAGTCGGTGATTTAACTATCAAAATAAACAGTGATTCAATCATGAAAATCCAATGGGTTCACTGGTTTAGTATTCAGCATCAATTGGCCTTTTAATTAAAACAAATGTAAATTTCAAACTCTTAAATATATCGATATTATGAATATAGCTTTACGCTTTTTATTTAACATAAGATTTATTCTTTAATCAAATTCATTTTAATACTTAAGAAAATCATATATTATATATAGTTTCTATTTTCACTTTCAAAACATTAGCCACATTATTATATAATATTGGGAAATCAATTCAGCCTATCACTTGTAAAACAACGTTACTAGATATCTTTTATTCATTACTTGGAAACAATAATCCATGCTTACACTTATTGAATAAAACTCATCTTTTACATTTCCTTTTTAATCTCGACAATATCATTATAATTCACGCAACCCCTTTTTATTTCCCCTTTCCACCTTGGAATCCTCACTATATATTATTTGGATACACGTTGCATTATTATTTCTGTAATGGAAATAATAAATAATTACTAACTCCTTTTACTATTACCCACTCATATCCTCCTCAGATAATTCTGATGTCGTTCAAGTTGGGGTATTTTAATTACCTCTCAGACCTTGATCAACAACGTTCTTATCTTAAGGTTGATACAAGTGGTAATCCAAAAACTACTTTTTTGTTCTAATAACAATTCCAGTTCCATTTAATTGAACTTATTAAAAATACGGTTTCATACAATCTTCTTACCTTTTTGAAAATCTCCTTCTCGGATATACCCATTATTTCATATTTTAATCATTAAATAATTTCTTTATAAAATATCACTTTTTAACCTTTTCTTTAAAACAAATTCTATTTATAATTCAAATTTGGTTCTCAAATCCTATGACCCACTTCTCTTACCAAATTCACTTTCACCAATCCTTTTCTAATTCTTTCAACCATTCCTCGTTTTGGAAATCCTATTTCAATTCCCCAATTCTACTTAACCCCACTATTAACTAACATTAATAAAAAATTAACGATTTTCCACTTCACCTCTTTTTATAAACCCCGTTTATATATTTATGGTTTAATATAAACCCATTTTCATCTCAAATCCCCTTTTTCTAGATTAGAATATTATGTAAACATTTGATTCGAGTTATTGTATGCTCTTGAATTTCCTTTTATAACTTTGTTATAAAAATTGGGGTTTAAATATAAAATTTGTTCATAAACTCCTTTCGCCATTCAACTAGATTTCATTCCAATTTCGATTACCTTTTTAAATACATTTCAATTAAAGGTAATTTTCTAATTTATTATTAATTCAAATAATAATTTACTTTGATCATTAACTACTTTGATCAATAAAATAGTAAAATTCCTTTTTTAAAATCTTATTTAAATTAAACAAATATTCTTTAAACTAATTTATTAGATTAATCCAAACAAACTAATTTAATAATTAACTCCAGTTAAAAATGGTCAATTTAGTCAACTCTAAACACGGTTATCTCGTTAACCGATTCCATTTAGTTCTCTCTTTACATTAATTAATAATGTAATTAATTTAAATAATTCCATTTAATTGTTTATTAACAAAACAATTATCCAAATTAACTGTTAGATTAATTTCTTTTCACTCTAATTGACATCAGAATTTACTTTATAAAATCAATTAATAATTAATTATAAATTAATTAAATAAATAATAAATATTTATTTCTTGTATATAAACTTTAATTCAAAAAATACATTTCAAAATCTATTTCCAGTTATAAAAATAAATTTTATAACTTCAGTTCTATCGATCCACCCGACGGTAAATCAATATAAAACAAAATAATTTATTCTTAGGCCATTTACTGCCAATTACCTAACCAATATTTCCCATTGGTTAAAACAAACATAAGTTGAATTTTCAGCTAATGATCACTAATCAAATCAACCACCCAATCATGACAGTTCATATATGATAATATGAAAATAAATAGAATATTTAAGGAATCCCGTTGGATCCCTCTAACCTGTTCTCCCCTGTATTCAAAACTGGTTATTTCAACTCAAATCATTCAACTCCATTTAACTGATAACAATAAACAACTAACATTTAACATCAACCAATTCAAACAATTTAAACATGTTTATTTTACAAACGCGACCAACAAGGTATGTTACCTTTATTGTATCCAATCGTTAAAACAACGATTTGGTATTTAACAGAGATTAAATGACGGTTTGATTTCATCGGTTAAATCAACAAATAAATATATAATTATCCTCAACCATTGACAAACAGAATACATAAAATAAAAACCCAATTTTATAAAATTTAAATGGGGAGAACTGAGTGAGTTTAACTCACCTTTGATTGATTCTGTTGTTAAATCAGCTCATTCCAGTTAAATCAACGACGTTTAATTTGACTGAAAAATCCATTTACTGTCTTCCCTGTTCGGTTCTCTTCCATCACGTAGTACTTATCGACGTGGTTCCGATGCTTCTTGTTTCATCGCATACTGATCACGTATGCATTCAAAATAAATATTCTAAGTTTATTCAAACCTTTAAAAAAATCTTTAATTTAATTTAACTTTTGGCCTTACACTACTATTACCCAGCCTACATGAAAATCACTCCAGCCCGCACCCATCTCCTATTCAATTAAAACCATTGGATCCCCTCCCTACTTCCATATCACCGGCCGCTACACAAAAACCCAGAAAAACCCTCATGCCGAAATCATTCTCTTCCTCCATCCTTGCCTTCCTGCTCCTATCGCTACGCCTAGCTTCCCGATTAGTCAATTCGCATAACCCATCACTTCACTGATAACCCTAATCCCTTCTAGAGTTGACAGAGCTCCATCCACACCACAACGACTTCAGAAAGGAACCCAGATCGAGCTTCAATCGTGAACCCTAGATCTTCGGCTTCGTCACCAATCAGACAAGTGCTTTCACGATTTTTAATTTCTATATGAATTTGTTCAATATTTTTTTTATATGTGGTTCGAATTTGTTTTTCCCTGATCTTTTTCATTCTGGGACTCTACAACACAATGCATGTGTATATATAACCGTAGATGGATAGAATTGATGTCCAAATCCAATTGTAATACCCTAGGTTTAGATCTTAGCTGCTGTTCTTAGGTACTGTTTTTCCTTTACATTTCCAGCTGTATTATCAAGCTGTGGTACTTTGATGGACATTTTAATGGCTGCAAAAGCTTAGCAGTGAAGTATCAAGATTTGTATTGAATTTCCCTATATTGTCTCAGTGCAAAAATATACAAAATCGAACTGTTCCCATGTGAATTTGGTGAAGAAATGCGTGTAATCTGTGCATATTGTTTATTGTCTGTTCAAGTTGTCTATTCGAATTGTATTGTCTGATTACAGCTATTAAATTGTTTAATTTAATTTCAGATTTGAACTGTGATATTGTATGCATGGCAGAATATGGTTTGTACAAATTTGTACTTGAAATTAGCTGTTTCAATTGATGTTATAAATATATATTTTTTTCCTTTAGTTGTTCCTGATTTCTTAGCTATTGAATTTAGTGTTTTCTTTAGCTTCTTTGTCTGTTCAAATTACTATTTCATTGGGGAAGATCATGCACTATTCGAATGGTCTGTGTGTTGTAAAATCAAGCATGACTATGTATCGTACTGTTTCACTAGGGTTGTGCATTTTACCTTTTTGTATAGATGTCATGTTACTGTTGTATTCACTGTTTTCATTAGCTGTTTTGATTTGTTGTTTCAATTCTATTGAATTTCTGTTCTTATTGGAAATTTGAGTTTTACTATTTTAAATGGAGGAATTAGTCCTTCTGTCTTCTATTGAAAGGAACAAGACATGTTTGTGGTATTTGAATTCGAATTGAATTTGTTTTTTCCATTTGATTTTTCTTTAGTACAAATAAGAATATATGAATATGTCGTTTTTTCCTTCGCAATTGATAATATGAACCATGTGCAAGTAATATACAAGCTTTTGGTTGAGTTATTTTGAAACCTTATACAATATTGGCGCAATTTAAATGAAATTCCAAAGCAGTTAAATAAAAATAAATAAATATCATCGAATATATTCAAATGAAATACCGTATAACTACAAATAAGGCTGAGATGGATTTCAAACCCGGCATTCAAAAATCCAAGTATATAAAAACCGTTAATATTTTATTAAATAAACGTTGTCGTTTAATAACGATTTTCATAGCGATTATTTGAAAATTTGAATTGGATATAACTAACAATCTATAACATGAAATCTCCACTTTTCTCTTCCATCAGAAAATTATCATCAATTAGATTTAACGGTTTCTTGTTTCATAGAATTCTGACTTATATCGGATCATGTATATTCAATTGAAGTTCAATACTCCATATTACGAACTGCCACGCCATTTCGAGCTTGATTTATAATTATATAAATATATATAACGTTAAAACTTCGTTTCAATAACGAAAAAAATCCACTAATATTTAAAATAATAAATTAAATTAAATATTTGACTGCCAAAAATACGGATCGTTACATTCTTCCCCCTTTAAAATAATTTCGTCCCCGAAATTGCTAAGGTAAGGAAAATGCTACAAATTCCATTAATTTCCAAATCCCATTTATCTTAAATCGAAAACCAATTTAATACCATAAATAAATATTTTTCAAAAATATAGAAAATTTTCCTAACACATTAAATTCCCGGAAAAATTCGGCAAAGTCTCCTCTGTACGGAGTGACATCGGCTATGTCATAGGAACAAATAATATATATACATCGACCCACACGGTCGGAAAACAAAAATCAAAACCCAAAATTTTATATTTCCGCGTAGGCGTACCTTTTACGAGCGCTATTGAGCATACTGGCTCAAGGTATATGTGATTTACTCAACCATTATCAATTTTTCTAGCCATCTGGCACCTGTACTTAACTTAATTCACATATCAGTGATAAATATATGAAGTTATGAGATAATATTTCACTAATCAACAAGTATAACTACACTAATTCCAAAATCAAACACACAACATCAATTCATTATCAAATACCGGGTTAAATCATAAATTCCAATTCATATTCAGTTTCATTTCAGTTTAATTATACCAAAAATTATTTTTTAGTTCAAAATTCATTTTACTCCAATTAATTGTTGATTATTCCTATTCAAACAATTATCATCCAACAACAAACAATTCACAATTCAACAACCAATATACAACCAAATCAATTGAATTTACATTCAATACTAATATTTTATTTTGGTCTCACATATTTGTACACCAATCGATTAATATTCGATTGATTTCTAATTGATTATTATTTATTCATATTCCAAATTTCAAATATATTTAATTTAATTCAATATCATTATTAATTTAATTACACTTAACAAAGTCTAGATTCAATTCAAATTTTTAATCCAGTTTGAATTTCATTCACATCAATCAAACACACTAACACCTTAATAATTTAATAAAATTATTCCTTTTCTATACAAAAATATCTTTTGGGTAAAATTATTTCATTTACCCTCTTTTCAAAACAGTATTGTATCCATTGCCAGTTCAATGCTTCTCAACACTTGAACCAATCAACCAACACAATATAAAACATTTGTATCTAAAATTAACAAATACGCTCTCATATATTTACACTCAATCTCGATCTAGGGTATTACAAAACCAATCTCTATCGAGTTACACCACAGAGCCAAGGTTATTACTAAACCAATAGCTCTTATACCACTGTAACGACCCAAGGATTTTTGGCCCAGAAAATCGACATAAATACATTTACCGTATCTCATGACGACCTTCCAAACACTGAAAACACTTGAACGTTATTAGAAAGAAATTAGAGGGTGAGATAAGAAAGAAAGAAATATTAGAATTGAAGAAGAAGAAGAACCAACACAACATAGAGTCTCACATTGCAGCGAAACAAAATATAATATAGAAATAAATCTCTACTGAGAGCTTTTAAAAATACTTACAATATCAGAGTACATCACACATCTGGACAGTTATAACAACCTATCCTCATATACAACAAATAGCGGAATAGTAGTTATATAATATAATACGCTTGAACGCCACCAGCTCGTCTCTGGACTTCGCAGCATCCGGTAACTTGGACCTGTACACCCCGTTCTAACCCGAGCATTTACGGAACATCAGGCCAGTCTGGTGAACCAGAGTGAGAAAAAAACTCGCACAGCTTTAAGGAAATCATCCAACTTGATTTTAAAGTTAAAATATTTTCGAAAGAAAAGGATAATCGTAAGACCAAATCCACACATAAATACGGACGGTTTTTACCTTACGATAACCCAAAACATTTTTGAAATCAATATCTTTTCTGATATTATAATAGTGTCTAAATACAAGTAAATATCAATCTAGCGGGACACTTGCATCTCACGCTCCACATATATAGTATATAATCAAAACCGCGAGTGCTTATTTGAGATTGGATTCCGACTATGAGAAGGTATGGGACAACCTGCCAATAGTGTATCTCTAGAGGCGAATACACTGGGTTCAACAAGAACGTCTTGCAACCCGACCCAGACATGACCGACCACTCATTTCGCTTGAGTATATCGAATGTATATCACCAACGGTTGGGCTCAAACCACCGTTTCCCGAAATGGACAACATCGAAATAGATTAAAGAAGCAAATAGAATTTCTCTAGATAGGTGATTATACACCCTAATGGGAGCGACCCACATAGCCATGCTGCCTGCCCGATTTTTTCCATTTCCTAGTTGTTGACGCTTGAGGTCAGAATTTACTTTCAGAACATCTGGTCACCATTCACTTTGAATACCACGTCGTCAGATTCGCCAGATACCACTAATTGACATCCACAAAAATACTCTAGTTATTTGGCTAGAGAAAAACCATTTCTCTTCCATCAACTATGGTATGTTTGAAGAAATCAACGTATGTAATTCCTTTGGAAATACTTTGTTAGACATCCATCCGTACAAGTCATCTAGGAACAGGATGAACCGAAGGCACCCTCCTACCACATCCAAGGAATCACCCTATAGATTAGTAGCGAGAAGTCCTTGCAATCCGTAGATTCCAACCATGGCAGAATCACTGCCGAAATATCTCTGGTCGCTAAACCAGAGAAATTCAACAAGTGGTTCTTCCGCTCATGAAGATCAACGGTCTTCAATTGCTCCATCTTCAATAATCTTCTTTTACGTATTTGCTGGTTGGAATGGCTTTCGAATATAAATTCGATCCCAGTCTTTCCGTACCAACAATCATATTGTACAAATTTGATAGTCGGTGATTTAACTATCAAAATAAACAGTGATTCGATTATGAAAATCCAATGGGTTCACTGGTTTAGTATTCAACATCAATTGGCCTTTTAATTAAAACAAATGTAAATTTTAAACTCTTAAATATATCGATATTATGAATATATCTTTATGCTTTTTATTTAACATAAGATTTATTCTTTAATCAAATTCATTTTAATACTTAAGAAAATCATATATTATATATAGTTTCTATTTTCACTTTCAAAACATTAGCCACATTATTATATAATATTGGGAGATCAATTCAGCCTATCACTTGTAAAACAACGTTACTAGATATCTTTTATTCATTACTTGGAAAAAATAATCCATTCTCACTCTTATAGAATAAAACTCATCTTTTACATTTCCTTTTTAATCTCGACGATATCATTATAATTCACGCAACATGTTTTTATTTCCCCTTTCCACCTTGGAATCCTCACTATATATTATTTTCCAAATCTTCATTACACGTTGCATTATTATTTCTGTAATGGAAATAATAAATAATTACTAACTCCTTTGACCGTTACCCACTCATATCCTCCTTAGATAATTCCGATGTCATTCAAGTTGGTGTTTTTTAATTACCTCTTAGACCTTGATCAACAACGTTCATATCTTAAGGTTGATACAAGTGGTAATCCAAAAACCACTATTTTTTTCTAATAACAATTCCAATCCCATTTAACTGAACTTATTAAAAATACGGTTTCATACAATCTTCTTACCTTTTTGAAAATCTCCTTCTCGGATATACCCATTATTTCTTATTTTAATCATTAAATAATTTCTTTATAAAATACCACTTTTTAACCTTTACCTCTTTAAAACAAATTTTATTTATAATTCAGATTTGGTTCTCAAATCCTATGACCAACTTCTCTTACCAAATTCACTTTCACCAATCCTTTTCTAATTCTTTCAACCATTCCTCGTTTTGGAAATCCTATTCAATTCCCCAATTCTACTTAACCCCACTATTAAGTAACGTTAATCTAAAATTAACGATTTTCCACTTCGCCTCTTTTTGTAAACCCCATTTATATATTTCTGGTTTAATATAAACTCCTTTTCATTGGAAATCCCCTTTTACTAGATTTGAATATTATGTAAACATTTGATTCGAGCTACCGTATGCGCTTGAATTTCCTTTTATAACTTCGTTATAAAAATTTGGGTTTAAATATAAAACCCGTACATAAAGTCCTTTCACCATTCAACTAGATTTCATTCCAATTTCGATTACCTTTTTAAATACATTTCAATTAAAGGTAATTTTCTAATTTATTATTAATTCAAATAATAATTTACTTTGATCATTAACTACTTTGATCACTAAAATAGTAAATTTCCTTTTTTAAAACCTTATTTTAATTAAACAAATATTCTTTAAACTAATTTATTAGATTAATCCAAACAAACTAATTTAATAATTAACTCTAGTTAAAAATGGTCAATTTAGTCAACTCTAAACACGGTTATCTCGTTAACCGATTCCATTTAGTTCTCTCTTTACATTAATTAATAATGTAATTAATTTAAATAATTCCATTTAATTGTTTATTAACAAAATAATTATCCAAATTAACTGTTAGATTAATTTCTCTTCACTTGTTTATAAATCTGATTGACATCAGAATTTACTTTATAAAATCAATCAATAATTAATTATAAATTAATTAATTAAATAATAAATATTTATTTCTTGTTTATAAACTTTAATTCAAAATAATGTATTTCAAAATCTATTTATAGTTATATAAATAAATTTTATAACTTCAGTTCGATCGATCCACCTGGCGGTAAATCAATATAAAACAAAACAATTTATTCTTAAGCCATTTACTGCCGATTAAACAACCAATATTTCCCATTGGTTAAAACAAAACACAGGTTGAATTTTCAGTCAATGATCACTAATCAAATCAACCACCCAATCATGACAGTTTATATATGATAATATGAAAATAAATAGTATATTTGAGGAATCCCGTTGGATCCGTCCAACCTGTTCTCCCCTTATTCAAAACCTGTTATTTCAACTCAAATCATTCAACTCCATTTAATTGATAACAATAAACACGAACATTTAACATCAACCAATTCACAAGCAATTCAACAAATTCAAACAATTTAAACATGTTTATTTTATAAACGCGACCAACAGGTTTGTTACCTTTATTGGATCTAATCGTTAAAAGAACGATTTGGTATTTCATTGAAATTAAATGACGGTTTAATTTCATTGGTTAAATCAACAAATAAGTATATAATTATCAAACAGTAAACCATTGGCAAACATAACACATAAAATAAAAACCCAATTTATATAAAATATAAATGGGGAGAACTGAGTGAGTTTAACTCACCTTTGATTGATTATGTTGTTAAATCAGCTCATTCCAGTTAAATTCAACGGCGTTTAATTTGACTGAAAAATCTATTTGTTGTCTGCCCTTTTTGGTTCTCTTCCATCATGTAATACTTGTCGACATGGTTCAGATGCTTCTTATTTCATCGCATTCTGATCACGTATCATTCAAAATAAATATTCTAAGTTTATTTGAACCTTTAAAAAAAATCTTTAATTTAATTTAACTTTGGACCTTACACTATTATTACCCAACCCACACGAAAATCACTCCAGCCCGCACCTATCTCCTATTCAATTAAAACCATCAGATCCCCTTCCTACTTCCATATCACCCGCCGCCACACAAAAACCCAGAAAAACCCTCATGACGAAATCATTCTCTTCCTCCATCCTTGCCTTCCTGCTCCTATCACTACGCCTAGCTTCTCGAGCAGTCAATCTCATAACCCATCACTTCACTAATAACCCTAATCTCTTCTAGAATTGACAGAGCTCCATCCACACCACAACGACTTCAGAAAGGAACCTAGACCGAGCTTCAATCGTGAACCCTTGATCTTCGGCTTCGTCACCAATCAGATAAGTGCTTTCGCGATTTTTAATTTCTGTTTCAATATTTTTTTTATATGTGGTTCGAATTCGTTTTTCCCTGATTTGTTTCATTCTGGGACTCTACAACACAATGTGTGTGTATATATACCCATAGATGGATAGAATTGATGTCCAAATCCAACTGTAATACCGTAGGTTTAGATCTTAGCTGTTGTTCTTAGGTAATGTTTTTCCTTTACATTTCTAGCTGTATTATCAAACTGTGGTACTTTGATGGACATTTTGATGGATGAGAAAGCTTAGCAGTGAAGTATCAAGATTGGTATTGGATTTCCCTGTATTGTCTCAGCTCATAAATATACAAAATCGGACTGTTCCCATGTGGATTTGGTAAAGAAATTCGTGTAGTTTATGCATATTGTTTATTATCTGTTCTAATTGTATTGTCTGAGTATAGCTATCAAATTGTTTAATTTAATTTCAGATATGAACTATGATATTATATGCATGGCAGAATTTGGTTTGTACAGATTTGTACTTGAAATTAGCTGTTTCAATTGATGTTATAAATATATATATTTTCCTTTAGTTGTTCCTGATTTCTTAGTTGTTGAATTTAGTGTTTTCTTTAGCTTCTTTGTTTTTTCAGATTACTATTTCATTAGGGAAGATCATGCACTGTTCGAATGGTCCGTGTGTTGTAAAATCAAGCATGGCTGTGTATCGTACTGTTTCACTAGGGTTGTGCATTTTACCTTTTTGTATAGCTGTCATGTTACTCTTGTATTCACTGTTTTCATTAGCTGTTTTGATTTGCTGTTTCAATGCTGTTGAATTTCTGTTCTTATTGGAAATTTGAGTTTTACTATTTTAAATGGAGGAATGAGTCCTTCTATCTTCTATTGAAAGGAACAAGACATGTTTGTGGTACTTGAATTCGAATTGAATTTGTTTTGTCCATTTGATTTTTCTTTAGTACAAATAAGAATATATGAATATGTCATTTTTTTCATTTGCATTTGAAAATATGAACCATGTGCAAGTAATATACAAGCTTTTGGTTGAGTTATTTTGAAACCTTATACAATATCGGCGCAATTTAAATGAAATTCCAAAGCAGTTAAATAAAAATAAATAAATATCGTCAAATATATTCAAATGAAATACCATATAACTACAAATAAGGCTGACTGGATTTCAAACCTAGCATTCAAAATTTCGGTTTAAACAATATCCGGGTATATAAAAACCGTTAATATTTTATTAAATAAATGTTGTCGTTTAATAACGATTTTCATAGCAACTATTTGAAAATTTGAATTGGACATAAATAACAATCTATAACATGAAATCTCCATTTTTCTCTTCAATCAGAAAATTGTCATCAATTAGATTTAACGGTTTCTTGTTTCATAGAATTCTGACTTATATCGGATCCTGTGTATTCATTTAAAGTTCAAAACTCCATATTATGAACTGCCACGCCATTTCGAGCTCGATCTATAATTATATAAATTTATATAACGTTAAAACTTCGTTTCAATAACGAAAAAAACCACTAATATTTCAAATAAAATATTTGAAATAACAAATTAAATTAAATATTTGACTGCCAAAAATACGGGTCGTTACACTATCTACTGGGTCTCTATATATAAAGGAATGGGAAGATCTAGTATTAAACAAAACATGAATAAGAACAATGAAACTGGAAATCATACCTTGAATGACAACACCCTTTCCCTTCTCCTTCGTCGAAAGGGCATTTGACGAATTGAGAATAACATTGATAGCAAATGGTTTCCCAGCCTACTTAGCTGCCTCCGGATAATCCTTCTTGAGAAGTCTGGTATTATGACAGAGATAGAACTTTCTCTCGCCCCTTGCAAGCTGATTCTTATAATGGCTCTCCTCTTCGCAATTGAACCAAGTTACCCCGGACCTAACCTTCTTCTTTTATCCTCCTTTTTTCTGAGGTGGCTTCTTTTGTTTTTTCATTTCTTCTTGTTTCCCCCGCTTACTTGTGGTTTTTTCTCTTTCTTAGGAGTAACATACATTATAATCTTTTATTTAGGATAGATAATCTAATTCCTAAGTGCTTTCCCAACCACTTACTCAAGGGTCTCATCAACATGATTCAAGAGCTTCTCTACCAAATGATCATCTAAGCCAAGAATAAACTTCTCATTCTTCGTCTGTATGGTGTCCATGAGTGATGCCCTGTACTTTGACAAAGTACCAGACTCAGCCACATACTTAGAGATAATCATGTCCCCTTGTCTCAACTTCTAAAACTTCCTAAACAAAGCCGACTTATGGGATTTCAGAATAAAATTCTCTTCAAAAGGAGTCTTGAACTGATCCGAAGTGAGCTCCTCCTTTGGTGTAGCAGCCTTCATCGCTTTCAACCAATTCATCGCTTTCCTTGGAGTTGACGTGAGGCCAACTTCCTGTTTATCACATCCTCTAGATTGAGATCAATAAAGGTTTGTTCACAAGTGTTAAGCCAATCCTCAACCTCTATTGCCGACTCTGTCCTTACAAAAGATTTGCCTCTCAAGCTGGAAAAAACCTTATAATGCTTAGAGTATTCAACTCCAAGCGCTTGCAGTCGAGCATCATTCCTAGCGATAGCATTAGAGGCGGCTACTTGAGCATTTTGTACTGTGACGACCTAAGTTTTTAGTCAATTTAAAATTTTATTTTTATTTATTTTTACAAGGATTTGTAATTGATTTTAAAAATTGGATGATTTAACATTATTTCCATAGCTTAAAAGGGAACATTTTTCAAATTATCTCGGAATTCGATGAAACACATTTTATTAGATCCAGAACATTGAAAAATGATAAGGTTCCAAATTTCATAATTTTTGGAGTTAATACGTGAGTGTGCGAAAAATAAGCACGTACCGGATCAACTAGTCAAAATTAAGCGAAAACGCAATAAAAATAAAACGGATGGTCAAATGAACTCCAAATTTGATGAGATCTATTTCATTGGATCCAGAATTACGAATTATGTTAGGATTCAAAATTTCGTGACAAACGGATTTACCGTTTTATCACATGAGCGATAGACATGAGATAGAACTAAAACATGCTCAAAAGAGCTTCTCTCTTTAACAAGGCAATAAACACAAATGATGTGTCACTTAACCAAGCTTCTAAGTTATGTTTTCTCCCCTTTATTCTCCTCCCTTCACTACATCAATCCATGGCCTTTCAATTTCTATAGAACACCTTCCTTTTCTTTCCTTTTTTCACCTTTTCACCTTTTCTTCCTTAAGTCTCCCCCTTTTCCAAGCATTTGCCATGACCTCCAACTCCATCTCCCTCACCTGACCTAAGCCGCCACCTCTCCACCTGCGCACCACCCCTGCAGCGCCTCCTCCATCTCGTGGACCCTACCACCTCCAAAACCCCTAAAATCCACCTTAAATCAATAACTTCCACTCCTAAGCTCCATTTACACCTAAATCTCAACTTCTTGGGACCTACTAGCCTCAAGCCTAGTTCCACAACACTTGGAAGTGATTGAACCTTAAATGGTCATTAGAAAGTAATTAACTAATTACTGGTTAACGGATATTGATGAGAACCCTATTCAGTAAACTATATGATGATTGGTTGAACCTTGATGATTAATATTAATTGATTTTGTGGTTAATCTGTTGATTGACAAACCCGTATACGCATTAATGGTTTAAGGCTTAGACGGTATGTACCATGATGTGGTAACTGGATGTTAATAGTTGTTAACAACTATTATTGGATGTTTAGTGATGTTTGAAATCCATATAAATTGAAATATATGGTGATGGGTTGAATCTCATTCCAATTCGGAATTAGTTTGAATATTTTATTAATATTAAGTGAAAATTAAAAGTTTGATGTTTGATTTTGGATAGACACAATGTTTATAAAATTACGATGGATATTCACAACTGGAATAAATTAATTTGAAGTAATTTTCATATAATTATAGCTTATTCAAGTTTTATGTTTAAAATAATTAACAACGGGTAAAAGTGAAGTTCGATTAAGGTATATAGAAAAGGTTTCAACAAAATTACCTTTTCAGAACTTTTTTTACGGTTGTCAGGAAAATTTAGACTTCAAACAATAAGTTTTGAAAAATAATACTAATTTAATGATTAAAATAATATCAAAATGATTAAATATTGGAATATTTGATTTTCAAGAGAAATAATAGGAAAGTGGTTTCCAAAGATAATTATATATGATTTATATAATTAATAAATTATTTTGGAAGGTTTTTGATTTAATTTTAATTATAAATCGAATTTGGCCTGAATTGGACTTTTCGTGCAGAGGTAGTTTGCGAACTTCGACTATTGACTTTGAATTGACGTACCGGGAGACCCAACCGTCGGATTTACCTGAAACGAAAAACATTTGGTTCAGAATGAAAAAGAGCTTTCCAATGATATGTGAAGTTTTAAAATCCAATGATTAGATTTTAAGAAAGATTCAAATCAAATTTGAATAAAAATAACGTTATTGTTGTTATTGACCTAAAATTGGTTTTTAATAAACTGGGCTATTTTTAAATCATTAAAAATAGGGAAAAATTATGATAAATCATAATAAATGATTTACAAGCGGGTTGGACTAAATATATTTAGTTTTGGACAATATAAAACTATTTTGTGAAAATAAGCTATTTTGACAAAAGTGATTGATACAGTTTAAAGTTAATAAATACTTAACCCAGTTAAGTTTTTCCAATGTATTAATATTGGATTAGAATGAAAATAATATTTGAATATTTTGATATTGGATTCCGTAATTATATAGACACTGCTTTAAGGAATTTGGAAGATAGTTATATCGTTATTCCCTATACGGTATATGTTGGTTTCCGAATTTGATATTGAATATAAGTCGATGTGATTTCTATTTAAAGCCTTATATTTGATATCTAATTGGATTTTGGGTTTGTCGTGAATGGTGTCTTCAATAACACTATTCTAAAACCTAGTTGAAAATTAAATTTATGGAATAAGTCTTTTAATTAAGATTAATGAAGTTTTCCAAAGTGAAGTTTTCCAATTAACAAATTTAACTGGAATCGGATGGAAGTTTGATTTTGGGTTTTTCGTGAACGATGTTTTAGATAACATTTGTTCTTTAAACTAGTAAAAGGAAAGATGATTTCTCAAATTAGGATTGTAATAAATCTTTAAATAAAGATTTGATTGAATGAAACGAGATTAAAACTATGTTAGAGTTTTAATAAATCTTTCAATAAAGATTTAGAATAAAAGTTGGTAACTAAATTTACCGAAACACGAGGGGGTTAGATAAGAGTACCACCAGTTTTGCTCCATGGGATGAATAGGATGGGAATGGGATAATGATATGAGAGATTACCTTAGTGTATGGCTCGATAATCCTGGTAAGGCTTATAGAACTTAACTTGAGTTAAGTTAGTGAAAAGAGATTATATAATCATTTGAAATGATTTCTAAGGAAAGATTTAAGCTAGAAGTTTAAATGACGTAAATCTTTGATAAGATTTAATGGTATAACTCCCAATGTAAGGGATATTCAAATAAAAGAATATTACGAATTGGAATGAGATTTATGATATGTTTATATATCACTTGATTTTAATGATGCGATAGTAGAAAGACCGGGTTTCAACCCATTCTGAATAACTAATACAACAATTGTCGAAGATATCGAAGATGATGGTTGAAGACCGGAGATTTTCACATCATTTGGATTATTGCTCATGCCTTAGGTACCTAATATTATAAAGGTTAAAGTGCTGGTCATCCTGATGTACTTGGAGATCGACTGGATATGCAGGCCTCTTTCCCTTAGGGGACAAGGAATAAGGTGGCTTCGGTTTCGTTCAGACCCAGAAAGAAATTGTAAATTGATGTATGTCTAACATTGTACTTCATAACATAACCGATTAGTTGCTATTGATGATATATCTGTGGTGGCGGAGAATTTATCCACTTAGCTTAACACTCTTCTTTGAAGCATATGAACTCAAAGCTTATATTATTAATAGAAACTGATCATATGTGTGAATTGACAATATGGCATACTAAGTTGCTGATTAATCAAAGCTTTTGTTGAAAAGCAGAACTTTGTGGTTGATGATCAAAGTATGGCTGAAATAGCATAGCTTTTTGTTGAAACATGACTTCTGCATGCCTCGCAACCCTGGAATAGCCGAAAACAGGATGAAGGGTCATAGAGTAAGGACTGACATTCCCGTCTAGCTAAAAAGAGATGCCATGGTATGGAGCCCAGGCAATTTACTTATGTGGATTGATAGATTGAGGCGCCTCGCATGATGGTTAAACAACCGACCAGTGTGACGGTCTGATAAGACCGATGAATGTATTGTTTAAGAGTGGCCCTAACTCATCGGGAATTGGTGGGTTGGCTCTATTGATCTAGGGTTTGCGTGCGCGTGAGTCCTGGAAATCTTGCTGGAGATGGTCCGAATCAGATAAGGAAGATCCTTTGCTTTGGTTATCGATGGAAATCCAACTTCCACTATGAATCTTGTGTTTTTAGTTGTAACCCTATATGGAGACATAATAGGATGGAGTATTATGCCATCTAAGTTTTATGCATTTATTTTCGAAATTGATTCTTACACTATGCACTAGTAATAATAAAGGAGAAATTTTACATATCAAGCATGTTTGGATATTATAAGGTAAAACTCTACCCTTTGGTTTACACTTGCATTGTGTGATGGCACTTGAGTCTTATAATAACTTCATTTCTCAAAAATCATTACGAGTTTTTATGACTAGTATTCATGTAGACAAAACCCGTCCCGTGTTATACGGCGTGGTCCTTTGATTTACCCAACTTTAAAATAAAGTAAATAATTGTTTGGGTTCTCATACCAGTTCCATGACTGACCTGGAGTTTATTGTTTCCCACCTAAACTTTGGATGCCCATGTTTTCCATATGGGCAGCCAATAGTTTTGGTTTTTCAGATATTTTATTCAGTACGATCTTGGATTATGGCTGGAGCTATACTCTGGATTATTTCGAGTCTTCCGCTATATATGTGTTTATGTTTTCGTTGTATTGTAATTTACTGTTCTCTGATACTTTTTCGTTGTGTATCAGTTATCTGTACTCTAATAATCTTGTACTCTGAGGTAAAATTGTTGTAATAGCAATGAAATGTCATTTTTTGTTTTGTTCTGATGTGTTGTATCCCATAACGGTTTGAGGATTTCTGCCGTTTGGATCGGACCTGCGTGGTTTATGGTCAATTTGAAAGGCGGGAATTTTTGGATAATCACATTTTGTATTAGAGTTAAGGTTTATTCAAAGCTTTGGGGTTACGACGCACTAGAACAAGACAAAAGAATCCATCAAAGATAGGATTAGTAATATCCTATAAGTGAAACTCATTAGAGATAGGGTTAGTAATACCTTAGAATGATCCTGAAGAGTATTATATATAAAAATGAATTTAGTTTGAAACTATTATATCTTATAATAAAAATTTGAGTATTTTATTTGATGTTGAGTTAGGACTGTCGAGTATAATAAGATTTTGCATATACATCTGATGAACGTGTATTCAAAGTCTCAAATATACCGAGTAGATATATAATAACACTCTAGTCGCTCTAAGATGATTTTAATGATAGTTCAAACATCGTTAGTATTTATTTTCGATTTTTGAAAGTGGGATGTCTGTATAATTCCAATTGACTGGTATGAGGATCAAGAACTTAGTTAGAGTTTATTGTTTGTAATTTGACTTTGAAAATATACATTGAGTATAAAAAAGATTTATGTTTTGACAACATATAAATTAGGAAAGTTAATCAACCAGTTGATTACTAGTTGTGATGTGTGATAGTTAATTAAAGTAATAAAAAACTGGAATGATAAAACCAATATGAGAATGGAAGGTAAATTGACCTAAGCCAAAATCAATGGTGAATTGATTTAGAAATTAGTTCGGATTGGATATGTATATGTTGGGAAGGTTATAGCATGGAAGTTAAGAAGAGGAATAAAATTGCATGCTCGACACAAAGGTCTATATTTATTGTATTGGTTGGATGTGATAATTTTATGAGCCGATTGACAAGCAGCTTGGCTTTGGATTTTCGTTTGATTGAGGACGTCTCGAGGGCAAGTTGTAGTTGTACAAATTGAATCGTACAAAGGAAGTTATGGCGAAATTTTTTGAAAACTTAAGGGATTAGCCAAGTTTCAAGAAATTGGGAAGTTCTTAGAAACTAAAAAGTTAAAAAAACTTAAGTTAAAACGAAGGCTGAGTCGGTTAAGTAAAGGACCTTCAGTTCCGTCTTTAATTTCGAGGACGAAATCCTTTTAAGTGGGGGAGAATGTAACAACCCAAATTTTTGGCTAAGTTTTTTAAATTAATTTTACAAGGATTTATGTTGATTTTAAAAATTCGATGATTTAAAATTATTTCCATAGCTTAAAAAGGAACATTTTTCAAACGATCTCGAAATTAGACGAAACCAATTTTATTTGAATCAGAACTTCGAAAAATTGTAAGGTTCCAAATTTCATAATTTTTAGAGTCAGTATGTGAGCGTGCAATAAATAACAACGTACTGGGTCAACTTGTCAAAATGAAGCGAAAATGCAATAAAAAATAAAATGGATGGTCAAACGAACTCCAAATTTTACGAGACCTACTTCATTGGATCCGAAATTACGAATTATGTTAGGATACAAAATTTCGAATCAAAAGGATTTACCGTTTGATCACACAAGTGATAGACGCGAGATAAAAAAACAGGCTCAAAAGGGCATCTCTCTTTAAAAAGGCATCAAAAACAAATGATGTGTCACTTAACCAAGCTTCTAAGTTGTGTTTTCTCACCTTTAATCTTCTCCTTCCACCTCAATAATCCGTGGCCTTTCAATTTCTATAAAACACCTTCCTTTTCTTTCCATTTTTTTTTTCACTTTTTCACCTTTTCTTCCTTTAGTCTTCCTCCTCTGTCAAGCGTCTGCCATGGCTGCCAACTCCACTTTCTCACCTAACTTGAGCCGCTACCTCTTGTAACAACCCGCACCTCCGTTCACACAAGATATTGTCCCCAACTTAGCCACCGTATAGGTGTGGGGTTTTGTTCCTCAAAAGGCCTTGGCGTTAGTAAGAGATGGACTCTACTATATAAGTACCCACTTCACACAGGCTTCGACAATGTGGGACTTAGGGTGTTACATTCTCCCCTCCTACAGAGCCCAACGTCCCCGTTGGCTCACAAACACCTCACCCAGGCGCTGTGGTCCGCACAGAAGCCACAATTTCGGCTGGGTATTTGCTCTGATACCACGTGTAACACCCCATGTCCATTAATGTCACTCACAAAGGGAATGCATCAATGTGCATGAAGCGTTATTGTTTGTATAGAACAGATAAATTACAAAAATAAATAAATAAAACAACACAGCATAAGATAAAACTTATTTTATTTCATCATAACTCAAAACGAGTTTACATAAGTAGTTTCCAAAGCCATTACAACAGGATCAATAGTCTTTTTCAAAAACTTCAAAGTACATAAAGAAGCAAAAACGTAAATGCATAAATCCCCACTGAGCATCAGCAAAGCCATAAAGATGAGAGGGTCCTAAGTGATACATCTACTCTCTTCAAGCAACTGAAATAAATCGGCACTAAGCTATAGTATTCCCTCCTTGCAAACCTAAGGGGGGGGGGGGGAGGGGAAGGAAGAAAAGAGGTGGAAAGAAAAGGGGGTCAGACATAAAGTCTGGCGAGTGCGATAACTTTAACAATATAATTATCAAAATAATTAGGCTAAGGCATAAGCTGGAAAATAAGGAAATGACTGTGAACAATTGGGTATGACAAAATAAAACGAAGAAATAAGACGAACCAAGATATCATTAAAGGCGCACCTAGTCACTATAAGATAATTACTACACTGCACCACCACTAGTCACCATAAAGGTTGATCCCGCCAACAAAACTTAATAATGATAATGGTAGTTAAATTTACCCCTAGCTACCTTCATAGGTGTCGTTTGCCCCTATCTCCACTAGGTGTACCCACTACCCCCATTCGATCGGCTCCCTAACTCGTAGATACCCATGCTGGCCCCACAGTGGGGTGTATCACTCCCCAAAGTGGCAAACTGATACAATAAAAAATGCACGGCTTATATCTACACGATGCAACAACGTCTTACCTACCAGCCTGGGCCCACACATGCATATGAACCCGTTGGACTTGCGTTGCCACCGCTGACCCGTTTTGACCTCTTACAATCAAATCCAGTACGCGTGTCCCGTCCTCGACTTGGGTGGAGCCCACAAAGATACTTAATGGATTACTGGTTTGAAAAGGCACCCCATGCATGACACAAGCTTTCCACCTACGCTTGGTCCCCTCTAAGGTTTTTCCCCACTAAACCTCATTCTTAATCATGTCTTTTACATGTTTCAATCTTGGTTAAGTGGATCTAATCGTATTTTAGAATGACACCCAAGGCACCCACTTAATTCCACATGCCACCCAAGGCACCCACTTGACCCCCTCATGTCCCACTACATGTTTATCTGGTTAAGTGTTTCTTAATTCATTAAGACCGTAACCTTGTAAAGACCTCCCACATTAGACTGGCATTTGTGGCAGCTGGATTTGCCGGGCAGGTTCGGGCAGTCTTACACCACAAACAAGCCTAACCTCGTGTCTTTACAACCGTTACGCATTTAATTTATGCCTAAGACCTCCCACATTAGGCTAGCATTTGTGGCAGCTGGATTTGCCGGGCGGGTCCGGGCAGTCTTACACCACAAAAGAGTCTAACCTCGGGTCTTAGGCGATTAATTACTCCTAATTAGTTACCCCCAATTTGAATTAATTTCCCTATTCAAATTGCAAATCAATTACAAATTTAACTATGTCCATAATTGACTCAATTATGTCCATCTATTCATGGTATATAAAATTATACCAATTAACATCACATTTAAGGCATTTATGCCAATTCTCAATATTAAATCTTTTAATATTATCTTATTGCCCCGCGTTGTACGTTCGTTTAACGTAAAATATACGTTAGACTCGAATAGTCTAACTTATGGAATAAAGAGAAAACATCACAACATGCATAGAATAAAAATTAGATCTAGACATAAGGGGTGAACTTGCATGTGTGAATAAGGTTTTTCATCCAAAAACTTGCACAGGCCAAAGAAACAAACTTGCATAAACTATGGATGTCATAGATCTAATCATAAGGTGTAAACTTGCATAGGCAATGGTTACAAACTTGCATAAACTATGGATGTCATAGATCTAATCATAAAGTGTAAACATGCATAGGCAATAGACAAAGTCTTACATTACATGATTCATACTCCGATATATATATATATATATATATATATATATATATATATATATATATATATATATATACTTGCATATGTGATTCATACAACATAGACTATGATGTAAACTTGCATCTAACTCACACATGTCATAGCCTAACTTTAGATCCAATTTACACATAAGATAGATGTCATGAAATATGTAAGGTTGTATATATAATTCTTACTCACTAACTTGCATATGATTCAGATCTAAATTAACATCTATACTTGCATACATACATACATACATATGATTTGACATATGAATTAGTTCCAACAACATAACCAAACTAGCATATGAAACATCATTATGAATCATAGATTTACAACATAGATGATAACATCACAGCTTTACAACATAGATGATAACATCACAGCTTTACAACATAGATAATAACATCATAGAATTTACAACATAGATGATAACATCATAGAATTTACAACATAGATAATTACATACGGTCAATGATTCACAACATAACCATATAATTCAAATTATAGCTCAATCCAATTAAACTGTTAATTAACTTATTAAAGAAATCGAACTCACAAAAAAGAAGGTCTTGCGTTCTGAAATCTAATTTCTGAAATTGATTTAGCTCGCCTTTGTAGTAGATTCGTTATTGTTTAGATTAGAGTTGAATAGAACTGAATTGATTAGCTTTGATTTCCCTCTAGTTGGTGGCGGCTACTCTTGGTTACAAGATGACAGCATGACGGCCATGATTTAGCTTTTAATTAGATTTTAGGGTTTGAGTCTACCCATGTTTATATAGAATTTCAATTTAATTATAGCCGTCGGATGATCTTAGGGTTAATCAAAACCACTCAGTCAGGATAGGGTGACACCTCAGCCCTAATGACTCAGCAAGGAGTCAGAAAGGACTCAGCAATGAGTCACAATATGGATCAGACTGCACCAGAAAGCTGTGCAGGCCTGCTGCTCGGCCTGGGCGCACTTGGCAGGTGCGCCAGTGCAATATTAGTACTAGCGCACTTCCCAAGTGCGCCAGTGCAATTTTTTTCTCCTTGTTTTTCCTCCTAACTTCGTTCGTCCATATCTCCTTCGTCCGGTATCCGTTTCCCGCGAATTCGGACTCTATCTCAACTAGAATTCCGAGACGAACCCAATGACGCAACCCGTTTCCCTTAATTCTCACGTCTGAGATTAATTATTATTTTAATTTAGTTAATTCGATTATTCAAAAATCCGGGGTCTTACACCTCTCCACCCTCCTCCCCACCTGTGCACCACCCCAGCAGCGCCCCCTCCTCCTCGTGGCCCCACCCACCTCCAAAACCCCTAAAATCCACTTAAGATCCTACTTTCCACTCCTAAGATTCATTTACACCTAAATCTCAACTACCTGGGACCCACCAGCCACGCGCCTGGTCCCACCAGCCCCACGTTTGGTTCGGCCAGCACTCATCTGATCCTTTTCCAACCAAGTAACATGGTGGATCCCACATCCCCAAACCGTGTCCCCAATAAGCCTCCAATCCCCTTAAAACCCCTAAATATCTTATTTTTACTCTTTCAATTCAAGTACGTGTGTGTGTATATATTATAAATAGTTGGCGAATTGATGTGAGAAGGTGAAGTCTTGGTTAAGTAAGAGTTAGAGAACTCCTATCGAGAAGTGTAGTGGTGTTGGAAACCTTGGTGAGAACCCCTCACTCACTCTTTAGTTAACTAATTTGGTTAAAATAGTTAATGATGTGTTAGTGAAAACTTGATGAGTGATTGACATGTTAATGTTACATGAAGTGATTGGTATGTTTAAAATTTGTTAATGGCTAAGTTCGCATGATATAAATATGATTTTTAAGTGATACACTTGTAGTTATTTGGGTATATGACACTTAAAACTAATAGTGTCAACATTGGAAAATTATTGAACATTAAATGGTCATTAGAAAGTAATTAACTAATTACTGGTTAATGGATATTGATGAGAACCATATTCGATAAATTATATGATGATTGGTTGAACATTGATGATGGATATTAATTGATTCTGCAGTTAATCTGTTGATCGACAAACCCATATAAGTGTTAATGGTTTAAGGCTTATATGGTATATACCATGATATGGTAATTGGATGTTAATAGTTTTTAATAACTATTATTGGATGTTAATGATGTTTGAAATCCATATAAATTGAATTATATGGTGATTGGTTAAATCTCATTCCAATTTAGAACTAGTTTGAATATTTTATTAATCACATAATCAGTGAAAATTAAAAGTTTGTGTTTGATGTTCAATTTTGGATGGACACAAATTTTATAAAATTATGATGGATATTTGTAACTGGTATAAATTGATTTGAAGTAATTTTCATGTAATTATAGCTTTTTCAAGTTTTATGTTTAAAATGAATATATAGTAACAGGTAAAAGTGAAGTTCGGTTAGGGTATATAGAAAAGGTTTCAACAAAAGTTCCTTTTCAAAACTCGGATGTCAGGAAAATTTAGACTTCAAACAATAAATTTTGAAAAATAACATTATTTTAATGATTGAAATAATTTCAAAATGATTAAATATTGGATTATTTGATTTTCAAGAGAAATAATTGGAAAGTGGTTTCCAAAGATAATTATATATGTTTTATATAATTAATAAATTATTTTGGAAGGTTTTCGATTTAATTCTAATAATAAATCAAATTTGGTCTCAATAGGACTTGTCGCGCAGCGGTAGTTCTCGAACTTCGACCATTAACTTTGAATTGACATACCGGGAGATCCGACTGTCAAATTTCCCAACACAAAAATCATTTGGTTCAGAATGAAAAAGAGTTTTCCAATGATATGTGAAGATTTAAAATCCAATGGTAGATTTTAAGAAAGATTCAAATCAAATTTTAATAAAAACAATGTTATTGCTATTAATAACCTGAAATTGGTTTTTAGTTAGTTGAGCTATTTTTAAATTATTAAAAATAGGGAAAAATTATGATAAATCATAATAAATGATTTAAAAGTGATTTAGACTAAATATATTTAGTTTTGGACAATATAAAGCTATTTTGTGAAAGTAAGCTATTTTGACAAAAGTGATTGAAACGGTTTGAAGTTAATAAATATTCAACCAAGTTAAGTTTTTTCCAATGTATGAATATTGGATTTGAAGGTAAATAATCTTCACATATTTCGATATTTGATTCCGTAATTATACGGATGCAATTTTTATGAATTTGGAAAATATAGATATCGTTATTCCCTCGACAGTATTTGTTGATTTCAAAATTTGAAATCGAATATATGTCGATACGATTTCTATTTAAAGCCTTATATTTGATATCAAATGTGGTGTTGGGTTTGTCGTGAATTGCGTATTCAATAAACTGTTCTTAAACCCAGTTGAAAATAAAGTTATGGAATAAATCTTTTAATTAAGATTAATGAAGTTTTCTAAAGTGAAGTTTTCCAATTAACAAATTTAATTGGAATTGAATGGAAGTTTGATTTTGGGTTTATCATGAATGATGTTTTAGATAGTATATGTTCTTTAACCCAGTAAAAGGAAATATGATTTCTCAAATTAGGGTTGTAATAAATATTTAAATAAATATTTGATTGAATGAAACGAGATTAAAACTATGATAGAGTTTTAATAAATCTTCCAACAAAGATTTAGAATTAAAGTAGGTAACTAAACTTACCGAAACACGAGGGGGTTAGATATGGAGCACCACCGGTTTTGCTCCATGGGATGAATAGGATGGGAATGGGATAATGATATGAGAGATTACCTTTTTGTACGGCTCGATAATCCCGATAAGGCTTATAAACCTTAATTTGAGTTAATTTTGTGAAAAGAGATTATATAATTTTTTGAAATGATTTCCAAGGAAAGATGTAAACAAAAAGTTTAAATGATGTAAATCTTTGATAAGATTTAAGGGTGTAACTTCCAATGTAAGGGATATTTGAATAAAATAATGCTTTGAATTGGAATGAGATTTATGATATTTTATATATCACTTGATTTTAATGATGCGATTGTTATTCAGAAAGATCAGGTAACTAATACGACGATTGTCAAAGATATTGAAAATGGTGGTTAAAGACCGAAGATTTTCACATCATTTGGATTATTGTTGATGCTTAGGGTACCTACTATTATAAGGTTAAAGTGGCAATCATCCAGACATACTTGGAGATCAACCGGATATGCAAGGGCCTCTCTTCCTTGGAGAGCAAGGAATAAGGTACCTTTGATTTCGTTTAGACCCATAACGAATTTGTAAATGGATGTATGTATGACGTTGTACTTCATAACATAACCGATTAGTTGATATTGATGATATATCTGTGGTGGCGGAGAATTTATTCTCTTAGCTTAACACCCTTCTTTGCAGCATATGAACTCAAAGGTTATATTATTAGTAAGAACTGATCATATGTTTGAATTGACAATGTGGCATGCTAAGTTATTGATTGCTCAAAGCTTTTGTTGAAAAGCACAACTTTGTGGATGATGATCGAAGCATGGCTAATATAGCCTAGCTTTGTATTGAAACTTAACTTCCGCAAGCCTCACAACCCAGGAATGGATGAAAACAGGATGAAGGACCACAGAGTAAGGACTGACGTTCCTATCTAGATGAAAAGTGATGCCATGGTATGGATCCTAGGCAATTTACTTATGTGGATTGATGGATTAAGGCGCCTCTGATGATGGCCAAAAAAACCAACCAGTGTGATGGTCTGATAAGACCGAGGAATGTATTATTTAGGAGTGGACCTAACTCACTGTGAATTGGTGGGCCGGCTCCGTCGATCTAGGGTTTGCGTGCGTGTGAGTCCTAGACATCTTGTTAGAGAAGGTCTGAATCTGATAAGGAAGAACCTTTTCCTTGGTCATTGATGGAAATCCAACTTCTAATTCGAACCATGCGTTTTCAGTTGTAAACCTATATGGTGACATAATAGGATGGGATATTATGCCTTCTAAGATTGATGCATTTATTTTCAAAATTAATTTTTACGCTATGCACTAGTAACAATAAGAGAGAAATTTCGTGTATTAACCATATTTGGCTATTATAAGGTAAAACTCTATCATCAGTTTGCATTTTCATTGTGTGATGGGCTTTAGTCTTATAATAGATTCATTTTTCAAAAAGCATTCGAGTTTTTATAACTGGTATTTATATGGATAAAACCTGTTCCGTGTTGTATAGCATGGTCCTGTGATTTATCAAACTTTAAAATAAAGTAATTAAATGTTTTGGTTCTCATACTAGTCCCATGAACGACCTGGAGTTTATTGGTTCCCACCTAAACCCTGGGTGCCTATATTTTCTATACAGGAAGCCAGTAGTTTTGGTTTTGCAGATATTTTATTTAGCAAGATCCTGGACTATGGCTGGAGCTATACTCTGGATTATTTCGAGTCTTCCGTTGTATATGTATGTTTCTGATGTATTGTAATTTACTGTTCTCTGATATTTTTCCATTGTATATCAATTATCTGTACACTGATAATCTTGTACTCTGATGTAAAATTTCTGTAATAGCAATGAAATGTTCTTTTGTGTTTTGTTCTGATGCGTTGTGTCCCATAACAGTTCGAGGATTTCTATCGTTTGGATCAGACCTACGTAGCTTATGGTCGATTTGAAAGGTGGGAATTTTCGGGTCGTCACATGTAGCATATTCCTCATGAAGGTATTGAACATGGTTCGACGTTTGCAGGTTCTTAACCATTTTGTTCCTCAGGTATCTGAATTCTGATTCCCTACAGCACTTCTTGTTGGCAACTCATCCTTTAATCAGGGATAAAAATGATTAGCCTTCTTGAAAAAAAAATCATAGTTGACTAGTGCTCTTGCAATGCTACTTGTACTATAGATATACTATAATATAGTTTTGAAAACCAAATTATTTTTACAATTACACGCTCACGTGTATATGTATACATACACTCCAGATTCATACCCTGGGTTAGATATTGCAACCTGGCTCTGACACTAAACGAAACGACCGCCCTACATTTCCAATACTGCAAACTTAATAAATGCGTTGTTGAAGTGTCCACACAATGTAAGGTGGCCATTTAAGTAGGAAATAACTAAAAACTACACCGAATCTATCGTACATCTGACAACACATGGAATAAAATATAATAGTAAAACATACGATATAAAATGGGCAAGACAGTAAACATCTGAAATAAATCCCAAAAATCAAATCAGTAGCTCCAAAAAAGCAAACCACAATAAAATAGAGTTATTTAAAGGAAACAAATCCAACAGAAGCTGTAACACCCCACGTCCATTAATGTCACTCACAAAGGGAATGCATTAACTTCTATGGAGTGTTTTAGGTAAGTATGGAACAGAAACTTAACAACAAGACATATATAAATAGTACTCAATGATTTAAAACTTTATTTCATTGCAGCGGAAAACACATATGTTTGCTTACATCATCAAAATCCAGAGTCAAAGTACATAATATCCATCTTGACTACCAAAAGTACATAAACTGAAAGATATAATCCCCAATACAAAATAGCCATAAATAAAAGAGAAGCTGAACTTTACTTCAGCGATCCAAGTAATCTTCTAAAAGCAGAGAAACAGCAGTCCAAGATCAAGCTCCACTGGTGCTAGTCCCAATCTGAGCACCAGGGGGGGAAAGGAAGAAAAGAGAAGGAAACAAAGGGGGTCAGACATAAAGTCTGGCGAGTGCGATAATTTTAACAATATAATTAGCAAAGTAACTAGGCTAAGGCATAATTTGGAAAATAAGGAAATGACTATGAACCATTGAACATGGCAGAGTAAATAAGGAAACAAGATGAACAACGATATCGTTAAAGCGCACCTAACCCACTGTAAGATAATTACCAAGCTACACCAACACTATATGATAATTGCTATACTGCACCACCACTAGTCACCCTAAGGTTGATCTCGCCTACAGACTTAAAAATGATATTGGTAGTTTCGTGCACCCCTTGCTGCCTTCATAGGTGCCGCCTGCCCCTATCTCCACTAGGTGCACCCATTACCCCTGAGCGATCGGCTCCCTAACTCGTAAATACCCGTGCTGGCCCCACAGTGGGGTGTATCACTCCCCAAAGTGGCAACCCGATACAACCAACAATGCACAGCTTATACCTACACGATGCAACAACGTCTTACCTACCAGCCCGGGTCCACACACGCATATGAACCCGTTGGACTTGCGTTGCCACCGATTATCCGGTTTGGCCTCTTACAATCAATCCCAGTATGCGTGTCCCGTCCTCGACTTGGGTCGAGCCCACAAAGATGAGTATAGGTTACTGGTTGAAATGGGCCCCCATTACTTGACACAAGCTATCCACCTAAGCTTGGTCCCCTCTAGTACATCCCACTTAACCCACTTCTTATTCATGTTTCAATTGCATGTTTCAATTTTGGTTAAGTGTTTCTAATCGTATTTCCAAATGCCACCCAAGGCACCCACTAGATTCCACATGCCCCCAAGGCACCTACTTAACCCTCTCATGTCCACTACATGTTTATTTGGTTAAGTGTTTCTTAATTCATTAAGACCGTAACCTCATAAAGACCTCTCACATTAGACTGGCATTTGTGGCAGCTGGATTTGCCGGGCGGGTCCGGGAAGTCTTACACCACAAAAGAGCCTAACCTCGTGTCTTTACAATTGTTACGTATTTAATTCATGCCTAAGACCTCTCACATTAGACTGACTTTTGTTGCAGCTGAATTTGCCGGGCGGGTCCGGGCAGTCTTACACCACAAAAGAGCCAAACCTCGTGTCTTAGACAATTAATTACTCCTAATTAATCATTCCCCAATTTGAATTACTTTCCCTATTCAAATTATCAATCAATTCCAAATTTAACGATGTCCATAATTGACTCAATTATGTCCATCCATTTATGGTATGTAAAATCATACCAATTTTCACCACAACTTATTTTATGCCTTTAAGGCATTTATACCAATTAAACCTTTTAATATTATCCCCTTTACCCCACGTTGTACGTTTGTTCGTTTAACGTAAAATATACGTTAGACTCGAATAGTCTAACTTATGGAACAAAGAGAAAACATCACAATATACACATAATGAAAACATAGATCTAAACATAGGGATGAACTTGCATATGTGAATGATGTTCTACATCTAAAACTTGCATACGCCAAAGTTACAACTTGCATAAACAACATATGTCATGGATCCAAATCTAATGGTGTGAACTTGCATGAATCATGTATGTCATAGATCTACATCTAAAGGTGTAAACTTGCATAGGCTATAACCCTAAACTTGCATAATATGATTCATATCCCAAACTCATATATTTATATAAACTTGCATATGTGATTTATGCATCATAACAATGATGTAAACTTGCATCTAACATGTAAAATATGATTTAGAATTTAGCATATAACTCACACATGTCATAGCCTAACTTTTAATCAAATTTTCGCATAAACTAGATGTCATAACCATGTAAGGTAACATATAATTTTACCCAACTTGTATATGATTCATGTTTAAATAAAAATCTAAACTTGCATACATATGATTTATCATATGAATCAACATCACCAAACTAGCATATGAAACATGATGATTTGGTTATATATAAAATTACAACATAGAAGATAGCAACATAACTTTACATCATAAATGATAGCATCACAACATAATGTCATAGATATTTCAACACAATTCTACAACATAATTACTACATGTGAACAATAATTCACATCACATCCATACAATCCGCATTACAACTTAATCCGATTAAATTACTAATTTTATTAAAACTATCGAACTCACAACTCAAAGGAGGTCTTGAGTTCTGAATTCTGATTTCTGAAGTTGAATTAGCTTTCCTTTGAAGAAGATTTGTTGTTAGGGTTGAATAGAACTGATTTGATTTGTTGTTCTTCCTCTCTAATTGGTGGCGGCTGCTCTAGGGTTCAAGACGACAGCATGACGGCCATAGTTTTAGTTTTAATTTTGATTTAGGGTTTGGGTCTTTTTATAGAGTTTTGAATTTATTTACAGCCGTCAGATCACTCTAGAATCCATCTAGGCCTTAGAAACCAAGTAATGATGTCAACAGACCAACCAGAAATCGCCACCTAAGCCCTAAAACATAAAATTTCGTCATAGACCATTTAGGGCCGACGGGACCAATTCCGAACCTCCTCAGTCGACCCTGGGGTTGACCCAGCAGGTCTCAGGTCGACCCAGCGGGTCTCGGGTCAACCCATAAAATAGGTCGGTTTGGTGTTTTGCCTTCCCGCTTCCGCTGTTTTGAGTTTTTTTTCTTAAATTTTAGGTTGAATTTTATTTTATTTAAATAAATATATCTATATATATATTTCTATCTTCCTAATTAACCATTTTCACACTAAACTACTTTTTGAACCGCATTCACACTAAGCCGCTTTTTAGCCATTCCCCTAAAACAAAAATATGGCGTTGGCGGGGATCGAACTTTGTACCTCTTGTATGCAAGTCACATGTTCCAACCAAATGAGCTACTTAGTCTTTTGCTTACAAACCTTAGAACAATGCTAAACATTTATTCTTTAATTTAGTTAATTTGTTTATTCAAAAATCCGGGGTGTTACAGAAGTTATCTCTTATAAAGCAAAATGATAAAGATACTACAGAGCCCCACATTAGTGAACAATGAAATGATATAAAATACATAAAAGTAATATTCGGATAGCCTCCTGCTCGTCTCCTGATCAGCTACTCATGCTCACTCCTAACCTGTCTCTAGTCTTCTCATGTGTGGGAACACCTAGAGAGTTAAGAAGCAAAGCATTAAATTCTAGGTTAGACAAATCCTGGTTGAGCGAAAAAATCTCAAGTACAGGAAACAAGTGGAACACATTATATGGTATACCACACCTGACCTGTTCCTACATCCAAAGATCTAGCATACTACACTAATAGAATCAATAATATGGGTGTACTCTACATCCCAACACTGGGGTGGCTAAATATCTGTATCTACAGTATCCATGTCTGTGTCAATGCTACCTACATCTAATGACATCCCCGAGGGTGATAAATGACTAAACAAGCATAGCAAACATCATTCATCCTCACTTTCACTCACTCAATGTGTTGGAAATATAATACGTTTGGTTTCATGGTAGCTATACCAATCTGAGATGAAATAGTCAACATCTGATCGACAACCTCCGCCTGGTCGAGAATGAGCATAAGGGGTATTCACGAGTCCCCCATGGATAAACAACCTATAATCTGGCTGGATATCATATGGGTAGGCTCCGAACTGGCTTACAACCTACGCCAGGTAGAAGACTCTATATATGCTCAAACCTCAGCTCTCCAAGTACCCGTATGCACCTAAGTAGTAACGTTCCCTTTTGCATATGTATCTCCATTGCAGAGCTATTTTGGGACTGTCTTTATACTCTATCCAAAGTTTTTTGGTCGGGAACTACTAGACAATTACGTCTGCTATTCAACTCTTCTCCCTAAATCCATCCTTATATCTTTCCCATCTTGATTATAGTCTGTTGCTCTTCCCCTAGAAGTTCAACTAGTCGTTTTTGGAGTCGTACTCTTCAAGTTGAATGTTACTTTGAGCTATAAAAACGATAAGTCTTCATGGTGATGTCACTTCAAAATGAACCTCCTTGAACTATCACCATGCATCATAGAAGTGGTCAAATAAGTACATCAGCTTTGTTCTGCATATATATACATGTGTCGAACAGGAAAAATGGATTAGCTGTAGAGTAAAGAAATTATTTGCGTGCCCGACAAATAGGCAAGCCTTGATGAGTTGGCTGCGCAATTTTATTTTTATATCAACTCCTGTGAATGCCATTGGATGCGGAGTACTGATTATTCTGTGTGAAATAATAAACATCGCCATAGGATAGTAACAATTAATTTTGAAATACACTACATGGCATACTCCTTGACGATAGGCATACTTCATCATATTCCACATAAGCATTTAGAGCTTGTGTGACGAGGTTGAAGATTTACCATACGAGCGAGAGGTTGGTATAGCGATGATTATATACTACAAGTTGAACTGATGACTGATATGGACTATATAAAATATAACGATAAATTGTCAGATTAATAAAAACTCCACACGGGTCTGGAGTTGACAATAATCACATCTCTCCAGTCATTAGATACGGCACATGGACTATTTATTCCCACAAGGGACGAGGTGACGAGGATTTATCCTCTGGAGTAATTAAAAATACACGCTCCCTTAGGCTTGACAGGGTGACGAGAATTTATTCTCTGGAGTTATTATCTATACACGCTCCCCTGTAAACACCAGAATATATCACTATAAATATGTGTATGCTTTATAGGATTTATTGGGTACCTAATACGGCCCTATAAATTTCCAAACCCCTTCCCGTACAAAGGAGGTTATGGCGAATTTTTTCGAAATATAATGGCGTTAGTGAAATATTTGAAGAGAAAACGATGTTAAAATATTTGAAGTGAAAACGATGTTAAAATATTTGAAGTGAAAACGATGTTGAAATTAAAGGAGTGAAAACGATGTTGAAATTAAAGAATGAACTATATTTTTATATATATAAATATAAATAGAATGGAAAGGAATCGAAGCCGTGCAGTTCGTGTTTTGAAATCGTAATTTGAATCGATTAGTACGAGAAATCCGACCATCGGATTTTCCCGAAACCGCAACCGCTGGGTTCGCCTTGGAAATATCTTTCCAACGGCACCAACTTTGTAGAAATCCAACGGTTGGATTGTCTGGAATGTTTAATTCAAATATGAAGAAAAACAACGCTAGAATCGTTTATATTTATATATAAATATGAATATAATTAAATTAAATCGAATAACGACGCTGTAGTTCGAATTTTGAAACCGTAACTTCAAACGACTAGTGTGGAAGATCCGACCGTCGGATTTTCACGAAACTGGAACCGTTGGGTTCACTTTGGGAATATCTTCATAGGGACATAGACTTTGTAGAAATCCAACGGTTAGATTTTCCGATATGTGTAAAACAAATTAGGAGAAAAACAACGCCAGTGCCATGACACGACCTGAAACGTCGTTTAATTAAAAATGGCCATTTTTAGTTAAATAAAAATGGCGAAAAATCGTTATAAAATATTATAAGCAATATGGATTGGAAATAAACCAGTTTGGCTTGATCTGCTTGATATTTGATGGTTGTATGTGTTTGACACGAAAATAATACTAAAGAACTGAAATGTGAATGTCGAATAATATAACCATGGAAAGAATTGTTTTGAATTCTAATTATACGGGAATTATTTGAAAAGGCCGAGCTAACCCTCATTTCAAATAATTGATCGAACGATTCAAAGGTGAAAATACAAAGACGATTTAAGACTGACGATCTTCGTATCGGTTGGATGGGCGCTGCTGAGGTTCCTGATTGGAGTAGCTACCGTGAAGGAACGGAAGTAGTAGCCGTCTGAACGTATGTGTTGATTGTACGGATATACGAGGAATTTGGTGCCTCCGGTTTCGTTCAGACCTAGAACGGACTTGTAAATGGACTGTGTGTCTGACATGGGATATTGTTCTATACTGACTGATCTCTGTTAAATATATATCTGTTTGGCAGTGGAGAATTTATTCTTTTGCTTAACGCCCTTCTCTGAGACGTACGAGCTCAGAGGTTATATATCGATTGAAATCAGTCGTATGGAATGGATTGCCTATGTGGCATGCCAAGATGCTATGATCAAGGCTTCTGTTGCAAAGCAAAGTCTTGTGTTTGATGATCAAAGCACGACCTACGTGGCCTGGCTCTGTGTATAGCATGGATTCGCGAGCCTCACACCTCGGTATGAGTTAAAAACGGGATAAGGACTGCGGGGAGAGCACGACGTTTCTTTCTAGCTATGGTGGTGTCAGTGACCTACCAGCCCTGACATTTATATCTATTTTTCACCTATGTGGTTGTTGGAATGCGAGGCTCCTCGATTTTAGGTCTGTAAGGACCGGGAAACGTGTGTTCAGGAATTGCCAATCCATTAACATAAGTGTGGACCGGCCCTGAAGATCCAAGGGTTACCCAGAGTGTGTAGCGCTGAGGCATTTGCTAGAATGTCTCGAAGCGGAGAGGAGCTTGCCCCTTGCCTCGACTCATGACGGAAATCCAATTTCCAATACGAAATAACGGATTCAATTTTAGAACTAGTATGGCGACATAGTAGATGGTAGCTATGCCGCCTATGATTGATATTTATGATGCTATTCGTTTTGAAACATATATGCACTAGTAATAATATCAAATGATTTTGCTTTACACGTATTAAGCATATTTGGCCATTATAAGGTAAAACTCTATCCTCCAGCTTGCATGGCATTGTATGATGGGACTTGAGTCTTATAATGGCTACATTCTTTTTAAAAGCATTGCGTTGTTTTAAAGAATTTACTTTGTTTTAAATGCACCAGCAATCGCTGGAGTAAACTCGTTCCGCGAAAGTGGCGTGGTCCTATGATTTGCCTTATTACTATTGTTAACCAGTTAAGTAGATTTCTCATACCAGTCCCCATGACTGACTCGTTGTTTGTTTCACTTTGCAAACGCGGGTGCCCTTATTTTCACACGGGCAGCCTAGTTCACAGGTGACAGGTTGTTTTGGCTCAGCACTGTAGTATGGAGTGCACTTTTGGCTCATGGCGAGGCTGACTTCACCGAGATGACTTTGACATTTTCCGCCATTATTGTATATGTATTATGATTCCTCCTATGGCGATGTAGACTCCTTTACTCCCAGTACTTATTATCATATGTATATGTACCGCCTCCGGCGATGTAGACTGATACCCTTATTATGTCTCACTGTATGTATATATTCCGCCTATGGCGATGGTGACTGATCATTTCTCTTTTATTTACTAAGTTATATCCTACGTTGTGCTATTCTGATGTTGTTACATGTTGGGATTCCACTGTCATATCCATGTAAAATTATTCTATTTATTGTTTTTGCTATTATCTGTACTCTGCTATGATGATTGATGTGTTATATTCCAATGATTATCCTTAATACCGTCACACGGATTTTGGGATCGTCACAGTTGGTATCAGGACTTCGGTTAACCTTAGTTCCGGAATCTAACACATTAAACACCTCGTCAGAAAAGAATCAGTAGTGTTCTAAGGCAAGTGGCTTATTAGAGACAGGATTAGTGATGTCCTAGAATGAGCTAAGCAGAATAGCAAAATAATTTGATCAGTACATCATTACCTTTCCTTATGTTCTCCTGCTTTATCATATATGAAAGCTATCATTTCTGTGAGCTTGACTCTTTTCTTGCTTATACAGTACTTTATCTGATGCCTACACGAGCAGCTGCAGCTAGAGGTGGCTGAGGAGGCCGAGCATGCAGAGAAGGAGGACGGGGGAATATCCCCGTAGTTGAGGAGGGCCCTATTATACAACCACCAGCACCCCAGGGCTTCGAGCTTGACAGAGTAGCAAAGAGATACAGGAACCTGGGAGGAAAACCCTTTTCTGGCCTTGGTACAGTGACAAAGGCTATTGCATGGTTGAAGACTTGTGAAAAGATTTTTGAGGGCATGGAACTGGGGACCCACAACAAAGCACGTCTAGGCATTTGGCTCTTATAGGAAGAAGCCGAGTTGTGGTGGGATGCCATCACCTCCGAAGATGAGGAGGGTACTGTTAGGACCTGGGAGCAATTCAAGACCATGTTCAAGGAGAAGTTAGTACCTGAGCAGGCCTTAGAGCGGATGCGTGATCAGTTTGCTATTCTCCAGCAGGGAGATCTCTTTATCCAAGACTACCTCAACAAATTCACTCAGCTATCGCGCTATGCCCCAGATCTTATTATGACAACCAAAGCTAAGAACATGAGGTTTATATTTGGGCTACGGCGCAAGTACCATGACAGGGTCATGAGCAACATCAAACTCTCATTCACAGAATTAGTGGAAATGGCCTGCAATTACGAAGATCTGGATGAAAGACACTCCAACCTAGACCGCGCCAAAAGCCCAGCTGGAAACAAGCGCAAAGCTTCAGGAGATCAGCCAGAGTCCAGCATTTCAGCAGCTGCTACTCAGCAATCTGGAAAGATACCCAAAGGAAGTTGCTACAACTACGGAAAGACATGAAATTTTTCAAATGTGTGCAAAGCCCCAAAGAAACTAAAGGCAAATCCAGACCGCAGCTCAGCCGAATGCTACAACTGCCATAAGAAAGGGCACTATAGCAGGAATTGTCCTTTGAAGCAGAATGCACAGGTGGCTCATGTTTATGACGGGGAGACCCCGCCAGCTATCACCGATGGATCAGGTAAACCCGACATCTTGGGAGGTACCCTTACCATTAAAAATATTCCTGTTTCTGTACTTTTTGATACTGGTGCATCACGTAGCTTCATTTCTAGTAACACTGTTAGTAAGTTAAAGTTAAAAGTAAGAAGTCTAAAGGAACCAATTAAAGTTCAAAACCCGATAGGAGGCTCTATCGCTCTCAGTTCGTATTGTAGAGTGCCTGTCTCTTATTCTTGCTACGAGTTCTCTTTTGATTTGATCATCATGCACTTTCCCGAATTTGATGTTATACTCGGGCTAGACTGGTTGACAAAATATAAGGCCGAAGTTAGATGTGCCGAAAGAATCGTTAAAGTTGAAATAAAAGTTGGGCATATCACTATACCATGTCTCGGTTCAGATCCAAATAGACAAGAATTTTGGTCTTCTTTAGAAGTTACTCCCACTTCATTAGAAAAGATACCAGTCGTTAAAAACTATGCAGATGTGTTTGAAGAAGTCGAAAACTTACCGCCGCAAAGACAAATTGAATTCAGAATAGATCTAATTCCTAATGCCCGACCAGTAGTACACCCAATTAGAAGAATGGCCCCGAAAGAAAAAGAAGAGTTAGGTAGACGAACCAGAGAATTACTTTGGAAAGGTCTGATCAGACCAAGCTTTTCAGCTTGGGGAGCAGCAGTAGTGTTTGTCCTGAAATCAGACGGTACTCTACGACTTTGTGTTGATTACCGAGATCTCAATAAGCAGACACTGAAGAACAAATATCCCTTACCACGTATAGATGATCTGTTAGATCAATTAAATGGGGCGAAGGTATTCTCCAGAATGGACCTAGCTACAGGTTTCCACCAATTGCGTATAGCCGAAGACTGTGTTCCTTTGACAGCCTTCAGGGGTCCCGATTTATTCTACGAATGGTTAGTAATGCCGTTCGGCTTGTGTAACGCTCCGACATACTTCGTCGATCTTATGAACAGAGTGTTCCGGGGTGTATTGAATAAATTTGTTCTAGTCTTCATCGACGACATTTTAATCTACTCCAAGTCAAAAGGCGAGCATGCAAAACATTTAGAACAATTGTTGATAATTCTGAGGAGAAATGTCCTGAAAGCTAAATTTTCTAAGTGTGTCTTCTGGCAGGATGAAGTTAAGTTCCTAGGCCATGTCGTATCGAAGGAAGGGATTGCTGTAGATCCAAGCAAAATTACAGCGATTCAGGACTGGAAACAACCTACTACCCCCACAGAAGTTCGAAGTTTCATTGGATTGGCTAATTACTATCAGAAATTCGTTTAGGATTTTTCAAAGATATCGGGTGTATTAACAAAGCTTACAAAGAAGCATGAGAAATTCAAATGGACTCCCGAATGTGATGAAGCTTTCCAGGAGCTGAAACTGAAATTGACAACCGCTCCAGTATTGACAATTATAGAAGGCAGCCAGGACTTGACTGTATGGACAGATGCTTCTATTAGAGGGCTTGGCGCAGTATTAATGCAAAAGGGCCAAGTGGTCGCTTATGCCAGCCGTTAGCTGAAGCCGCATGAAAGAAACTATGCAACTCATGATTTTGAGTTATTAGCTATCGTGTTTGCTTTGAGAATCTGGAGGCATTATTTATTGGGAGAGAAGTTCGAACTATTTACCGATCATCAATCATTGAAATATCTATTGACTCAGAAAGATCTAAACTTGAGACAACAGCGTTGGTTAGAATTCCTTGCAGCATACGATTTTGAGATTCTATACACTCCAGGAAAAGCCAATGTTGTAGCAGATGCACTCAGCAGAAAGAATGAAATCATCGCCAGTTTTATCATCACGTCTTCATTGATTGACAAGATTTCGAACCTTCAGAAAGACGATGAATTTATTCAGAGAATCAGTCAGAGAGTCAAGGGAGGTGAATCCACAAGTTTCCAACTCGATGACAATGGAGTTCTTAGATTAAAGGGCAGAATTTGGATCCCAAATCTTCCAGAGCTTCGAAAAGAAATACTTGATGAATGTCATAAGTCCAAACATCCCGGTATGAGCAAAATGTATAACGATATCAAGCGCACATTCTGGTGGAGGGTTTTAAAAAGGGACATTTCAATATATGTTAGTCGGTGTCCCACCTGTCAACAAGTTAAGAGAGATCAGCAGAAATTGGCTGGACTATTACAACCATTAGAAATTCCAGGATGGAAGTGGGAGCAGATTTCGATGGACTTCATTGATGGTTTGCCTCGAACTAAGAAGGGAAACGACAGTATATGGGTGATCGTAGATCACCTCACGAAGACTGCCCATTTCATAGCTGTCCGATCCAACAGAACAGCTCAAAGTTTAGCACAGATTTACTTCAAAGAAATAGTTAAACTGCATGGAGTGCCACTCAATATAGTCAGTGATAGAGATCCCCTATTTACTAGCTAATTCTGGGAAGCATTCCAGACAGAATTGGGAACCGAATTGAATCTAAGCACCGCTTATCACCCTCAGATAGACGGCCAAACTGAGCGGGTGAATAGAATTCTAGAAGATTTACTACGGGCTTGCATTATTGATTTTGGCGGCTCATGGGAAGATCACTTACATTTGGCAGAATTCTCTTATAATAATAGCTATCAAGCAAGTTTGGGAATGTCGCCATTTGAAGCGTTATACGGTAGACCGTGCAGATCTCCTTCATGTTGGGTAGAACCTGGCAACAGACTTGTGTTGGGGCCCGATATGATTCGAGAAGCATCTGATAAAGTCGATTTCATCAAGAAGCGATTGAAAACCGCACAAAGCCGACAGAAAAGTTATGCTGATGCGAGAAGAAGAGATTTATCATTTGCCGTTGGCGATTATGTTTATTTAAGAGTTTCTCCGATGAGGGGAGTAATCAGATTTGGCAAAACTGGGAAGTTGGCACCGACATTCATTGGTCCCTTTCCTATACTTGAACGAATTGGAACTCTTGCATATAGGGTTTCATTACCTGATTGGTTGCCTTGAGTGCATGATGTGTTCCACGTGTCTCAACTCAGAAAACATGTGCATGATCCGGATCTTGTTGTAGAAGAAGCAGCAGAATAGGACTTGGAAATAACTCCAGAATTAGCAGTCAGAAGAGAGCCATTAAAGATCGTTGGCAAAGAAACTAGAGAGCTAAGGAGCAAAAAGATTCATTTAGTTAAAGTGCAGTGGAGTAGTGATCCTAGAGACTGTACTTGGGAGACGAAGGAAAGCATTAAACAAGCCTACGCCAAATGCAGAGTGGACATCTCTAACTAACTCCGGTGCAAGGTACCTTTACAATACTTTGCATTTACATTTTGTTTCCTACTTTGCTGTTGTTTCCTTTTCGAGGACGAAAAGTTTTAAGTGGGGGAGATTGTAATAACCCGGAAAATGTGAACCAATTTAAAAAATTTAAAATTGGTTATTGTCAAAGAACTTAAACAATTGAAATAGCATATTTCAATAAAATAATGAATTGGGAATAGTGAGGCAGTTTGAAAATTTGAATACGAACTTTGTCTGACTGTACCGGGTGGAAATTATAACAGATTTTAGTGAAACCAAAAATATTTAAATTTGTTTATGAATACCTTTCTAACGAATCTGAAAAATCGAAGTTTCATAAAAAGAATCAAAAGTTACGGCCAAATGAATTTTCAGAAAGGTCGCTATATAGAATATATAGCCTTGAGAATAGACATTTTGCATACGACCTTGGAATTCGACGAAACCACTTTTCTTGGATCCGGGATGTCAAACTATTGCTAGGTTTCAAATTTCATAATTTTTGAAGCTAGTATGTGAGCGGGGAAAAGGAAAATGAGATTGGTCAATTTCTGTTAAAATGGGTCGACCTGAAAATGGTCATTTTGCATACGATCTCAGAATTCGACGAAATTGGTTTTGTTGGGAACTTATCGTCAAAACAAAGCTAGATTTATTTTTTTGGAATTTTTCGATTCAGTTTGTGGCCCTGGCAAATTGAAATGTACATTCAAATTGAATATTAAATGTTTTATACTCTAATTTGAAAAATAACTGACTGTAACAGTCGAATTGGTCAACGAAACATATCCCATTGTGTCCGGAATGGGGGTATTTAGCTAGGGGCAACAGTCGTTGGGTTGAAATTGGTGTACGTTTGTTCAAAGGGATATTTTGGGAATTTAAAATTTAAATATAATAAGAAATATCCTCTCTTTTCTCTCTCTTCTGAAAAATTGGTCAAACCGCATAGAACGAACGACGGAACCCCTTCAAAACTTCCAGGACCGATCACCGCCGCCACAGGCGTTTTCGCCACCCCCTCCAGTTGACTTTTCCGTTCGTCTTCCCCTCCTCTTTCAATCAATCCAAGCCTCGCGTGAAATCATCTAGTATTTGCGTCGTTCTACCTCGAGGAAGTCACCACCTTTGGAGCGCCGCCGAGCATCAGAGGGGCCATCGAGTTGGGTGCCACCACAGGCGCTGGAAAGCCTGTTCGAAGCTCTTCGACGTTGCAGCATCCGATTGTGACGATACTGCACAGATCGATCGAAAAATATAAACCTAGTTTCGAAGGTTTGAAAAGGTAACGGCTTTGAAAATTTTGAATTGAAAATAACACTTTTAAGTGTTGCAAAAATTTGAAAAATCATATCTTTTTAATGTGTTAACGAAATTCGATGAAACAGGAAACATCAGGACCGCAGGGAGGCTCTCTACCATCTAGCAGAAGCCGCGGATTTTTCTGATCTACATACGATTTTTAGCACTCCAAAAACCAATGTGAGGAATCTAAATTAAATTGTGTGAATGAAATCGTGTTGTATAAATTATATAAGCGAAGTGTAAATTATATACGCATTGTATACCGCATGTACATGTGTTGTATAAGTTATATTAGTGATGTATAAATTATACAAGCGTTGTATGAAACATATATGCTTTGAACTGTGATGAAATGCAAGTGAATTATAGAAATAATATATATATATATATATATATATATATACACACACACACACACACTCCCCTCGTCCACAAACCATAGACGATATTTATTGCTTGTGATTGGCGTGAAATTATATAGTATGACGAATGGTTGGAAATAATTGTTTGTGGTTGATATTGTGGTTGAAAAATACCTTTGTGGTTGAAACATACCCTCTTGTGGTGGAAACAAATTAGAGTAGAATTGTGGAAATGAAAATAAAATATGCCGCATGCGTGCGAACTAGAAGCATGATTCCCCATTGTCAAAAACCGCGAGGAGACGTACTAGGGACGGTCCCGGTTTAACTCCTTGCCGTTATGCTGCCGAAATTTTCTGAAATATTCATGTGTTAGAATAATTTTCATTTGTTGAGATTAATTACATATGTTGAAACCGATATTCATGTGTTGAATTGAAATTCATTTGTTGAATTGAAATTCATGTGTTGAATGTTATTCGAATTTTAAATAAATAGATTTAACGATAAAAATCACATTTATATATATATACAAACTATAGAGAAATTCATGTGTTGAATGTTATTCGAATTTTAAATAAATAGATTTAATGATAAAAATCACATTTTTATATATATACAAACTATAGAGAAATTCAAGTGTTGAATGTTATTCGAATTTTAAATAAATAGATTTAACGATAAAAATCACATTTTTATATATATACAAACTATAGAGAATATTCATGTGTTGAATTGAAATTCATTCGTTGAATTGAAAATTCATGTGCTGAATGTTATTCGAATTTTAAATAAATAGATTTAACGATAAAAATCACATTTATATATATATACAAACTATAGAGAATATTCATGTGTTGAATTGAAATTCATTCGTTGAATTGAAATTCATGTGTTGAATGTTATTCGAATTTTAAATAAATAGATTTAACGATAAAAATCACATTTTTATATACATACAAACTATAGAGAATATTCATGTGTTGAATTGAAATTCATTCGTTGAATTGAAATTCATGTGTTGAATGTTATTCGAATTTTAAATAAATAGATTTAACAATAAAAATTACATTTTTATATATATACAAACTATAGAGAACATTCATGTGTTGAATAGAAATTCATTCGTTGAATTGAAAATTCATGTGTTGAATGTTATTTGTATTTTAAAATAAATTGAACAGACAATAAAAATTACATTTTTATTGTGAATATGAAGTGTTAAAAACATTCACGTGTTGAATAAATATTTTGGATGATAAAAATATTACTTTTATCATATATACACTTTGATAAAAATACACACGTGTTGAAATAAATATTAGTTCGCTAGAAATATTATTATTAGCTTATACATGTGTCGAACAGGAAAAATGGATTAGCTGTAGAGTAAAGAAATTATTTGCATGCCCGACAAATAGGTAAGCCTTGACGAGTTGGCTGCACAATTTTATTTTTATATCAACTCCTGTGAATGCTATTAGATGCGGAGTGCTGATTATTCTGTGTGAAATAATAAACATCGCCATAGGACAGTAACAATTAATTTTGAACTACACTACATGGCATACTCCTTGACGATAGGCATACTTCATCATATTCCACATAAGCATTTGGAGCTTGTGTGACGATGTTGAAGATTTACCATACGAGCGAGAGGCTAGTATGGCGATGATTATATACTACAGGTTGAACTGATGACTGATATGGACTATATAAAATCTAACGATAAATTGCCAGATTAATAAAAACCCCACACAGGTCTGGAGTTGACAATAATCACGTCTCTCCAGTCATTAGATATGGCGCATGGACTATTTATTCCCACACGGGACGAGGTGATGAGGATTTATCCTCTGGAGTAATTAAAAATACACGCTCCCTCAGGCTTGACAGGGTGACGAGAATTTATTCTCTGGAGTTATTATCTATACACGCTCCCCTGTAAACACCAGAATATATCACTATAAATATGTGTATGCTTTATAGGATTTATTGGGTACCTAATACGGCCCTATAAATTTCCATACACCTTCCCGTACAAAGGAGGTTATGGCGAAATTTTTCGAAATATAAAGGCGTTAGTGAAATATTTGAAGAGAAAACGATGTTAAAATATTTGAAGTGAAAACGATGTTAAAATATTTGAAGTGAAAACGATGTTGAAATTAAAGGAGTGAAAACGATGTTGAAATTAAAGAATGAACTATATATATATATATATATAAATAAATAGAATGGAAAGGAATCGAAGCCGTGCAGTTCGTGTTTTGAAATCGTAATTTGAATCGATTAGTACGAGAAATCCGACCATCGGATTTTCCCGAAACCGCAACCGCTGGGTTCGCCTTGGAAATATCTTTCCAACGACACCAACTTTGTAAAAATCCAACGGTTGGATTGTCTGGAATGTTTAATTCAAATCTGAAGAAAAACAGCGCCAGAATCGTTTATATTTATATATAAATATAATTAAATTAAATCGAATAACGACGCTGTAGTTCGAATTTTGAAACCGTAACTTCAAACGACTAGTGTGGAAGATCCGACCGTCGGATTTCAACGAAACTGGAACCGTTGGGTTCGCTTTGGGAATATCTTCCCAGGGACATAGACTTTGTAGAAATCCAATGGTTAGATTTTCCGATATGTGTAAAACAAATTAGGAGAAAAACAGCGCCAGTGCCACGGCACGACCTTAAACGTCGTTTAATTAAAAATGGCCATTTTTAATTAAATAAAAATGGTGAAAAATCGTTATAAAATATTATAAGCAATATGGATTGGAAATAAACCAGTTTGGCTTGATCTGCTTGATATTTGATGGTTGTATGTGTTTGACACGAAAATAATACTAAAGAACTGAAATGTGAATGTCGAATAATATAACCATGAAAATAATTGTTTTGAATTCTATTTATACAGGAATTATTTGAATAGGCCGAGCTAACCCTCATTTCAAATAATTGATCGAACGATTCGAAGGCGAAAATACAAAGACGACTCAAGACCGACGATCTTCGTATCGGTTGGATGGGCGCTGCTGAGGTTCCTGATTGGAGTAGCTACCTTGAAGGAACGGAAGTAGTAGCCGTCTGAACATATGTGTTGATTGTACGGATATACGAGGAATTTGGTGCCTCCGATTTCGTTCAGACCCAGAACGGACTTGTAAATGGACTGTGTCTGACATGGGATTTTGTTCTATACTGATTGATCTCTGTTAAATATATATTTGGTGGCGGAGAATTTATTCTTTTGCTTAACGCCCTTCTCTGAGACGTACGAGCTCAGAGGTTATATATCGATAGAAATCAGTCGTATGGAGTGGATTGCCTATGTGGCATGCCAAGATGTTATGATCAAGGCTTCTGTTGCATAGCAAAGTCTTGTGTTTGATGATCAAAGCACGGACTACGTGGCCTGGCTTTGTGTATAGCGTGGATTCGCGAGCCTCACACCTCGGTATGAGTTAAAAACGGGATAAGGACTGCGGGGAGAGCACGACGTTTCTTTCTAGCTATGGTGGTGTCAATGACCTACCAGCCCTGACATTTATATCTATTTTTCACCTATATAGTTGTTGGAATGCGAGGCGCCTCGATTTTAGGTCTGTAAGGACCGAGAAACGTATGTTCGGGAATTTCCAATCCACTAACGTAAGTGTGGACCGGCCCTGAAGATCCAAGGGTTACCCAGAGTGTGTAGTCCTGAGGCATTTGCTAGAATGTTTCGAAGCGGAGAGGAACTTGCCCCTTGCCTCGACTCATGACGGAAATCCAATTTCCAATACGAAATAACGGATTCAATTGTAGAACTAGTATGGCGACATAGTAGATGGTAGCTATGCCGCCTATGATTGATATTTATGATGCTATTCATTTTTGAAACATATATGCACTAGTAATAATATCAAATGATTTTGCTTTACACGTATTAAGCATATTTGGCCATTATAAGGTAAAACTCTATCCTCCGACTTACGTTGCATTGTATGATGGGACTTGAGTCTTATAATGGTTACATTCTTTTTAAAAGAATTGCGTTGTTTTAAAGAATTTACTTTGTTTTAAATGCACCAGCAATCACTGGAGTAAACCCGTTCCGCGAAAGTGGCGTGGTCCTATGATTTGCCTTATTACTGTTGTTTAACCAATTAAGTAGATTTCTCATACCAATCCCCATGACTGACTCGTTGTTTGTTTCACTTTGCAAACGCGGGTGCCCTTATTTTCACACGGGCAGCCTAGTTCACAGGTGACAGGTTGTTTTGGCTCAGCACTGTAGTATGGAGTGCACTTTTGGCTCATGGCGAGGCTGACTTCACCGAGATGACTTTGACATTTTCTGCCATTATTGTATATGTATTATGATTCCGCCTATGGCGATGCAGACTGCTTTACTCCCAGTACTTATTATCATATGTATATGTACCGCCTCCGGCGATGTAGACTGATACCCTTATTATGTCTCACTGTATGTATATATTCCGCCTATGGTGATGGTGACTGATCATTTCCCATTTATTTACTAAGTTATATCCTATGTTGTGCTATTCTGATGTTGTTACATGTTGTGATTCCGCTGTCATATCCATGTAAAATTATTCTATTTATTGTTTTTGCTATTACCTGTACTCTGCTATGATGATTGATGTGTTATATTCCAATGATTATCCTTAATACCGTCACACGGATTTTAGGATCGTCACAATTTCCTTGGCACTGAATTAAAGAGAATTTCATAGTCTACTACCATGTTAAGTCAAAAAAACACATCTCTAAATTTAATAAATACTAAAATAGACCAAGAAATTAGCTTATCTACTCTATAGAGTAACTTATATAAATATCAAGGAGAACCAATACAGAAGTACAAATGGTGCTCTTCAACATGCAACCATCACAAGTTTAGAAATTACTTATAGTGTAAACATTGTCAGTTCATGTATGATCCCCTAGATTAGCACTGGAAGGCTGTTAAAAGCACTAAAAGATATTGTGCTTTTAGTTGCATTATACAATAGCATTTGAACACTAAATGCAACTAAATGATTGGTCCAATAGAATTGTTGCGTTTTAATTTTAGTGCAGGACATTTCTCTATTCCTACTTATTGTGCATCTAATTTTCATTCTCTTTCTCATGCTATTTCTCACTCTCAAACCCTAGCCCAAAATTTTCATCTCCCTCCAAACCTACTGATCAACCTATCCTATTGGCAACCACCAAAGCATGACTCTCCCTTAAACGCAATCCTGTCAATTTGCCTCAAACTCGAAGTCGCTAGCGTATCCATCGAGCACTATCCTTTGTTGCTCCCTTGAAGACTCAAATCTGCCATTCACAGTGCGTTTATTTTATAGTATGTTTTTATCATACAGAAGCTTGGGTTTCCTGCTCAATTTAAGGTAAACTATTTTTTATTTCTGAATACTAGTTGTGAGCTCAGCTATAATAATTCTCTTCTTAATGAATACTTGGCATGGATATCAGGATTTTAAGATTCAAAATATTGTTGGTTTTTGTTATTTCAAATTACCCATAAGACTAGTGGTTTTTGCATATTCTTATGCATCTTTCTTTAGTGTAAGTTATCCTATCACTTTTTAGCCATTCTGTTTTCTTGATCTATTCGTACACTAAAAGGTGCCACTTCAGTTAGGTTGAATGGAAACATTTGGTAAAGGGAAATGCATCAATTAAGAAAGGAAGAAAAAGAAAAGGTAGTAATGTCTGTCATGATGATTACTTGTTGGATAATTAACTAATTAGTAAAACTAGGTGGGGTTTCTTGGAAATTTGCATGCCTTATTTGTATTTCAATTCCGATGTGGAATTCTAGTCATATTTTGATTCTATTAGTTGATTTGTTATTCGTTAGTAATTAATAGTATGAACCATAATTGTTCCTTATTCTGATATTTCATATGAAGCTACCCAAGATCGTGCTTCTCATATTTGTTTTTGGTAAAATAATTCTTATAAGGGCAAAAGCAAAAGTTAATCGTGATACACTTATTACAAAAAACATCTAATGTACTTTCTAGGTTGTACAATATGTTGTCTTTGTGCAGGTGAGTGAAGAGACATATGTTGCCTCTAAGAACATATATCTTATTCTTACCGAATTACAGAAAAGCCAACGGTGGTATTATATAAAAATAAGTCACCCAACTTTTTTCTTCCTTTTTTGTTCGCTAGTGTGGTTATTGTTGATCTTTGCTTATTAAATCAATAAAATAAACAGCTTGAATAGCTTGATCATTTCAGATATACCGGGCTTCTTTTATGTCCAAAAGAATATTTTTATTTATAATTATGTACATTTTCTGGTTAAAACACATGCAGACGCATCTGGACATATACATTCTGTTTGTTTCAAGTTAAACTCTAAAACAATCTAAGTTTGTAATACAAAACATACTGGTAGCTAGCCATGTTGGTTGTGCTATTGTAAAAACTCAGAATTTTGACAATAATAATTAATTATTAGAATTTAAAAAATAGGAATTTCTGCAAATAATGGAATTTGGCTACGAAACTTTAATTGATGCGTTCGTCTTCGAATTCCGGTCAACTTTCATATTTGGAGTTTCGCGAACGGAGTCCATATGAAAAAATTACGGACGAAATACGAAAATGGACAGAAGATAAATAAATCAGAATTTAAATATATATATTATACGTTATATAACTAGCCACCTGGGCATCTGATGGCCCAGGTGGTCGACCGCCATGGTCGACCTACTGGGTGTCAGTTTGCCACAGTGACGGCTAGGGTTAGTAAGATTTGGTTTATAAAATATATATAACAAATGGATGAATATGAATTAAAACGAATCCAATGGTTGAAGGCCAATTCTTCCCCTATAAATAAAGGGGTATGGCCTCATTCTTTTCCATACAAATCTGTAGCGGCAGCGGAGCTTTGCCATTTTTCCTCCTTCTCCAAACCTAATTTCTTAATCTAAAATATATTCTTATATAACAAATCAATTCCAATTCATATGAAATTGAGAGGATAAACGTATCTAATGGAAAAGAACACAGATTAATGCTCCAAATCAGATTCTCCCCTCTTTTCCTATATTCTTACATCTCTATAGATTTGGAATTTTCCCCTTTCCAGATAAATTGTAGATTTATAAGAATCTGGGGATTGTAGACCTAAAAGGTTCAAATTTTGGTTTTGGATGCTATAAGGTGAGTGGGAATTTTATATATACATTTAAAATAACATATTTGTCTCATTTGTAATAGATCTCAATTTTTATGTCTATTTCTATCAGATCTTTTCAATAAATTGTTGTAATCGGATTGCAACTGTAACGACCTGGGGATTTTGCGATCCTGGATATCGGCATACAACACTATGTCGACTATTCAAGCATTGAAAATACTGGATAGTCCATGAAAGAAATTAGAGGGTGAGGATAGATAAGATAGAAACTTAGAATAGAAGAAGAAGAACATACAACATCAGAGTAATTACGAATCTCACAACGGAAAGAATAAATACATTTCATAACATAACTTTGAAATATAAATCTGTACTTGAATATACATATCATTTCCAAAGTACATCACTTACAACATAGCGGAAAAACCATAGCTATATAATTCTGAAGCCTCCTGCTCTAGCTCTTCAAGAATATGTAAATCCCGACTAGTTGACTGCCCGTACAAAATTGGGCACCCAAGAGTTTAGGGAAAACAAAACAAAATAAACTTCAGGTCAGTTATGTGACTGGTGTGAGTAAACTTAAATCATTTGATTTAACTTTTAAAATCCTTTTGAAACAAAGGATAATCGTATGACCGATCCACACATAAACACAGATGGCTTTTACCTTACGATAACCCAAAATCATTCTTTATATCAAGTCTCTTCTGATATTATAATAATGTCTAAATACAAGTACTTAGCAATCCAGTAGAAACACTTGCATCTAACATCCTACATATATAATATACAATCAAAACCGCGGGCTCTTATTTGGGGAATGGATTCCAACTATGACAAGGTATGGATCCACCTTCCGCTCAGTGTACTCTAGAAGCGATACACTGGAGTTTAACAAGAACATCTTGTAACTCAGCCACACATGACCGACCACTCATTTTGCTTGCGTGTATCGAATATATTGTCACCTTACAGTTGGTAAACCAACATAACCATTCCCGGGATATATAGGATTGAAAGAAGTAACAAATATGAATATTCTCTAGATGGTGAAAATATACCCTACTTAGTTGCGAAACACTTAGCCATGCTGCCTGCCCGATTTCTGTCATTTCCCAATTGATGAGGCTGGAGGTCATAACGTATCTTTCAACAGATTACTCATTCATTTACTTTGGATGCCACATCGTCATACCCGTCAAATCACAAATTGATTTCCCTAAAAATACCATGGGTATAAGCTAAGAGAAATGAATTCCACCGCCACCAACATAAATACGTTTGAAACGATCAACTTACGCGATCTACGAGATATACTCTGTCAGACATTCGTCCATTCAAGCTGTCCTGGGACTGGACAAACCGAAGGCACTATTCCATGCATCCATCCTAGGCAATCTCTACCTAGGACTTATACAACAGCCCGTGCATTTTACTCCATCTTCAATTTGTCTTCGATCTATTTGATTCGAAACGCTATCGCCCATACGGAGTGGTTCTCGGATAATAATCCAACCGGTCTCTCTGTATTGACGACGAAAAAAGGTCAAACACTTCGATAGTTGGTGAGTTTACTATCAAAGAAAAACACGTGTGCAAACAACGATATTATTTTCGGATGGAAATTATATCGATCAATCATCATTCATCATTTATCTCTTAAATTAATTTATAATTAATTTATTCATTCTCCAATTCCTATTTCCGTATATATACAGAAATTGTTATTTTCTAAATTTAGAAAATATACGTTATTAATCATTGGAAATCATTTCCATCTCCTTTCCACGTCCCACTGTCATTCCAGTATTCTTTACCATCCAACATTTCATTTTCTATGATTAAAAAATATCTTTGGTTTTATTTGGGAAACGTTTCCAAAACTCATTCCTTGGATATAAACAGATGTTTAAATAAAACATCGCTATGCCAATTCATACCATTACCTTCATTAACTATATTCACTTAACCAGCCTTCCCTATCAAACCTTACCATTCCTTAGTTAAGACGGAAGTCTATCAAGTTGGGATATAATTACCTTTTAGACCTTAACTAAACAACGTTTTAATTTCGAAATAGTCAAAGTTTATCTTTTAAATCATTGACAAATTTACTTACGTAATTTTCGGATTCTATTTACGAATCAACTTCTTTTACAGAAACCATTTGATTATAACTATGGTGTTATAATCCCTACTTCTGAAATATCTAACTTCAAACTGTAACTCAATTAACTCAAATCAATTAACCCTAACTCCATTAGCTTTAACTCGATTAACTTTAATTCGATTAACTTTAATTCTTAACTCCTTTAGAATAAACTATATTCGATAACTCCTTTAACTCTATGCTTTTAACTCTATTCGAAAACTATATTCGATTAACTCTTTTAACTCTATTCGAATAAACTATATTCAATTAACTCTTTTAACTCTATTCGAATAAACTATATTCGATTAACTCTTTTAACTCTATTCGAATAAACTATATTCGATTAACTCTTTTAACTCTATTCGGATAAACTATATTCAATAGCTCCTTTCTTCGAATAACTAAATTTGATAACCTCACTTCGAATAGCTAACTCGATAATTTCACTTTGAATAACTAATATTCGATAACTTCACTTCGAATAACTAATATTCGATATCTTCACTTTGAATAACTAATATTCGATAACTTCACTTCAAATAACTAATATTCGATAACTTCACTTCGAATAACTAATATTCGATAACTTCACTTCGAATAACTAATATTCGATAACTTCACTTCGAATAATAATATTCGATAACTTCACTTCGAATAACTAATATTCGATAATTCTTTTCGAATAACTAATTCGATAAATCGTTCGAATAACTAATTCGACAACTCATTTCGAATAACTAATATTCGACCAACTCTAATTGAATAACTAATATTCAGTTAAATCCTAATTCGATTAACTATGTTCAATTAACTCTATCTGGTTAACTCTTTATTCGAATAACTAATATTTGATAAACTCTAATTGAATAACTAATATTCAATTAACTCTACTGATTAACTCTAACTAGTAACTCTAACTGGTTAACTCTAATCGACTAACTCTATTCGATTGCAAATATTTCCTTTTCTATTTGTCTATATTTATTTCATTTAAATATTTCCTTTATATAATTCTATTTATTTTCTCAAATAATTCCCCCTTTTATCTTTATTTATTTTCTAAATACATAATTCTCCTTCAATTCTATTTGTAAATGTTTTACAAATATTTCACTTTCTATTTTATTTGTAAATGTCTTTATAAATATTTCTCTTCCTACTCTATTTGTAAATGTTTTACAAATATTTCCCTTTTTATATTTATCTATTTATTTCCTAAATAAATAATCCTTTTATACTTTTATTTATTTTCTAAATAAATAAATTCATTTCATACTTCTATTTATTATCCTAATAAATATCCCTCTTAATAAAATCTTTGATTTTATAAATAAATTCCCTTCTTATAAAATCCCTTGATTTTATAAATATTTTGTTTTCAATAATCACTTTGAAAGTTCCCTTTTTAACATTCCAGTATTCCTTATAGTGTTTAACGTACCATATAACAATGATCGGCATCATTCAAACATATAAAATCATCAACAGATTTCATATCACATCATATAACACAATATATGAAACAAACAGTATTTTATATACTGAGGAACCCAGTTGGGTCCCTCCAACCTGTTTCCCTGCATCACAGATGTTAAACAATATAAGTAACATCGATTTCATTTCAATATGAAATATTCTGCTAAACAGAATCAATATTTGATTAACGATTTATATAAATATCTTCATCTACGTTTTCAATCAAATCTATTTAACAGTCCAAACAATCAATACTTAACTGTCAATCATTAAAAATAAAGTATAGTTTATAAAAATATAAACTGAGCAGAGTTAGTGAGTTTTACTCACATTGGACGATCATTGTTAATAACTATAACCATCGCTTGATTTAGACGGACAATTTATTTCGCTATAAATTGTTACGAGCTCCGATGGACATCCAATTAGTTCCATCATGTAGTGTCCGTCCATACGATCCCAATGGATCCAGTTTCGCTGAATTTCGATCACGTATGATAAAGATATTAATAATACAAGTTAAACTATTTTTAGTTAAAATCAATTCAATTCATTTTTTTATTTTTGGGCTTACTTATAAACCCGGCCCAACACCAATTCTTCCTACCCGCTCCCTTTCTACAGTACTTTTCCTTCTCTCCCAAACACAGAACGCGTTCCTCAGCATCTCCTTGCCATTTCCGCACCTGTTCACAACAGCAACTGCCTCCTTACTTCATAATACCCCACACGAATTATACCATTACACTCCTCTTCCTAATTTCCATCACCTCCGCACATTTGCTCCCAACTCGTCGGCGCCCAGCAGGATCCGTTGTTCACGGACTGTAGGTGTTTCGAGCGATGGCTTTCGGCTTGGAATCACCCAGTAAATCACCACGAGATGATAAGACACTCCCTGATCCCAAAAACAACGACCATAACTTCATTTGACGCTTTAAACTTCCGAATCGAAGAACCCTAGTACTCGTTGTATGTTTTCCAGCGAAAACGAAACTGACCGAATGCCATAAATTTTACATAGAATCAAAGCTCTATCGATGCTGTGTCCATACATACATATATTTTGATTTTAAGATTTTTCTTTTGATTGTTTGAATTTTTTTTCAAACATGTGGTTTGCTGAAGAAAGAATAAGAAAGTAATGGCGGATTTTTCTTTATACCAGAGGAAGTAGAGAATTAGGTTAAGGGTTATGCAGAGGATTATTTATAGGAAAAAATATATTATTTTAATATTCGATTATTATAATTGTTTTTACTCCTACGCTATTCGTATTTGTCTTTAAAATTTCCTACGATCACATATGATACCCAAATATCACGAAAATGGGCATGCTGCTACAGTCTGACATTACGAACCCAACGAAACTGGTTTCGTTGAATTTCGACTCCGTTTGCTCATATAGCGTATTTTAAACCGTCAAAATACTGACTATTTTTCACTAAAAATCCGTACGGCCACAAACTGACTTCAAAAATCACGAAACTTGACATTTATCAATAATTTAACATTGCGGATCCAACAAAATTAGTTTCGTCGAAAACATAGTTCTTTTGCAAAACTGGCTATTTTCAAAGCTCTAAATAACCCATTTAAATACATAAATATATTTAAAAATAATTAAATTAAATATTTAAAAATAAATATTTTCATATATATTCACAATAGAATATCATACAGCTCTAATGGGATTTATAACTCGATATTCCAAATCGAGTGTTACATCGATATTCAATTTATATTTAAAATCCATTAAAAATATAAATAAATCGATATAAATTATAAAGGAATTCTATAGCGACTTTTCTAAAATTTGATTTGGACATAAATCAAAATCTACACAATGAAATCCCGAATTTTCTCTTCCACTAGAAAAATATACTTCACCAGCTCCTAACGTTTCTTGTTTCACAGAAATCCGATTTAAAACGGACCATGTATATTCAATTGAAGTTCGAATCGCCAAATAGCGAACTACCGTGCCATTTCGAGCTCGATTTTAATTATATTATAAATATATGTTCAAACTGTTGTTCAAATAATATATTCGTCATTCTAATTCAAATTCTAAGCTAAATTAAATACTTTGAATTGTCTAGTTCACATTATATTGTCAATTCACTATTTCTAATTATTTTAGAACTTAAATATATTAATCTATTATTTAATTTAATTAAATATTCAATATAATTTAATTAACGACCGTTTAATTCTCTGAATCACTATTTAAATAATTAAATAAATTAATTATTCTATCGCTGAAAATACGGGTCGTTACATTCTTTCCCACTTAAAATAATTTCGTCCTCGAAATTGCTAAGGTAGAAAACAAACCCTATTAACTAGGTTAAAATTACTTGTTTACTTCTTAACTCTAGTATTAATAAACCAATTTATTTCAATTAAATATTAATTAATTCTTACTAACGAAAATTTCCATAAACACTGAAATTTTTCTAATACCCGAAATTTCTGAATTTTTTTGCCAGCACCTCCTTTGTACTAGTCAATCGGTACAACTACAACTCGCCTCTCTAGGGTTTCTTCATCCCAAAAGAAAATCAAAGAGCCAAGCGGCTTGTCAAACAGGCTCATAAAATCACCAAACTCATATGAAAATAAACTTGTATGTAACGACCCGGAAAATCTGAAGCAATTTAAAAATTTTAAATTGGCTAAAATAATGGATTTTAAATATTTAAAATGAATATTTTAAATAATACCGATGAAAAGTGAGTTTGAATCGACAATTGAAAAAGAATATAATTAATTCTAATTATAAACAAGGCCTGAAAAGGCGCTGCAGTTTCAAAAATTGAATTCAAACTTTGTCGGACTGTACCCGGTGCAAAACAAAACGGATTTGAGTGAAACCAAAAATATTTAAATCTGTTAGTGAATACCTTTCTAACGAATCTGAAAAATCGAAGTTTCATAGCGGAAAGCAAAAGTTATGGCCAAATGAATTTTCAGAAAGGTCGCTATGGAATTTATATAGCCCGTGAAATTGGCCATTTTGCAAACGACCTCGGAATTCGACGAAACCACTTTTGTTGGATCCGGGATGTGAAGTTATTACTAGGTTTCAAATTGCATAATTTTTGAAGCTAATATGTGAGTGTGGCAAATGAAAACGTGTTTTGGTCAATTATAGTTAAATTGGATCGACCAGAAATGGGCCTTTTTGCAAACAGTCTCAGAATTCGACGAAACTAGTTTTGTTGGGACTGTATCGTCAAAACATAGCTAGATTTATTTTTCTGGAATTTTTCGAATCAGTTTGTGGCCCTGGCAAATTGAAATGCACGTTCAAATCAAATATTGAATGTTTTATATTTTAATTTGAAGAAAAACTGACTGAAACATTCGAATGGGCCTTCGAAACATATCCCATTGTGTTCGAAATGGGGGTAAAACGCTAGGGAAGACAGTCGTTGGGTTTGGATTGGTCCACGCGTTCTCTCCCTCCCCGACCTTCTTCCCGAAACTCGCAGACCCGACGGCGGAAAACGCTCGTTTCTTCCGTAATCTTTATCTCCTTCCACACGCATCAAATCACGTTGCTCCTTTGGAGTAATTTGTAGATCCTCCCACGAGCTCCACATCCGTACCAGCCTCGCCATCTATCATCGTTTCTTTCTCGAGAATCGGACTCGTGAAGTCGAAGACTTCAACCCGCCGTCACGCCCTCCTGCCACGTGTGAGTTCAACGTGGTACCCAGCGCCTGGAAGCCCTCTCGACACTCTACGCGGTGGTGCTGGCCGATTTCCCCCTAGCTTCGCGGATTTAACGCAGAATCAAAACCTAGTTTTTAATCAAAAGGAAGGTATACGGCTGATTTTATTTTTTCTGATTTTAACACCTTTAAACCGTTGCAAGCTTTGAAAAATCATATCTTTTTTGTTTCTTGACGAAATTCAATGAAACAGGAAAAATCATGACCGTGTGGACGTCTCCTACATTCTAGAAGAGACCGCATATTTTTCTGAGCCTTCTGCTATTTTTGGTGGAGTGGAAACCAATGTGAGATTTCTAATTTTATAAACGATATGGAAAACGACGATGTATGAATTATATAGTCGATGTATGAGTTATATAAGCATTGTACACCTCTTGTATAAGCGTTGTATAAGTTGTACATTCGATGTATAAGTTGTATATGCATTGTAAAAATTATATATGTGTTGAAATAGAAGTGATATGCTATATATATATATATATATATATATATATATATATATATATATATATACGCCCCTCGTCCACAAACCATGGACGATATTTATTGGTTGTGATTGGTGTGAAAATTGATTGATAGCGAATGGTTGATTGGAATTGTTTGTGGTTGATATTGATTGATTGTGGTTGAAAAATACCCGTTTGTGGTTGAGAAATATTTGGTTGAAACCACATAGGATTAGTTTGTGGAAATGAAATAAATATACATGCCGCCTGCGTGCGAACTAGATGCATGATTCCCCATTATCAAAAACCGCGAGGTTTTAAGGTAGAGCGAGGAGCCGTACTGGGACGGTCCCGGTTTTAACTACCCTGCCGTTATGCTGCCGAAATTTTGAATAATATTCATGTGTTTGAATTATTTTCATTCGTTGAAACTATATCTATTCGTTGAATAGAAAACCTTCATGTGTTGAATCGATATTCATTCGTTGAATTGAAATTCATGTGTTGAATGGTAATCTTGTTTTGAAAGAAATTGTTTTATAATAAAAATCCTATTTTTATCACCTATATGAACTATATAAAATAGTAGAGTTTTGAAATAAATTGTTTTACTTTAAAAATCACATTTTTAGTATATACATGAATTGATAAAAATAGTGAAGTGCTGAAACAGAAGACAGATAGATAAAAATATAATTTTTATCAAATGTATGAAAAGAATATAGCTTTGAAATCGAAGATTCGATATATATATATATATATATATATATATATATAAATAGAAGTGAAATATATCGAATAACGACGCTGCAGTTCGTATTTTGAAACCGTGATTGCAAATGATTAGTACGGGAGATCCGACCGTCGAATTTTCCTCAAATCACAACCGTTGGGTTCGCTTTGGAAATATCTTTCCAACGACACCAACTTTGTGAAAATCAAAAGGTTGGATTGTCTGGAATGTTTAATTCAAATCTGAAGAAAAACAACGCCAGAATCGATTACATTTATATATATATATATATATAATTATATTTAATCGAATAACGACGCTGTAGTTCGTATTTTGAAATCGAAACATCAAATGATTATACCGGGAGATCCGACCGTCGGATTTTCCTGAAACTGGAACCGTTGGATTCGTTTTAAAAAGATCTTTCTAATGATGTAAATTTTGTGAAGATCCAATGATTAGATTTTCAGATATGTGTGAATCAAATCTGAAGAAAACAGCGCCACGGTCGCGTTATGGCCCGAAGCGTCGTTTTGAATAAATTGGCTATTTTAAAATAAATAAAAATGGTGATAAATCATTATAAAATATTATAAACGATATAGATGTGAAATTTAGAAATTAACTGAAGGTTAGCTAAGTCGAAGGGTTTCTTGGGTATTGATCTGATGTTGGTTTCGGCCTTCGGGGTTAATATTTGGGAAATCGTTCTCTTACTGATTGACGGTTAGTGACTAATGAATTGAAATGATGTGTGTGTATGTTAGTGTTGCACTGGTCTATTATATATGCGAGTTGCTCAGAAAGACCAGGTTTATCCCATTCTGAATAACTGAATCGACGATAAGAAATCGAAGATGAAAACGGTGGTCGAAGACCGGAGATCTTCACCTCGTTTGGATGGTAACCGAGGTCCTGATTGGTAGGCATCCCGAAATATGGATAATGAGTGGTGATCGTCCAGACGTACGTGGTGATCGATGGGTTTGCGAGGTATATAGTGCCTCCGTTTTCGTTCAGACCCAGAACGGACTTGTAAATGGACTGTGTGTCTGACATTGGATTTTATTCTTTGTTGATTGATCTCTATTAAATATACATCTGTTTGGCGGTGGAGAATTTATTCTTTTGCTTAACGCCCTTCTCTGATACGCACGAGCTCAGAGGTTGTATATCGATGGACATCAGTCGCATGGCATGAATTGCTAGTGTGGCATGCCTAAGTGGCAAGTGATCAGGGCTTCTGTTGAAAAACAAAGTCTTGTGGTGATGATCAAAGCACCGCCTATGTGGTGTAGCCTTGTGTATAACGTGAATTCGCGAGCCTCACACCCCGGTATGAACCAGAAACGGGAGGAAGGACCTCAGGGAGGGCATGCATTTCTTCCTAGCTAGGAGTTGTGTCAGTGTTTTTACACGGACTGACTTTTTACTTATGTGGATGATGGATAGCGAGGCGCCTCGGATATATCGGTCGATTCGGGACCGATGGAGTCATTCGTTGGCTCGTTTACGCCCCATAGGGCGGGGAAACGTATTGTTCAGGAATTTTAATCCACATCGGTGGACCGACCCTGTCGCTCCAAGGGCTCACCTGTGTCTGGGTCCTGAGGCTCGGGCTAGGCAGTCTCGAATTCGGTAAGGACTATCTTTTGCCTTGGTTCATGACGGAAATTCAATTTCCAAATACGTGACTGTGCAGTTTTGATTGTATACTTATATATGGCGATATAGTGGTATGGGGCATTAATGCTGTCTATGATTGATAGTTATTATTGAAATTGTTTTTGAAACATATAAACACTAGTAATAATATCAAATGCTTTTGTTTTATTCGTATCAATCATATTTTGGCCATTATAAGGTAAAAATTCTATCCTCCAGTTTGCGTTGCATTGTGTGATGGGAACTGAGTCTTATAATGGCTTCATTTTTAGAAAAAGCATTGCGATGTTTCAAGAAATATTTGTTTTAAAGCACTGGCGATCCGATGGAGTAAACCCGTTCCACGAAAGTGGCGTGGTCATGTGATTAGCCATATTATAAATGTGTTGAGTAGATTTCTCATACCAGTCCCATGACTGACTCGTAGTTTGTTTCACTTTCAAACTCGGGTGCCCCTTTTTCTACACGGCAGCCTTGTGTTCAGGTTTAGCTGGTTCTTTCTGGATAGCTGGCGCTGAAGATGGATTCTATTATTTATCTCTTTTTATGCTGTTCAGCTCCTATTGTACATATTTTGTTTGTTTCCGCTGTAGACATTTATGTATAGCTGAACTGTATTTGTGCTAAGTATGATCCTGTATACTGTGTAACTCTGATGATTACGTTTATCCAGTATATTCTATTGTGCATTATCTGGTGTATTTATATAATTCTGTTCTGCTATATTCTTTTTATGTGTTATATTCCACGGATTACCCTTGCCACCGTCAGTACGGCGTTTGGGGTTGTCTCAACGTGGTATCAGAGCATTGGTTAAGCTTAGTTCTGGAATATAACATATAACGAGCTCGTCAGAAATAGAACCAGTAGTGTTCTAGGACGGGTAACTCTATACAGATAGGATCAGTAATATCCTAGTATGAGTAAAGCAGAATGAAATTACACCTCGATAGACACATTTACATTTGAAGTATTTGTTTCTATGTTTTAAAATATCTTTTCTGTGACCTAACACTTGATCTGCTATTTGCAGAAGTACTAGAAAATGAGTGTCAGAAACAGAAGGAATGCAGAACCGGATATTGAGGCCCTATTAATCAAATATCGAAATATGGGAGGAATACCGTTCTCTGGTGAAGAATCTATTATGAAGACACAGGCTTGGATTCGTTTGGTTGAAAAGATCTTTAACGGCTTAAAGCTGAGGGATGACCAGAAAAGATTACTGGCCTCCTGGGCACTCAAAGACGAAGCTTTGTTCTGGTGGGATTCAGTTATAGAGAATAATCCAGAAGGTGATATCACCTGGGACAGATTTTAAGTGATTTTCCTAGAAAAATTTACTCCTCCAGAAGCGACTGAGCGATTATGCGATGAATTTTCTTATCTGATACAAGGAGATATGACAATTCCAGAATATCATAAGAATTTCAACGAATTTTCTCACTTTGCTCCCCATCTAATTTAGAATACGAAGAGAAAAAATCTGAGATTTATTTACGGGCTTCAAAGGAAATACCAGAATAAAGTGATGGGGCATGTGAAGCTTCCTTTTCAGAAATGATTTATATGGCTTATCAGTATGAAGATCTCCATAAGAAAGGCATGTTGCGCGACGAAGAGGAAATTAGTTCTAGAAATAAAAGTGAATCTGAAACTAATCGCCCAGAGGCCAGTACGATGTCTGAGGTCAATAAGGAGCCTAAGGTCAATCGAAAAAGGGCCAGATTTGTGAAAGAACCAGCAACGACGACCACCTTCTCTAACTGCAATAAGGAAGGACATTTTACTAGAAATTGTAGATCTTTGAAGAAAGTTGGACTTAAATCCGGTAGGAAGGCTCAAGAAAGTAGAAAATGCCGGAAGTGACATCATGCTGGCCATATTGAGAAGAATTGCCAGCTATTAAAGAAAGAATCTGAAGTAGTACATATAAATGAAGTAGCAGAAACTTCTGAGCCCTCAGATAGCCAGGGAAGACCTGATGTTTTAGAAGGCACGCTCAATGTCAAGAACATTCCAGTTAAAGCACTGTTTGATACAGGCGCGTCGCGAAGCTTTATTGCAAAGAGTGCAGTCAAGAAGTTGGATTTGAAATTGAAGAAGCTCAAAGAACCATTGACTGTCCAAAATCCAGTTGGGGGTTCCATCAATCTCAGTTGGGTTTGTGCAGTACCTCTCTCTTTTTCCTGCTATAAATTCCCTACTATCTCTATCGTCATGAATTTTAATGAATTCGATCTTATTCTGGGATTGGATTGGTTAACCAAATATGAAGCAGAGGTTAGATGCGCCGAGAGAGTTGTTAAGGCAAAGGCCCAATCGGGGAATTATATAACCATACCATGTGAAGGCCCGACTTCAAATAGAAAGGACTTCTGGGCAGCTTTGGATGTTTCTCCAGCTCAAATAGAAAATATCCCAGAAGTCACAGAGAATATTCCTGACCTCATAAAAGATATTCCTGTCGTCAAGAATTATGCGGATGTATTTGAAGAAGTTGTTCGCTTACCTCCGTAGAGGGAAATTGATTTCAAGATCGCTCTAATCCCGAATGCAAGGCCAGTAGTTCACGCTATTCGAAGAATGTCCTTGAAAGAGAAAGAGGAATTAGACAATCAAACAAGACAACTAGTATAGAAGGGTCTGATCAGGCCTAGTTTCTCTGATTGGGGTGCAGCAGTGGTGTTTGTCCCAAAATCTGACGGTACTCTACGGCTATGTGTGGATTATCGTGATCTGAACAAATAGACAATAAAGAACAAATATCCATTGCCGCGGATTGATGATTTGCTGGATCGATTAAATGGCGCACAAGTATTTTCACGAATGGACCTAGCTACAGGTTTCCACCAAGTTCGAATTGCCGAAGAGTGTGTTCCAATGACAGCATTCAGAGGTCCCGACTCATTCTACGAGTGGTTAGTAATGTCGTTCGGCTTATTTAACGCTCCAGCTTACTTTGTCGATCTGATGAATAGAGTGTTCAGAGGGGTTTTGAATAAATTTGTTCTGGTTTTCATTGACGATATTGTAATCTTCTCTAAATCAAAGGCCGAACATGAAAAGCATTTGGAACAGGTTCTGGAAATCCTCAGAAGGAATGTATTGAAAGCCAAACTGTTCAAATGTATATTCTGGCAAGAGGAAGTAAAATTTCTGGTCCATGTCGTATCAAAAGAAGGAATTGCTGTGGATCCAAGTAAAATCACAGCTATTCAGAATTGGAAACAACCCAGTACCCCCACTGAAGTCCGTAGTTTTCTCGGACTAGCTAGTTATTACCGGAAGTTCGTTAAAAACTTTTCAAAGATATCTGGTCACTTAACAAAGCTTACAAAGAAGCACTCTAAATTCAAATGGACTCCAGATAGTGAAGAGGCTTTTGAAGAGCTAAAGTTAAGATTAATGACAGCTCTAGTGTTAACCATCATTGATGGCAATCAGGATTTGAAAGTCTGGACTGACGCTTCTAGAGAAGGCCTTGGCGCAGTGTTAATGCAAAGGTGTCAAGTGATTGCTTATGCTAGCCATCAGTTGAAGCCGCATGAGAAAAACTACGTAACTCATGATCTTGAGTTATTGGCTATAGTATTCGCCTTGAAAATCTGGAGGCACTATCTTCTGGGTGAGAGATTTGAACTGTTTACAGATTACCAGTCGTTGAAGTATCTGTTCACCCAGAAGGACTTGAATCTGAGGCAGCAGCGTTGGCTGGAGTTTCTTGCAGCATATGACTTTGAGATTATATACACTCCAGGGAAAGCCAATGTCGTGGCCGATGCGTTAACCGAAAGAATGTAATGATCGCCATCTTTATTATTACGACTTCCTTGATTGACAAAATATCTATTCTTCAGAAGGAGGATAACTTTATTAAGGATATGATCAAAAGGATTCAGAAAGGCGAACCCTCGTGTTTTCAAATAGATAACGACAAGACCCTGAGGTTGAAAGGAAGGATTTGTGTTCCTGACATCCCAGAGTTAAAAAGGGAAGTGTTAGACGAGTGTCACAAGTCCAAGCTGAGTATCCATCCTGGTGTGGCCAAAATGTACAACGATCTCAAGCGAACATTCTGGTGGAAGGCTATGAAAAGAGACGTTTCAATATATGTTAGCCGATGCCCTACTTGCCAGCTAGTCAAAAGCGACCAACAGAAACTGGCTGGATTATTGCAACCGCTGGACGTTCCAGGCTGGAAGTGGGAACATATTTCCATGGACTTCATTGATGGTTTGCCCAGAACCAGAAAAGGGAATGACAGTATTTGGCTGATCGTAGATCGCTTCACGAAGACCGCCCATTTCATACCTGTCAGATCAAACAGAACCGCTCAGAGTCTGGCGCAAATATATTCCAAGGAAATTGTTAGACTACATGGAGTGCCGCTCAGTATAATCAGTGATAGAGATACAATATTTACTAGTAAATTCTGGGAGGCATTTCATGTAGAGCTGGGAACAAAGTTGAACCTGAGCTCCGCCTATCATCCTCAGACAGATGGTCAAACTGAGAGGGTGAATCGTATACTATAAGATCTATTGCAGGCTTGTGTTCTAGATTTCGGGGGATCATGGGAAGACCATCTGCATTTGGCTGAATTCTCATATAATAATAGCTACCAGGCGAGCCTGACAATGTCGCCATTCGAAGCATTATATGGTAGACCGTGTCGATCTCCTACTTGTTGGGTCGAACCCGGTAATAGACTTGTATTGGGGCCAGATATGATCAGAGAAGCTGCCGAAAAAGTCGATTTCATTAAGAAGCGATTACTCGCCACTCAAAGCCGACAGAAGAGATATGCCGATAGGAGAAGAAGAGATATATCATTTGCTATTCGCGACTATGTATATTTAAAAGTATCGCCGATGAGAGGAGTTATCCGGTTCGGTAAAACTAGGAAGTTGGCGCCCAAATTCATTGGTCCGTTTCCTATTCTGGAACGGATAGGAACTCTCGCGTATAGGGTTAAACTGCCTGATTGGTTGCCTGGGGTGCATGATGTGTTTCATATATCTCAACTTCGAAAGTACGTTCATGATCCAGACTTGATCGTGGAAGAAGCAGCTTAACAGGATATTGAAATTGCTCCAGAATTAGCTGTGAGAAGAGAGCCGCTCAAGATCATCGGCAAAGGAACCAAAGAGCTGAGGAACAAGAAATTTCGCTTAGTCAAAGTGAAATGGAGTGGAGATCCGCGAGATTGTAATTGGAAAACTGAGGAGAGCATTCAGAACCTAGATGCCGAGTGGATATCTCTATTTGACTCCAGTGCAAGGTACATTTACCATACCTTGCATTACTAATTAGTTCTCTACTCTGTTGTTAGTTTCTTTCCATGGATGTGTACTTTTAATTCTATAGTCTGAATGATTTTAAAAGAGTATAGAAAATGATTAGTATATTTTTGAAAAGTTAAAAACAGTTTGATTGTTGTTTGTGTGGTGTGATAGTAGATTTGATTAATTAAATTGTTAAAACGATAGTCAGTTTAATCAATAATGGAATGAATGGTAGGATTTATTCGATTAGATCACACATTGAACTGATTTAAAAATAGATAGAAATATATACATGTGCATTATATATGCTTAAACAGGTAATTGGATAGCTGTTGAGTAAAGATTTTATTTGCGTGCCCGACAAATAGGTAAACCTTAATCAGTTGGGTGCGAAATATTATTATATCAACTCCTGTGAATGCCATTGGATGCGGAGTGCTGGTTGTTCTGTGTGAAATAATAAATATCGCCATAGGATAGTAACAATTAATTTTGAACTACACTGCATGGCATACTTCGGAAGATAGGCATACTTCATCATATACCACATGAGCATTTGGAGCTTGTGTGACGAGGTGGAAGATTTACCATACGAGCAAGAGGCTTGTATGGCGATGACTATATTTTACAGGTTGAACTGATGACTGATATGGACTATTTAAAATTGTAACGATAAAATTGCCAGATTAATAAAAACCCCACACGGGTCTGGAGTTGACAATAATCATGTCTCTCTAGTTATTAGATACGGCACATGGACTATTTATTTCCCACACGGGACGAGGTGATGAGGATTTATCCTCTGGAGCATTTAAAATACACACTCCCTCAGGCTTTGACAGGGTGACGAGAATTTATTCTCTGGAGTTATTATCAATACACGCTCCCCTGTAAACACCAGAATATATCACTATAAATATGTGTATGCTTATTAGGATTTATTGGGTACCAAATACGGCCCAATAAATTTCCAAACCTCTCCCCGTACAAAGGAGGTTATGGCGAAATTTTTCGAAAATTCCGGGTGTTAGCCAAATTTTTGAAGAATCTGAAAATTCTCAGAAACTGAAAAGTTGGAGAATGGAAGCCAGATCGAAAGTAGAGTTGATTAATCAAACCACTTTCGACTTTGTTCCTTTTCGGGGACGAAAAGTTTTAAGTGGGGGAGATTATAAGGACCTGGAAAATCTGAACCAATTTAAAAAAATTTAATTGGCTAAAATAATGGATTTAAAATATTTAAAATGAATATTTTAAATAATAGCGATGAAAAGTGAGTTTGAATTGACAATTGAAAACGAATATAATTAATTCTAATTATAAACAAGGCCTGAAAAGGCGCTGCATTTCAAAAATTGAATTCAAACTTTGTCGGACTGTACCGGGAGCAAAACAAAACGGATTTGAGTGAAACCAAAAATATTTAAATCTGTTAGTGAATACCTTTCTAATGATTCTGAAAAATCGAAGTTTCATAGCGGAAAGCAAAAGTTATGGCCAAATGAATTTTCAGAAAGGTCGCTATGGAATTTATATAGCCCGTGAAATTGGCCATTTTGCAAACGACCTCGGAATTCGATGAAACCACTTTTGTTGGATCCGGGATGTGAAGTTCTTGCTAGGTTTCAAATTTCATAATTTTTGAAGCTGGTATGTGAGCGTGGCAAATGAAAACGTGTTTTGGTCAATTATAGTTAAATTGGATCGACCAGAAATGGGCCTTTTTGCAAACAGTCTCACAATTCGACGAAACTAGTTTTGTTGGGACCGTATCGTCAAAACATAGCTAGATTTATTTTTCTGGAATTTTTCGAATCAGTTTGTGGCCCTGGCAAATTGAAATGCACGTTCAAATCAAATATTGAATGTTTTGTATTTTAATTTGAAGAAAAACTGACTGAAACTTTCGAATGGGCTTTCGAAACATATCCCATTGTGTTCAGAATGGGGGTAAAACACTAGGGACGATAGTCGTTGGGTTTGGATTGGGGTTCGCAGGAGGCAAGGGGTATTTTCGGATTTTTAAAACTTTATAAATAAAAATAAAAAAAACTATTTGTCCACGTGTTCTCTCTCTCCCCGACCTTCTTCCCGAAACTCCCAGACCCGACGGCGGAAAACGCTCTTTTCTTCCCTCCTCTTTATCTCCTTCCACACGCATCAAATCACGTTGCTCCTTTGGAGTAATTTGTAGATCCTCCCACGAGCTCCACATCCGTACCAGCCTCGCCCTCTATCATCGTTTCTTTCTCGAGAATCAGGCTCGTGAAGTCAAAGACTTCAACCCGCTGCCACGCCCTCCTGCCACGTGCGAGTTCAACGTGGTACCCAGCGCCTGGAAGCCCTCTCGACGCTCTACGCGATGGTGCTGGCCGATTGCCCCCTAGCTTCGCGGATTTAACGCAGAATCAAAACCTAGTTTTGAATCAAAAGGAAGGTATACGGCTGATTTTATTTAATCTGTTTTTAACACCATTAAACCGTTGCAAACTTTGAAAAATCATATCTTTTTCATTTCTTGACGAAATTCGATGAAACAGGAAACATCGTGACCGTGTGGACGTCTTCTACATTCTAGAAGAGACCGCATATTTTTCTGAGCCTTCTGCTATTTTTGGTGGAGTGGAACCCAATGTGAGATTTCTAATTTTATAAACGATATGGAAAACGACGATGTACAAATTATATAGTCGATGTATGAGTTATATAAGCGTTGTACACCTCTTGTATAAGCGTTGTATAAGTTGTATGTTTGATGTATAAGTTGTATATGCGTTGTAAAAATTATATATGTGTCGAAATAGAAGTGATATGCTATATATAAATATATAAATATATATATATATATATACATATATATATATACGCCCCTCGTCCACAAACCATGGATGATATTTATTGGTTGTGATTGTTGTGAAAATTGATTGATAGCGAATGGTTGATTGGAATTGTTTGTGGTTGATATTGATTGATTGTGGTTGAAAAATACCCGTTTGTGGTTGAGAAATATTTGGTTGAAACCACATAGGATTAGTTTGTGGAAATGAAATAACTATACATGCCGCCTGCATGCGAACTAGATGCATGATTCCCCATTGTCAAAAACCGCGAGGTTTTAAGGTAGAGCGAGGAGCCATACTAGGGACGGTCCCGGTTTTAACTACCCTGCCGTTATACTGCCGAAATTTTGAATAATATTCATATGTTTGAATTATTTTCATTCGTTGAAACTATATTTATTCGTTGAATAGAAAACCTTCATGTGTTGAATCAATATTCGTTCGTTGAATTGAAATTCATGTGTTGAATGGTAATCTTGTTTTGAAAGAAATTGTTTTATAATAAAAATCCTATTTTTATCACCTATATGAACTATATAAAATAGTCGAGTTTTGAAATAAATTGTTTTACTTTAAAAATCACATTTTTAGTATATACATGAATTGATAAAAAATAGTGAAGTGTTGAAATAGAAGACAGATAGATAAAAATATAATTTTTATCAAATGTATGAAAAGAATATAGCTTTGAAATCGAAGATTCGATATATATATATATATATATATATATATATATATATATATATATATAGAAGTGAAATATATCGAATAACGACGCTGCATTTCGTATTTTGAAACCGTGATTTCAAACGATTAGTACGGGAGATCCGACCATCGGATTTTCCTGAAATCGCAACCGTTGGGTTCGCTTTGGAAATATCTTTCCAACGGCACCAACTTTGTGAAAATCCAACGTTTGGATTGTCTGGAATATTTAATTCAAATCTAAAGAAAAACTGCGCCAGAATCGATTATATATATATATATAATTATATTTAATCGAATAACGACGCTGTAGTTCGTATTTTGTAATCGAAACATCAAACGAATATACCGTTAGATCCGACTGTCGGATTTTCCCGAAACTGGAACCGTTGGATTCGTTTTAAAAAGATCTTTCTAATGATGTAAATTTTGTGAAGATCCAACGGTTAGATTTTCAGATATGTGTAAATCAAATCTGATAAATAACAGCGCCACGGTCGCGTTATGGCCCGAAGCATCGTTTTGAATAAATTGGCTATTTTAAAATAAATAAAAATGGCGATAAATCGTTATAAAATATTATAAACGATATGGATTATGTGAAATTTAGAAATTAACTGAAGGTTAGCTAAGTCGAAGGGTTTCTTGGGTATTGATCTGATGTTGGTTTCGACCTTCGAGGTTAATATTTGGGAAATCGTTCTCTTACTGATTGACGGTTAGTGACTAATGAATTGAAATGATGCGTGTGTATGTTAGTGTTGCACTTGTTTATTATATACGCGAGTTGCTCAGAAAGACTGGGTTTATCCCATTATGAATAACTGAATCGACGATAAGAAATCGAAGATGAAGACGGTGGTCGAAGACCGGAGATCTTCACCTCGTTTGGATGGTAACCGAGGTCCTGATTGGAAGGCATCCAGAAATATGGATAATGAGTGGTGATCGTCCAGACGTACGTGGTGATCGATGGGTTTGCGAGGTATATAATGCCTCCGTTTTCGTTCAAACCCAGAACGGACTTGTAAATGGACTGTGTGTCTGACATTGGGTTTTATTCTGTGTTGATTGATCTCTATTAAATATACATCTGTTTGGCGGCGGAGAATTTATTCTTTTGCTTAATGCCCTTCTCTGAAACGCACGAGCTCAGAGGTTGTATATCGATGGACATCAGTTGCATGGCATGAATTGCTAGTGTGGCATGCCTAAGTGGAAAGTGATCAGGGCTTCTATTGAAAAGCAAAGTCTTGTGGTGATGATTAAAGCACCGTCTGTGTGGCGTAGCCTTGTGTATAACGTGAATTCGCGAGCCTCACACCCCAGTATGAACCAGAAACGGGAGGAAGGACCTCAGGGAGGGCATGCGTTTCTTACTAGCTAGGAGTTGTGTCAGTGTTTTACACGGCCTGACATTTTACTTATGTGGATGATGGATAGCGAGGCGCCTCGGATATATCAGTCGATCCGGGACCGATGGAGTCATTCGTTGGCTCGTTTACGCCCCATAGGGCGGGGAAACGTAGTGTTCAGGAATTTTAATCCACATCGGTGGACCGACCATGTCGCTCCAAGGGCTCACCCGTGTCTGGGTCCTGAGGCTCGGGCTAGGCAGTCTCGAATTCGGTAAGGACTATCTTTTGCCTTGGTTCATGACGGAAATCCAATTTCCAAATACGTGACTGTGCGGTTTTGATTGTATACCTATATATGGCGACATAGTGGTATGGGTCATTAATGCCGTCTATGATTGATAGTTATGATTGAAATTGTTTTTGAAACATATAAACAATAGTAATAATATCAAATGCTTTTATTTTATTCGTATCAATCATATTTTGGCCATTATAAGGTAAAAACTCTATCCTCCGGTTTGCGTTGCATTGTGTGATGGGAACTGAGTCTTATAATGGTTTCATTTTTAGAAAAAGCATTGCGATGTTTCAAGAAATATTTGTTTTAAAGCACTAGCGATCCGATGGAGTAAACCCGTTCCACGAAAGTGGCGTGGTCATGTGATTAGCCATATTATAAATGTGTTGAGTAGATTTCTCATACCTGTCCCATGACTGACTCGTAGTTTGTTTCACTTTCAAACTCGGGTGCCCCTTTTTCAACACGGGCAGCCTTGTATTCAGGTTTAGCTGGTTCTTTCTGGATAGCTAGAGCTGAAGATAGATTCTATTATTTATCTCTTTTTATGTTGTTCAGCTCCTATTGTACATATTTTGTTCGTTTCCGCTGTAGACATTTATGTATAGCTGAACTGTATTTGTACTAAGTATGATCCTGTATACTATGTAACTCTGATGATTACGTTTATCCAGTATATTCTATTGTGCGTTATCTGGTGTATTTATATAATTCTGTTCTGCTATATTCTGTTTATGTGTTATATTCCACGGATTACCCTTGCCACCGTCAGTACGGGGTTTGGGGTCGTCTCATTGTACCTTTTTCTCGGGCATATCAACTTTATCACTTCCATCTGCTACCAATTTTAGTAGATACCAATGTTAGCCTAATCAAATTCCAGTCTGTTTTTATCCACAAATCCAACCATTCGCTTATACCTAAGTGAATTCAATCTAAAATCAAAGTTCCATTCTCGATTTTTAAATTCTTAACTGATCAATCCAATACCATTTCAGATTCCTATGCCGCAAATCCAATTTTCTCAATATCATTCTAACCAAATTCAGTTTCCACTTAATTGGTTTTCAATTTAATTCCAATTTATTTCCACAAATTTTTATTTAAATTTGTTTTTAATCCACAGTCTATTCCTGGGAGTTTTAAACAACTTTTCTTTTCTCAAAATCAAACATTTCTTTTTAGGATTTAAAATAACTTGTTTTCCTCAAAAGAATTCAAAACAATCTCTTTGGTAGTAATCCGCCACTTACAACTCGAAAATGAACACCGATTATGTCCGGATTAACATCGGAATTTATTTCCCAGCGACCGAAGTGAGTTCAATACTATATCACTTTCAGAACCATTTCTAAACACTTTCATTTTGAAATTAATTCAAAATACCATCCCTAGTGCTTGTAAAACAATTTAAAATCTCCCAGGATTTTAAAATTCTCTTATATTCAATTCCATTTACAACACTTCTTCAAATTTCCAGAGTTGTAATTTCAATTCTGATTCAATTTCAGATTTAATTCATTTCGATTCCATATATTTCACTTATATGAATTCTGATTAGTTATTTACATAACCATTTAATTTATAATCTTACTCGACTATAATAACAACCAATATATCCAATATATTATAATAATTCCAATATAAATCCTTTATATATCAAAATATACTTTATGTGAAATTATTTTCATTTACCCTCTTTTCAAAACATATCGTGTCGACCCATCGTATTCGAGTGTCTAGAAACTCCTACCGATATAGTGGATCAAACTGATCGACCAGAACTCATAAACAACTCAACCAATAAATATCCACAATATAAAACCATTTTATATTGAATAACAAATACGTTCACTCATATATACACACTCAAACTCAATCTAGGGTATTACTAACCCTATCTCTACTGAGTCACGCCACAGAGCCAAGGTAATTACTTAACCTTAAGCTCCGATACCACTGTAACGACCCGGGGATTTTGTGATCCTGGATATCGGCATACAACACTATGTCGACTATTCAAGCATCGGAAATACCGGATAGTCCATGAAAGAAATTAGAGGGTGAGGATAGATAAGATATAAACTTAGAATAGAAGAAGAAGAACATACAACATCAGAGTAAACACGAATCTCAGAGCGGAACGAATAAATATATTTCATAACATAACTTTGAAATATAAATCTGTACTTGAATATACATATCATTTCCAAAATACAGCACTTACAACACAGTGGAAAACCATATCTATATAATTCTGAAGCCTCCTGCTCCAGCTCTTCAAGTATCTGTAAATCCCGACTATTTGACTGCCCGTACAAAATTGGGCACCCAAAAGTTTAGGGAAAACAAAACAAAATAAACTCCAGGTCAGTCATGTGACTGGTGTGAGTAAACTCAAATCATTTGATTTAACTTTCAAAATCCTTTTGAAATAAAGGATAATCGGAAGACCGATCCACACATAAAAACGGATGGCTTTTACCTTACGATAACCCAAAATCATTCTTTATATCAAGTCTCTTCTGATATTATAATAATGTCTAAATACAAATACTTAGCAATCTAGTAGAAACGCTTGCATCTAACGTTCTACATATATAATATACAATCAAAACTGCGAGCTCTTATTTGGGGAATGGATTCCAACTATGACAAGTTATGGATCCACCTTCCGCTCAATGTACTCTATAAGAAATACACTGGAGTTCAAAAAGAACATCTTGTAACTCAGCCACACATGACCGACCACTCATTTCGCTTGCGTGTATCGAATATATTGTCACCTTACAATTGGTAAACCAACATAACCATTCCCGAGAGATACATAATTGAAAGAAGTAACAAATATGAATATTCTCTAGATGGTGACAATGTACCCTACTTGGTTGCGAACCACTTAGCCATGCTGCCTGCCCGATTTCTTTCATTTCCCAATTGATGAGGCTGGAGGTCATAACATATCTTTCAACAGATTACTCATTCATTTACTTTGAATGCCACATCGTCATACCCGTCAAATCACAAATTGATTTCCCCGAAAATACCACGGGTATAAGATAAGAGAAACGAATTCCTCCGCCACCAACGTAAATAAGTTTGAAACGATCAACTTACGCGATCTACCAGATATACCCTGTTAGACATTCGTCCATTCAAGTTGTCCTAGGACTGGATAAACCGAAGGCATCATTCCGTACATCCATCCTATGCAATCTCTACCCAGGACTTATACAATAGCCCTTGCACTTTACTCCATCTTCAATTTGTCTTCGATCTATTCGATTCGAAACGCTAATGCCCATACGGAGTGGTTCTCAGATAATAATCCAACCGGTCTCTCCGTATTGGCGATGGAAAAAGGTCAAACACTTCGATAGTCGGTGAGTTAACTATCAAAGAAAAACACTGTGCAAACAACGATATTATTTCTGGATGGAAATTATATCGATCAATCATCATTCATCATTTATCTCTTAAATTAATTTATCATTAATTTATTCATTCTCCCTTTCCTGTTTTCGTATATATACAAAAATTCTTTTTTTTTTAAATTTAGAAAATATACATTATTAATCATTGGAAAACATTTCCATCTCCTTTCCACATCTCACTGTCATTCCAGTATTCTTTACCATCCAACATTTCTATGATTAGAAAATATCTCTGATTTTATTTGGGAAACGTTTCCAAAACTCATTCCTTGGATTTAAACAGACGTTTAAATAAAACAATGCTATGACAATTCAAATCATTACCTTCATTAACTATATTCACTTAACCAGCCTTCACTATCAAACCTTACCATTCCTTAGTTAAGAAGGAAGTCAATCAAGTTGGGGTATAAATATCTCTCAGACCTTAACTAAACAACGTTTTAACTTCTAAATAGTCAAAGTCTATCTTTTAAATCTTTGACAAATTTACTTACGTAACTTTCGGATTCTATTTACGAATCCACTTCTTTTACAGAACCATTTGATTATAACTATGGTGTTATAATCCCTGCTTCTGAAATATCTAACTTCAAACTATAACTCGATTAACTCAAATCAATTAACCCTAACTCCATTAGCTTTAACTCGATTAACTTTAATTCGATTAACTTTAATTCTTAACTCCTTTCGAATAAACTATATTCGATAACTCCTTTAACTCTATTCAAATAAACTATATTCGATTAACTCTTTTAACTCTATTCGAAAACTATATTCGATTAACTCTTTTAACTCTATTCGAATAAACTATATTCGATTAACTCTTTTAACTCTATTCAAATAAACTATATTCGATTAACTCTTTTAACTCTATTCGAATAAACTATATTCGATTAACTCTTTTAACTCTATTCGAATAAACCATATTCAATAACTCCTTTCTTCAAATAACTAAATTTGATAACCTCACTTCAAATAACTAATTCGATAATTTCACTTCGAATAACTAATATTCGATAACTTCACTTCGAATAACTAATATTCGATAACTTCACTTCGAATAACTAATATTCGATAACTTCACTTCGAATAACTAATATTCGATAACTTCACTTCGAATAACTAATATTCGATAACTTCACTTCGAATAACTAATATTCAATAACTTCACTTCGAATAACTAATATTCGATAACTCTTTTCGAATAACTAATTTGATAACTCTTTCGAATAACTAATTCGATAACTCATTTCGAATAACTAATATTCGATCAACTCTAATTGAATAAATATTATTCAATTAAATCCTAATTCGATTAACTAGGTTCAATTTACTCTATCTGGTTAACTCTTTATTCGAAAACTAATATTCGATAAACTCTAATTGAATAACTAATATTCAATTAACTCCACTGATTAACTCTAACTGGTTAGCTCTAACTGGTTAACTCTAATCGACTAACTCTATTCGATTACAAATATTTCCTTTTCTATTTGTCTATATTTATTTCATATAAATATTTCCTTTATATAATTTTATTTATTTTCTCAATTAATTCCCCCGTTTATCTTTATTTATTTTCTAAATAAATAATTCTCTTTCAATTCTATTTGTAAATGTTTTACAAATATTTCCCTTTCTATTTTATTTGTAAATGTCTTTACAAATATTTTTCTTCCTATTCTATTTGTAAATGTTTTACAAATATTTCCCTTTTTATATTTATCTATTTATTTCCTAAATAAATAATCCTTTTATACTTTTATTTATTTTCTAAATAAATAGATTCATTTCATACTTCTATTTATTATCCTAATAAATATCCCTCTTTATAAAATCCTTTGATTTTATAAATAAATTCCCTTCTTATAAAATCCCTTGATTTTATAAATATTTTATTTTCAATAATCACTTTGAAAGTTCCCTTTTTAACATTCCAGTATTCCTTATGGTGTTTAACGTACCATATAACAATGTTGGGTATCATTCAAACATATAAAATCATCAATAGATTTCATATCACATCATATAACACAATATATGAAACAAACAGTATTTTATATATTGAGGAACCAAGTTGGGTGCTTCCAACCTGTTTCCCTGCATCACAGATGTTAAACAATATAATTAACATCGATTTCATTTCAATATGAAATATTTTGCTAAACAGAATCAATATTTGATTAACAATTTATATAAATATCTATATCTACGTTTTCAATCAAATCTATTTAACAGTCCAAACAATCAATACTCAGCAGTCAATCATTAAAAATAAAGTATAGTTTATAAAAATATAAACTGAGCAGAGTTAGTGAGTTTTACTCAAATTGGACGATCATCGTTAATAACGATAACCATCGCTTGATTTAGACGGACAATTTATTTCGCTATAAATTGTAACGAGCTCCGATGGGCTTCCGGTCAGTTCCATCGTGTAGTGTTCGTCCATACTGTAACGACACGGATTTCCTCCGACCTAATCGATCGCTAAACCGACCAAGACAGTTCGAATCCCGCATACGCTAACTCTGGGCATACAACACATCAGAACATATAACAGAAGACTTCTATAAACATCATAATAATGTTAAATCAGAGTACATAATATCAGAGTATATCGAAATATAATACAGCGGAAGATTAATTTACATCTAATGTAATACAATGCACAACGGAAATAAATAAATAACACAGCGGAAGACGATAAACGCACTGGACACAGCTTTAAGCTTCGATCCAGAATCCTGCTTATATATCTGCAAAATAAACTACTCGACTGCCCGTGTGGAAAATAGGGGCACCCGAGTTTGCAAGGGAAAAGCAAACTACAGGTCAGTCATGGGACTGGTGTGAGAAACTCTAAATAGTTATATTCTTATATAAATCTTATGGCATATCACGGGACCACGCCGCTAACGCGGAACGGGTTAACCCCCATGAATGTCAGTGTATAAACAACAATCAATATAGATATATGGATCTACTATGCATCAAACAACATGCAATATCCCAATCTACCCACTTAGATTAATCACTACACTTAGATTTTCCAAATCCAATTCAATTTACAGAAATTATTCCTTTGGACTTTATTTCCCGATTTCCATTTCAAATCATTTGAAATACATATCTAACTTTCTATATCAAAGTAGATTTCACTTCAGGATCTCAAATCAAATTGTTTGGAAATATGAATTCCAAAACATAACAATGCATACAAACAAGTATGCAACCAAATATCGTGCTCCCCATCGACAAGGCAAAGGGTACGCACCTAGCAACTCGATATATATAAATGTGCACCTACCCCACACAGGAGCAGGCTATACCGACGATGCACCTCCCACACATGGAGAGCATACACCGACCTGTCACCGATACTTTTAGTCTCAGGGTTACCCGAATCTTTAGCCAGATACTAAATCATTTCATATCCCGAAGTAGGGAAAATTATTTCACAACATAATAATCACAAGTACTTTCAAAATATATTACTTCACATCAGTAATTCACACATATGACCAGTCACTATTAATCACATAACCTTTGAGCTCGTACGTCTCAAAGAAGAGTGTTAAACAAGAGAATAAATTCTCCTCCACTAAACAGATACATCATTAATAGCAACTAATCAAATATGTGATGAACCACAATGTAACACATAATACATTTCAAAATCTCTTCGATAATATCGGGTTTAGGCCTCGAAATCCTTTCTGTTTTATAAAACATTTTTATAAAATATTCCCTGTCCAAAATCGGGAATACATTTCTTTTCACTTAAGAAAAATATAGCATTTCAAAATCATTCATTAAATTAGAAATCAACACAACATCGCTAAACATCTTATCGTCAAATCGTGAAGTGTTTCACAAGTTATTAGCACACATATATCTTTACCCAACCCAATGCTAAATGTAAAGGCATATTCTGCTCATAAACTGGTCGAGCACCATCCAAACAATCAATCAACCACAATCAATATCAACAACTAAGTAAATTTGGTTTAATCACATCACGTGTTTTGGTAAATTTAATCACCATTCATTCATCCAAATCTAATTAAAGATTTATTCAAACCCCAATTGGTCTCATCTCTAAAATCATTTCATATTGATTGTTCTACTTTTTGGAAATTAATCCTGCGTCGGGTTAAAGAACTAATGTCATTTAAACATAGTTCATGACAAACCCCAAGTCCAATTTGATATTAAACACAAAGCTATGAATAGAAAATAGAATCGGTTTATATTCAACATTAAATTCTGAAACCAACAAATATCGTATTGGAAATAACGATATTAATATATCTTTCAAATTTCCACAACCATATCTGTATAATCATGAAATCCAACATCGAAATGTTCCGAAGATAATTTCGATTCAAATCCATTCCAATTCATATATTGGAAATTCTGGTTATTTTTAAAACCATTTCAAATCCAATTTATTTATTTAAAAATAAATAAATTATTATTCTAGTTAATAACTAGTTCATTTCGATAAAAATCTATTTTTATCTTTTCAAATATGGGATTTTTCAGCCCAATTCTTTCCAAATCATTTACTATGATTTTACACAAATTATTGATATCTTTAATAATTTTATCAAGGCCCGTACAGTCGATTTCCATCAAAGGCCACCGAACTGCACTTACATCGACCTTTTCCAAATTTGATATGGACATAATTCCAAATCCAACTGTTAGATTTCTAATTGTTAATATTCGTTAGAAAGCTCTTTTCGATACGAACCCCAACGGTTCCTGTTTTAGGAGAATCCGATGGTCGGATCTCCCGTAATGTCCACTCGAAGTCAATGGTCGAAATTCACGAACTGCCGCAGCGCGGCGCATTCTATTCAGGCCATTATATTATATATATAATATATATTTCATCGATTTTTTTAATGCATTTTATAAATCGTTTTAAATTTGTTTTCAAAATGATTTCAACTTCATATTCAATTTCTAATCAAAATTGAATATTTCATATACACGACAATTTTATACAGTGTATATATATGTCAAAAACTATATTTTTAACAATCGAATCATTTTCACATTTCATATATATATATATATATATCGTTTTCATTTCATATATACATCGTTTTCACATTTCAGATATATATCGTTTTCATTTTATATATATATCGTTTTCACATTTCATATATATCGTTTTCATTTCATATATATCGTTTTCATTTATAATATTTTCACTTTCAATATATATGATATCTTCACTTTTCAATATATACGATACTTTCACTTTTCAATATATACAATATTTTCACATTTCAACTATACATTTTTCACACATCATATATATATATATATTTTTCTTATATATATATATATATATATATATTTCTTTTACATTTCATATATATACACATCTCATTATTTGTTCTTATATATTTTTCACATTTCACATTTATATTTTTCACTGATCATTTCATATATATATTTTTCACTTCTCACATTTATATTTTTCACTGATCATTTCATATATATATTTTTCACTTTTCACATTTCGTGTCTATATACAATTCACAGTCACAACACAATCAAATAAATCGTCCATGGTCTGTGGATGTATGTGAGTAGTTCAGATATGTAGTTATAATATAAATAACTGTACAAGAAAATTTATAGTGAGAGAATTCTCACTTTGGGATCCACTCCGTTAGTTTTTATCTGAATTTCTGTTCTGTTTCGATCTGAATTTGCTTCAAATTCTGATTTGCTCCTTTTTGATTCTGGTCAGTTCTGTATTGTAGCTCTCAATAAGAGGATCCCAACGCAACTGACGGTTCGTGAATCCGATCTCGTATGAAGAAATTATGACCATTTATATGTTAATTACATTTATAATCAATTTAAATATAATTAATTTAACTAATTATCTAACTAATTACATTCAGAAAATTCAGCCGTTCATTTTTCCTTCTTCCTCAATGTATTACTGCTCCGTTCGCAAGACAAAACCCATCGCTCCCTTTGAGGACCCCACCACGCCCGTCGCTAGAGATCGCCTCCACCCGATCAAACCACCTCCCTTGGTGCGCCATCACCTCACCTCCCTTCAACCCCAACCATGAGAGGCTCGGTCGCCTCTTCAGGCCAGGAAATGCGTTCAAACAGGGAGGGTTTGGGCCCTGATTTTGCACAAATTTCTCCATAATACCCGATCAACCACCTATGAATTGAAAGCTTGTGAGGAACATAATAATTTTGTTTGATGAGTTTTGAAATTTATTACGCGGATTGGAAGAATTTTTGGATACAAAAGGTGGCGATTTCGAATGTATACATCAGAGTGGCGGCTGGTTTGGGTTATGAAGGAGAGGGCTAGGGTTTGTAGGATATTTTTTATATAATAATAATAATATTTTATTCAATTCCTTTTTTTGTGTAAAATTTTCGTCTGAACTCTAAATGAAACCCAATGACTGTCTCTCCTAGCTAACTAGCCCCCTTCCGAATGCAATGGGATATGTTTCGTAACCCATTTCGGCTGTTACAATCAGTTTCCCTTTAAATTGAAATATAAATCTATATATATTCAATTTATACGTACATTTTAATTTACCGGGGCCACATACTGACTCTAAAAATTCCCGAAAAATTTATCTAGCAATGTCGGGACAATACGATCCCAAGAAACTGATTTCGTCAAATTCTGAGACCGTTTGAAAAATGGCTCTTTTCTGGTCGACCAGATTTGACTGAAATCAACCAAACACGTTTTCTTCTGCCACGCTCACATATTGATTTCAAAAATTATGGAAAAATAAACTTAGCAATAAATTGACATCCCAGATCCAACAAAAGTGGATTCGACGAATTCTGAGGTCGTTTGCAAAATTGCTATTTTCAAGGGTTTAATATTATTAAAATATATATAAATTCCGCAACGACTTTTCTGAAAATTCATTTGGCCATAACTTTAGATTCCCGCTATGAAATTTCAATTTTTTAGATTCGTTAGAGATATTCATAAACAGATTTAAATATTTTTGGTTTCACTAAAATCCAGTTTTTTTTGCACCCAGTACAGTCAGTCAAATTTTGAAACTACCACGCCATTTCAGGACTTGTATGTAATTAGAAATAATTATATTCATTTTCAAACATCGATTCAAACTTACTTTACGTCGTTATTATTTGAAATATTTATTTTAAATATTTAAAATCACCAAAATAGCCAATTTAAAATTTTTAAATTGGCTCAGATTTTCCGGGTTGTTACAATCTCCCCCACTTAAAACTTTTCATCCCCGAAAAGGAACGAAGTTGAAAGTTGTTTAATTAACCAACTCAACTTTAATTATTTTTATTATGGCTTAAGTCCTTTAACTTTTCAGTTTCTAAGAACCTTTCAAATTTTTCAAAAATTTGGCTAACACCCTAAATTTTCGAAAAATTTCGCCATAACCTCCCCTGCACCGGGGACTTTGGGATATTTCAAATAGCCTCCCATGGCCCTCATCAATTCAAAAGAAAAATAAAAAGACAAGCAGCTAGCCAATCGGCTCATAAAATCATCCAAACCCAAAGAAATACAATAAACATGTACCTATTTGTCGGGCAAACAATTTTATTCCTTTGCTCTAGCCTCCTTGCTATGACCTGTTCAATGGATATGCATGTATATGCATGTAATTCCAAACAATTCTCAATTCAGTTCAACATTTGTTCAATTTGGCTAAATGGTTCAAAATTCTAATTAATCAACCAAAAATCAAACAACACAACCAACAATCAATTTATTGATTAACTTTTCAAATATATAACTTTATATATACTCAAAAATCCTATTTCTAAAACCAGACTATATATATATAATCAAAAATACGTTATTTATAAACTATGACTCTCAACTCATTCTGAGGCGTTTCTAACCCCATCTTTAACGAGTCACTCATTCTAGAATGCTACCGATTCTATCTCTAATGAGGATTCTTTTATAGGACATTACTAATCCTACCTTTGATGAGTCTTTTATTCTGTTCTAACGAGTTATACCCCAAAGATTTGAGTTTAACCAAAGCTCTGATACCAGCTATAACGACATGGATTTCGCTCGGACCTAATCGATCGCTAAACCCACCAAGACCGTTCGAATCCCGCATACGCTAACTCTGGGCATACAACACATCAGAACAAATAATAGAAGACTTCTATAAACATCATAATAATGTTACATCAAAGTACAGAATAACAGAGTATATTGAAATATAATACAACGGAAGATTAATTTACATCAAATGTAATACAATGCACAACGGAAATAAATAAATAACACAGCGGAAGACGATAAACGCACTGGACACAGCTTTAAGCTTCGATCCAGAATCCTGCTTATATATCTGCAAAATAAACTACTCGACTGCCCGTGTGGAAAATAGGGGCACCCGAGTTTGCAAGGGAAAAACAAACTACATGTCACTCATGGGACTGGTGTGAGAAACTATAAATAGTTATAATCTTATATAAATCATATGGCATATCAAGGGACCACGCCGCTAACGCGGAACGGGTTTACCCCCTTAGATTAATCACTACACTTAGAATTTCCAAATCCAATTCAATTTACAGAAATTATTCCTTTGGACTTTATTTCCCGATTTCCATTTCAAATCATTTGAAATACATATCTAACTTTCTATATCAAAGTAGATTTCACTTCGGGATCTCAAATCAAATCGTTTGGAAATATGAATTCCAAAACATAACAATGCATACAAACAAGTATGCAACCAAATATCGTGCTCCCCATCGACAAGGCAAAGGGTACGCACCTAGCAACTCGATATATATAAATGTGCACCTACCCCACACAGGAGCAGGCTACACTGACGATGCACCTTCCACACATTGAGAGCATACACCGCCCTCTCACCCATACTTTTAGTCTCAGGGTTACCCGAATCTTTAGTCACATACTAAATCATTTCATATCCCGAAGTAGGGAAAATCATTTCACAACATAATAATCACAAGTACTTTCGAAATATAGTACTTCACATCAGTAATTCACACATATGATCAGTCACTATTAATCACATAACCTTTGAGCTCGTACGTCTCAAAGAAGGGTGTTAAGCAAGAGAATAAATTCTCCGCCACCAAATAGATACATCATTAATAGCAACTAATCAAATATGTGATGAACCACAATGTAACACATAATACATTTCAAAATCTCTTTGATAATATCGGGTTTAGGCCTCGAAATCTTTTCTGTTTTATAAAACATTTTTATAAAACATTTCCTGTCCAAAATCGGGAATACATTTCTTTTCACTTAAGAAAAATATATCATTTTACAATCATTCATTAAATTTGAAATGAACACAACATCGCTAAACACCTTATCGTCAAATCGTGAAGTGTTTCACAAGGTGTTAGCACAAAGATTTCTTTACCTAACCCAATGCTAAATGCAAAGGCATATTCTGCTCATAAACTGGTCGAGCACCATCCAAACAATCAATCAACCACAATCAATATAAACAACTAAGTAAATTTGGTTTAATCACATCACGTGTTTTGGTAAATTTAATCACCATTCATTCATCCAAATCTAATTAAAGATTTATTCAAACCCCAATTGGTTTCATCTCTAAAATCATTTCATATTGATTGTTCTACTTTTTGGAAATTAATCGTGCTTTTACGCGGGTTATAGAACTAATGTCATTTAAACACAGTTCACGACAAACCCCAAATCCAATTTGATATTAAACACAAAGCTCTAAATAGAAAATAGTATCGGTTTATATTCAACATCAAATTCTGAAACAAACAAATATCGTATTGGAAATAACGATATTAATATATCTTTCAAATTTCCACAACCATATCTGTATAATCACGAAATCCAACATCGAAATATTTCGAAGATAATTTCGATTCAAATCCATTCCAATTCATACATTGGAAATTCTGGTTATTTTTAAAACCATTTCAAATCCAATTTATTTATTTAAAAATAAATAAATTATTATTCTAGTAAATAACTAATTCATTTCAATGAAAATCTATTTTTATCTTTTCAAATATGGGAATTTTCAGCCCAATTCTTTCCAAATCATTTATTATGATTTTACACAAATTATTGATATTTTTAATAATTTTATCAAGGCCCATAAAGTCGATTTCCATCAAAGGCCATCGAACTGCACTTACAATGATCTTTTCCAAATTTCATTTGGATATAATTCCAAATCCAACCGTTAGATTTCTAATTTCTAATATTCGTTAGAAAGCTCTATTCGATACACGACAATTTTATACAGTGTATATATGTTAAAAATTATATTTTTAACAATCAAATCATTTTCACATTTCATATATATATATATATCGTTTTCATTTCATATATACATCGTTTTCACATTTCATATATATATATATATAGTTTTCATTTCATGTATATATCGTTTTCACATTTCATATATATATCGTTTTCATTTCATATATATCGTTTTCATTTCATATATATATATATATATATATATATTACTTCCACCTTTCATATATATAATATTTTCTCTTTCAATATATACGATATTTTCACTTTCAATATATACGATATTTTCACTTTTAAATATATACGATATTTTCACTTTTCAATATATAAGATATTTTCACTTTTCAATATATACGATATTTTCACTTTTCAATATTTATAATATTATCACTTTTCAATATATATAATATTTTCACTTTCAATTTGTACGATATTTTCACTTTTCAATATATACGATACTTTCACTTTTCAATATATAAAATATTTTCACATTTCAACTATACATTTTTCACACATCATATATATATAATTTTCTTTTACATTTCATATATATACACATCTCATTCACTGTTCATATATATTTTTCACATTTCACATTTATATTTTTCACTAATCATTTCATATATATATTTTTCACTTTTCACATTTATATTTTTCACTGATCATTTCATATATATATATATTTCACTTTTCACATTTCGTGTATATATACAATTACCAGTCACAACACAATCAAATAAATCGTCCATGGTCTGTAGACGTATGTGAGCAGTTCAGATATGCGGTTATAATATAAATATCTATACAAGAAAATTTATAGTGAGAGAATTCTCACTTTGGGATCCACTCCATCAGTTTTTATCTGAATTTCTGTTCTGTTTCGATTTGAATTCACTTCAAATTCTGATTTGCTCCTTTTTGATTCTCGTCAGTTTTGTGTTGTAGCTCTCAACAAGAGGATCCCAACGCAACTGACGGTTCGTGAATCTGATCTCATATGAAGAAATTATGACCATTTATATTTTTATTACATTTATAAACAATTTAAATATAATTAATTTAACTGATTATCTAACTATTTACATTCAGAAAATTCAGCCGTTCATTTTTCCTTCTTCCTCAATGTATTACTGCTCCGTTCGCAAGACAAAACCCATCGCTCCCTTTGAGGACCCCACCACGCCCGTCGCCAGAGACCGCGGCCACCCGATCAGACCCCCTCCCGTGGTGCGCCATTACCTCACCTCCCTTCAACCCCAACCATGAGAGGCTCGGTAGCCTCTTCAGGCCAGTAAATGCGTTCGAACAGGGAGGGTTTGGGCCCTGATTTTGCACAAATTTCTCCATAATACCCAATCAACCACCTATGAATTAAAAGCTTGTGAGGAGCATAATAATTTTGTTTAATGAGTTTTGAAATTTACAACGCGGATTGGAAGAATTTTTGGATATAAAAAAGGGCGATTTCGAATGTATACTTCAGAGTGGCGGCTGGTTTGGGTTAAGAAGGAGAGGGCTAGGGTTTGTAGGATATTATATATATAATAATAATATTTTATTCAATTCCTTTTTTTAAGTAAAATTTTCGTCTGAACTCCAAATGAAACCCAACGACTGTCGCCTCCACTTAATTACCCCTCTTCCGAATGCAATGGGATATGTTTTGTAACTCATTTCGGCTGTTACAATCAGTTTCCCTTTAAATTGAAATATAAATCAATATATATTCAATTTATACATACATTTTAATTTACCGGGGCCACATACTGACTCTAAAAATTCCCGAAAAATTTATTTAGCTATGTTGGGACTATACAGTCCCAACGAAACTGATTTCGTCGAATTCTGAGACTGTTTGAAAAATGGCTCTTTTCTGGTCGACCAAATTTGACTGAAATCAACCAAACACGTTTTCTTCTACCACGCTCACATATTGATTTCAAAAATTATGGAAAAATAAACTTAGCAATAAATTGAAATCCCGAATCCAACAAAAGTGGTTTTGTCGAATTCTGAGGTCGTTTGCAAAATTGCTATTTTGAAGGGCTTTAATATTATTAAAACATGTATAAATTCCACAGCGACTTTTCTGAAAAATCATTTGGCCATAACTTTTGATTCCCGCTATGAAATTTCAATTTTTCAGATTCGTTAGAAAGATATTCATAAACAGATTTAAATATTTTTGGTTTCACTAAAATCCAGTTTTATTTTGCACCCGGTACAATCAGTCAAAGTTTGAATTCAAATTTTGAAACTACCATGCCATTTCAGGCCTTGTTTATAATTAGAAATAATTATATTCATTTTCAAACATCGATTCAAACTTACTTTACGTCGTTATTGTAATAACCCGTATTTTCAATAACCTGTTATAACATAAATCGAGGCAGAATTTAATTCTAAAATCTGAATCAAGGGAAACGGGCTATGCCATTGCGTTCGTCTCGGAAAAATACGCGAAATAGAGTCCGAATTTTCGAAAATCGGAGTCCGTATGACCCAGTTAAGGCCCATTGAAGTTTTCAGAAAATTCCTAAGTAAAAACAGATTTGAATTTCAAGTTCAAAGTTGGGAATTAGGGCAAACTGGCGTCAGGCGGGAAAACTCCCGCCAAGACCCCCATGTCGACAGGCATGTCGACAGGCATGTCGACAGGGGTCTGAGGGTGTCGACAGCCCTGTCGACACGGGGTGGCCGGGCAGTTTTGCCTGGCGCACCATTTTGGGTTTTGGTCTGGTCTTGTGGCTTGGTTCTAGAGAATTCCAAAATCTGACGGACCTAAACTAACCTAGGGTTAATCCTAGGGCTAAAAACACTCTAATCTTCTATAAATAAGCCCCTAATCCTACCCTAAAACCTAATTTATTCATTCTAGTAGCTAAACTATGGCAAATTGATTTCTCAAATGGCCTCCACTTAAAAACCCTAGCCTCCACCCTCTTCATAAATTATTCCTATGAAGATTATGATGTTCATACAAGCATTTCTAAGTTGTATGAATGATCATTAGCTTGCATACATCAACAAGTTGCAAGTTTTATTTGCTAAGCTAGAGTTTTTGGGATTTTTGTTAAGGATGTTTCTTATTGGAGCTTTGTTTTGGGGTTTTATGCTTGCATGAAAGGGCTTCTTAATCTTTACTTGTAGATTTGTGTCTTCATAATATTTGTAAGCCCTCTTACCTTCATTTTAGAAACTCTAAAGTTAATATGTGATGAAAGTTGGGATTTATGCATGTTTAATAAGTTATGCATACTTATGCGAGTTCAATATGCCATGTTACACATGTTTGATAAGTTATGCATGTTTATGCAAGTTCACTATGCCATGATTTGCAAGTTTATTGAGTTATGCATGTTTATGCAAGTTCACTATGCCATGATTTGCAAGTTTATTGAGTTATGCATGTTTATGCAAGTTCACTATGCCATGATTTGCAAGTTTGTTGAGTTATGCATGTTTATGCAAGTTCACTAAGCCATGATTTGCAAGTTTGTTGAGTTATGCATGTTTATGCAAGTTCACTATGCCATGATTTGCAAGTTTAACAAGTTATGCATGTTTATGCAAGTTCACTATGCCATGATTTGCAAGTTTATTGAGTTATGCATGTTTATGCAAGTTCACTATGCCATGATTTGCAAGTTTGTTGAGTTATGCATGTTTATGCAAGTTCACTAAGCCATGATTTGCAAGTTTGTTGAGTTATGCATGTTTATGCAAGTTCACTATGCCATGATTTGCAAGTTTAACAAGTTATGCATGTTTATGCAAGTTCACTATGCCATGATTTGCAAGTTTAACAAGTTATGCATGTTTATGCAAGTTCACTAAGCCATGATTTGCAAGTTTATTGGGTTGTGCATGTTTATGCAAGTTCACTATGTCATGTTATGCATGTTTAATAAGTTATGCATGCTTATGCAAGTTCACTATGCCATGTTATGCATGTTTAATAAGGTATGCATGCTTATGCAAGTTCGCAATGACATGTTATGCATGTTTGACAAGTTATGCATGTTTATGCAAGTTCGATATGCCATGTTAGGCAAGTTTAACATGTTATGCATGTTTGTTGTGATATGCAAGTTCATCACATATGTTATGCCAAGTTCCCTCTTCCTATCCTTTATGCGTTATTACGAATATGTAAGCGATAGAATGACGTTGGGGGGGTTTGGGTAAACTTAAAATACATGAAAATATAAGATTGGGAATTTACCTATTAAGTTAGGTCTACCCCTTGGGAATTTACCTATTAAGTTAGGTCTACCCAAGTATTTGTTGACTTGTAATTATGTTTTGAAATAAAGTGGACATGACACTTAGAAAACATAAGTGTGGCCAACTCGAGGTTGGGTTGAGTTTGTAGCGTAATTCTACCCGGAACCTACCGGCTTAACTAGTGGCTACAAACAATAGGACCCAATGTGAGAAGTTGGTCATGTGGTGCCAAGACCCGAGGTTAGACCAAGTTGTGGTGTAAATCTACCCGGAACCCACCGGCTTAACTAGGTAACCACAACAAAGTCTAATGTGAGAGGTTAAGGTGCATTAAATTAATTAATGCCTCATGATTAGGGTTAAGTCGGGGTCCACTAATACTTAACCATTTGGGGATTCGAGGGATTGAAATGGGGTTAAGTTGTGAACTGTCGGTTACACTTAACCAATTTAATCCATTTGGGGGTTTGAGGGATTGAAATGGGGTTAAGCTGTGAACTATCGGTTACACTTAACCAATTTAATCCATGATTAGTGAAGGGTTAAATCGCACTTAACCCTCTTAGGAAACCCTAGCAACGTGGTCTGTTCCAGCAGTAATCCCAGTTTGGTATCATCACAACCCTAGAGGCTGGGCTAGGGCGGGGCACGATTACTGGACTGATGTAAGCGACCAAAGCGATGGCTGAGTGGTACAGCGGTGCGGGTCCAGGCGGGCTACGGACGTGCACGTATTCCGGTATTGGACAAACTCGAGGCACGGGTACCAATAGGTTTAGACTGTGCATTATTGCTTCAGTGTCTGGGGTTGACACCCGAGGGCTTGATACACCCGAAGGTGGACCCAGCACAGTCTGACTACATCCATATGTGGGCCGTATGGACACCAACACTTGACGTGTTAGGTTATAGGGAGCCGATCGACTAGACCGTTTGGTTGGACCTTATATTAAGGTCACTTCAAGTTATTGGGTCAAAGCTTGGGCCAAGGGATCAATACCTGTTATGTTGGTTTGCTAGTACACCGTGGTGCAAAACTTAATCTTGTTTATGCGATGACACCTCTATCTATCTTGTAGTTAATTTATCATGCTAGTATGTTGTTATCTATGATCATCTCAGTTTCCATCATGCTGTTAACTTTATTAGTTTATAGACTGATCGTAGCAGGGCTTACTCAGTCTTTTTGACTGACCTGTTTTCTTTCGCCTCTTTTCTTCCGTTCCCCCCCAGGTTCTCAGGGAGGGAATACAGGAGCCTAGCTTGGATCTTAGCTGCTTTCTTGGATAGCTCATGTATGCTTTGGACTTGAGCTCGCTATGGTTTTTCCACTTTGGGGATAGCTACTTTTATGTTTTCCTTTTCAGTTTCAGATGATGTTATCGTATGTACTAGACTTGTTTATTTGGGAAATTGACATTTTGATGTACCAGACTTGTGTTTTGAAATGGTTTAAAAATCTTCCGATGTTTTATCTACTTACTCTGTTTATTTACATATATCTATGTCATGTCCTGCCTTGTTATATCATTATGCATGTTTACCTTGTTTTAAAACGCCCCACCAAAGTCAGAGTTGCTTGCAAGAGCCACCCTGGCGGAGGTGGGGTGTTACATTTGGTATCAGAGCATATGGTTTACGAGAAGGGATAAAAAGGTTTTTAAAACTTTTGAAAAACTATTTTCAAAACCAAGTATAAAGTATTTTCCAAAGAAAAGTCTAGTTATTTTTAAAGGCTATTCCCCAAAAGCCATTAGCACTATCCTTTGACCCCTCGTTTGAACTCTTTTCTTTCCGTTTCCAGCATATCTGATAATCTCATCTTGCCCGAAGGAGTAACAATACCCGATTGGTTTCATCGGTACTTGGAAGTCACGGCACCGGTCCCGGGTGTCTCTAATGTTGTCTTTCCAGTCAAGGCCGCTGTTCCTCCTCCTTCCGTAGCTGATGTTCCTCTTCTCCCTCAGCCTCCACAAGCGGATTTTGCGGAAACTTGTAATAACTTTAAGATGATGGGTGGCAAGAATTTTAGTGGAACAGAGACTTTTGTAGAGGCAAGGAATTGGTTGAAAGAGACCGAAGATCTTTTAGCCACCTTTGATATAGGTGACCGCAGGAAGGTTTTATTAGCAGTACGGTTGCTAAAGGAAGAAGCTGCATGTTGGTGGGTAGTCACCACCGCTACTAGGCCAATTGAGACTTGGGATGACTTTAGAGGAAGGTTTGGACTGAGGTTCTTATCACTGAAGCAAGGGGACATGACTATTAGGGAATACATAGATAAGTTTAATCAACTGGCTCGGGTCGATTTAGACTTGGTTAATACAGCTCAGAAGAAGGCCCTACACTTTGCTCTCGGATTAAACGAGCCATTACATGGTTTGGCCATGTCTCATATACCCTTGGGGGCGACTTTCGAGAATTTGGTGAATATGGCCCTACTTCAAGAAGAAGATAACAATGACAAGAAAGAGGTCAAGGCGAATGAGTCTCAAGGCAAGAGGGTAAATTCCGGGAAACGAGGCAAGAATAACAACAACCGCAAGGACAAGCCAAGAGAGAATAGGAAATGCAACTTCTGTGGTGAAGTTGGACATATATCCAGGGAATGTAGGAAGAAGAAGAGAAAGCGGGGCGAATGCTTTCAGTGTGGTGAGTTTGGACATCTCAGCAAGAATTGCCCGAGGAAACAAGGGCAAGGTCAGACTCAGTATGCAGGACTATCTGGAGGGCGAGTTCATCCCCTCAACACCGTTCTTCCAGCTCATGATAGAGGTAGTGTTTCTGTGGAAGTCTTCTGATTTTCCCTTTTTGTACTTTGTTTGATTCTGGCTCATCGCATAGTTTTATTTCATCTGATCTAGTTGAAAGTTTGCACCTAAATACTAGTCTAGTTGATGATCCCATATGTGTTTCAAATCCAATTGGGGGTTCTGCCCGGTTGTCTGTGGTCTGAGTGGATTTGAAAATTTCTATCTTGAGTATAGAATTCTCGTGGGATGTTTATATTCTCGGTTTCAGGGGATATGGGTTGGTTTTGGGCGTGGAATGGTTGTCCTGTTTTGGAGCCATTCTTGGTTTCTGTATATAGGGTTGTGAGGCTCATGACTCGCCTCGGTAATACCATAGAAATTTCTAAGCAACCCTATGGGTCCCGTCATGTTATGTTATCTTGAATCCCTCAACTCGTCTATCGATAGTTTGCAATCTGTGAGGGTGGTCCGAGAATATCCTGATATCTTGGGGGAAGTAAAGGGGTTACCCCTAGACGTGGGATAGATTTCCGCATTATCTGGTTGGTAATACCAAGCCAGTTTCGGGGCCGGTTAGGCACATGACCTCGCGAGATGAGAATTGAGAAAGCAAGTCAAGGAGTTGCTTGAGAAGAACTGCCTGAGACGAAGCATTTTCGAGTAAGGTGCTCCAGTAGTATTCGTTACTAATGTGGACAGTTTGCTTCGCTTATGTGTTGATTATCGTGAGAAGAATAGACAACCGTTACCAAGGATCGATGATTTGTTTGATCAGCTTGTAGGAGCATCTGTTTTCTTTTGATCTAGCTACCGGATTCCATCAGCTTAGGATGGCTGAGGATGGAATTGACAAGACTGCGTTTAGGACTCTAGATGGATTTTTAGAATGGCTAGTCATGCTATTTGGTTTGACTAATGCACCCGCATATTACGTGAACTTGATGGGTAGGGTGTTTAGGGAGTCCTTGAACAAGTTTGTCGTGGTCGTCGTAGACGATATTTTGATCTCCTTAAAAGAACGAGGAAGAGCATGCTAGACATCTCAAGGAGGTGATGGATATGCTTAGAGCCACGATTTGAAGGTCAAGTTCTCCAAATGTCACTTTGGAGGAAAGAAGTTGGATTTCTTGGGCACATAGTTCCTAAGTAAGGCTTAGCGGGGGATTCCGCTAAAGTGGTTGCGGTTTAAGACCGGAAAACTCTGAGGAGGGCAATTGAAGTAAGAAGCTTTCTCCGTTTGGCTAGTTAGTTAGCATTCCCTGAGCTTAGACTTACTCTTCTGGATCAAGAAGGGGGTTTCACAAAAAGAAGACCCGCAGTTAGTCAAGAACATGGACCAGTTGATTCGAGGCGAGATGTTAAGTCACCTCGCTAGATATATTATAGATGACAAGGGATGACTAAGGCGCGATGAGAGATTATGTGTTCCTCGAGTGGAAGACTTGGTAAAGAAGGTTCTTGAAGATGCGCATCACTCGAGGAGGTGGCCGAGTTGGTCACAGGATGCATGTTGTGCCACCAGGATAAGGCCAAGTCATGGAAGCCCGGCGGGCCATTACCTCCATTGGAGGTTCCGCAAGGGAAGTGTGAAAACATCTCGATAGATTATGTGGATGGACTACCTAGATCAAAGAAAGGGAATACGGGTATGAGGGTCATAATAGGTAGACTCACGAAGAGTGCTCATTTCAGTCCGGTGAAGAGCGAGAGGACTGCATCATGGTTAGCAACGGTTTACCCTCAAGAAGTTGGCTAGTTTTGAAATAGCCTACAGGAAGCCTTGGGTAGGCAACTGAATCTAGGTATGGCCTATCACTCATAGGCGAATGGTTCATTTCGATTAAGCATGAGTTATAGAAAATCACGTTTATAAGGGCAATTGGCAACGTGGATTGGTATTTTCAAGAAAAGTTCTGCTGCGTGGAATACTTTATAGTAAGTAGACGAGATCCAGGATTCACTAGTGAATTTTGGAGAGCTTGCATGAAATCATGAGGTTACAGTTATGTTTAAGCCAAGTATACAGAAAGAAGAATAAGTGGAAAAGGAAGACGAGAGGCGATAATGAAATGAGCTCCAACTCGAATTTGGGAAATAGGAGTTAGGAAGCCAAGAAATCATGAAGTAAAAGACGGTCAAAGCACAGTTGAGTTAAGCTCAAGGAAACGTGACTAAGAAGAGTGAAGACTAGATACGCGCGTCATATCTCTTTTTAAGAGTGCATCCTTGATCCTTGTTTTCCTGGGGAGCTTGCTTGCAAGTTATCTTTTGTATATATCCTCTCGGTCCCATTCTCGATCTTATTTCTGTTGTAAACTCCATAAGGGGGTTATGACTCATCGGTTAGTACTATATGTCAGAGTTTGAATGGATTTCTTGAAATCCAAAAAGGAGTTTATCTTGCTTATCTTCTAAGCATATCTCTCTATCCATGTTTATCTAGTTTATCGTGTTTATCTTGTCATGAGAACCTTAGGTAGAATCCTTTGGATGAAACATGTACTTGAAACATGTTATGCTTGATGTTTGCAAGTGGTTGCAAGTGTTTGCAAGTGGTTACTCGTGGATGCATTATACACATTAGGCACTAGATCGGCTCACACACTCTTCATGTTGCATATGCATGAGTGCTTACACTTATTCATGGTTGAAACTTGTTGTGCTACCACATGGATGTTGCATATGGATGAATGTTATGTGCACTCATATAGATACTAAGAATTATGTTAGGAATTTGCATACATATGGATTCATTCCACCGACATGCATATGCATTAAGGAGGTTTATTGTATCAGTAACCGCCTGATCTTTGCATTAGATAAGTACATATACACACACTTTTGCATATGTTCATACCACATTTAGAATCTTGTAAGGACAATGATTGCTCATGGATGATGTTTTGAGTAGATGGATGTTGGATGGTAGGATATGTTCTTCCTAACTTGAAGATTTCGGGGACGAAATCCTTTAAGGAGGGGAGAATGTAATAACCCGTATTTTCAATAACCTGTTATAACATAAATCGAGGCAGAATTTAATTCTAAAATCTGAATCAAGGGAAACGGGCTATGCCATTGCGTTCGTCTCGGAAAAATACGCGAAATAGAGTCCGAGTTTTTGAAAATCGGAGTCCGTATGACCCAGTTAAGGCCCATTGAAGTTTTCAGAAAATTCCTAAGTAAAAACAGATTTGAATTTCAAGTTCAAAGTTGGGAATTAGGGCAAACTGGCGTCAGGCGGGAAAACTCCCGCCAAGACCCCCATGTCGACAGGCATGTCGACAGGCATGTCGACAGGGGTCTGAGGGTGTCGACAGCCCTGTCGACACGGGGTGGCCGGGCAGTTTTGCCTGGCGCACCATTTTGGGTTTTGGTCTGGTCTTGTGGCTTGGTTCTAGAGAATTCCGAAATCTGACGGACCTAAACTAACCTAGGGTTAATCCTAGGGCTAAAAACACTCTAATCTTCTATAAATAAGCCCCTAATCCTACCCTAAAACCTAATTTATTCATTCTAGTAGCTAAACTATGGCAAATTGATTTCTCAAATGGCCTCCACTTAAAAACCCTAGCCTCCACCCTCTTCATAAATTATTCCTATGAAGATTATGATGTTCATACAAGCATTTCTAAGCTGTATGAATGATCATTAGCTTGCATACATCATCAAGTTGCAAGTTTTATTTGCTAAGCTAGAGTTTTTGGGATTTTTGTTAAGGATGTTTCTTATTGGAGCTTTGTTTTGGGGTTTTATGCTTGCATGAAAGGGCTTCTTAATCTTTACTTGTAGATTTGTGTCTTCATAATATTTGTAAGCCCTCTTACCTTCATTTTAGAAACTCTAAAGTTAATATGTGATGAAAGTTGGGATTTATGCATGTTTAATAAGTTATGCATACTTATGCGAGTTCAATATGCCATGTTACACATGTTTGATAAGTTATGCATGTTTATGCAAGTTCACTATGCCATGATTTGCAAGTTTATTGAGTTATGCATGTTTATGCAAGTTCACTATGCCATGATTTGCAAGTTTATTGAGTTATGCATGTTTATGCAAGTTCACTATGCCATGATTTGCAAGTTTATTGAGTTATGCATGTTTATGCAAGTTCACTATGCCATGATTTGCAAGTTTGTTGAGTTATGCATGTTTATGCAAGTTCACTAAGCCATGATTTGCAAGTTTGTTGAGTTATGCATGTTTATGCAAGTTCACTATGCCATGATTTGCAAGTTTAACAAGTTATGCATGTTTATGCAAGTTCACTATGCCATGATTTGCAAGTTTATTGAGTTATGCATGTTTATGCAAGTTCACTATGCCATGATTTGCAAGTTTGTTGAGTTATGCATGTTTATGCAAGTTCACTAAGCCATGATTTGCAAGTTTGTTGAGTTATGTATGTTTATGCAAGTTCACTATGCCATGATTTGCAAGTTTAACAAGTTATGCATGTTTATGCAAGTTCACTATGCCATGATTTGCAAGTTTAACAAGTTATGCATGTTTATGCAAGTTCACTAAGCCATGATTTGCAAGTTTATTGGGTTGTGCATGTTTATGCAAGTTCACTATGCCATGTTATGCATGTTTAATAAGTTATGCATGCTTATGCAAGTTCACTATGCCATGTTACGCATGTTTAATAAGTTATGCATGCTTATGCAAGTTCGCAATGACATGTTATGCATGTTTGACAAGTTATGCATGTTTATGCAAGTTCCATATGCCATGTTAGGCAAGTTTAACATGTTTATGCAAGTTCCATATGCCATGTTAGGCAAGTTTAACATGTTATGCATGTTTGTTGTGATATGCAAGTTCATCACGTATGTTATGCCAAGTTCCCTCTTCCTATCCTTTATGCGTTATTACGAATATGTAAGCGATAGAATGACGTTGGGGGGGTTTGGGTAAACTTAAAATACATGAAAATATAAGATTGGGAATTTACCTATTAAGTTAGGTCTACCCCTTGGGAATTTACCTATTAAGTTAGGTCTACCCAAGTATTTGTTGACTTGTAATTATGTTTTGAAATAAAGTGGACATGACACTTAGAAAACATAAGTGTGGCCAACTCGAGGTTGGGTTGAGTTTGTAGTGTAATTCTACCCGGAACCTACCGGCTTAACTAGTGGCTACAAACAATAGGACCCAATGTGAGAAGTTGGTCATGTGGTGCCAAGACCCGAGGTTAGACCAAGTTGTGGTGTAAATCTACCCGGAACCCACCGGCTTAACTAGGTAACCACAACAAAGTCTAATGTGAGAGGTTAAGGTGCATTAAATTAATTAATGCCTCATGATTAGGGTTAAGTCGGGGTCCACTAATACTTAACCATTTGGGGATTCGAGGGATTGAAATGGGGTTAAGTTGTGAACTGTCGGTTACACTTAACCAATTTAATCCATTTGGGGGTTTGAGGGATTGAAATGGGGTTAAGCTGTGAACTATCGGTTACACTTAACCAATTTAATCCATGATTAGTGAAGGGTTAAATCGCACTTAACCCTCTTAGGAAACCCTAGCAACGTGGTCTGTTCCAGCAGTAATCCCAGTTTGGTATCATCACAACCCTAGAGGCTGGGCTAGGGCGGGGCACGATTACTGGACTGATGTAAGCGACCAAAGCGATGGCTGAGTGGTACAGCGGTGCGGGTCCAGGCGGGCTACGGACGTGCACGTATTCCGGTATTGGACAAACTCGAGGCACGGGTACCAGTAGGTTTAGACTGTGCATTATTGCTTCAGTGTCTGGGGTTGACACCCGAGGGCTTGATACACCCGAAGGTGGACCCAGCACAGTCTGACTACATCCATATGTGGGCCGTATGGACACCAACACTTGACGTGTTAGGTTATAGGGAGCCGATCGACTAGACCGTTTGGTTGGACCTTATATTAAGGTCACTTCAAGTTATTGGGTCAAAGCTTGGGCCAAGGGATCAATACCTGTTATGTTGGTTTGCTAGTACACCGTGGTACAAAACTTAACCTTGTTTATGCGATGACACCTCTATCTATCTTGTAGTTAATTTATCATGCCAGTATGTTGTTATCTATGATCATCTCAGTTTCCATCATGCTGTTAACTTTATTAGTTTATAGACTGATCGTAGCAGGGCTTACTCAGTCTTTTTGACTGACCTGTTTTCTTTCGCCTCTTTTCTTCCGTTCCCCCCCAGGTTCTCAGGGAGGGAATACAGGAGCCTAGCTTGGATCTTAGCTGCTTTCTTGGATAGCTCATGTATGCTTTGGACTTGAGCTCGCTATGGTTTTTCCACTTTGGGGATAGCTACTTTTATGTTTTCCTTTTCAGTTTCAGATGATGTTATCATATGTACTAGACTTGTTTATTTGGGAAATTGACATTTTGATGTACCAGACTTGTGTTTTGAAATGGTTTAAAAATCTTCCGCTGTTTTATCTACTTACTCTGTTTATTTACATATATCTATGTCATGTCCTGCCTTGTTATATCATTATGCATGTTTACCTTGTTTTAAAACGCCCCACCAAAGTCAGAGTTGCTTGCAAGAGCCACCCTGGCGGAGCTGGGGTGTTACAGTTATTATTTAAAATATTTATTTTAAATAATTAAAATCACCAAAATAGCGAAATTAAAATTTTTAAATTGGCTCAGATTTTCCAGGTTGTTACACGTACAATCCCAATGGATCCAGTTTCGCTGAATTTCGATCACGTATGATAAAGATATTAATAATACAAGTTACTATTTTTAATTAAAATCAATTCAATTCATTTTTGATTTTTGGGCTTACTTATAAACCCGGCCCAACACAAATTCTTCCTACCCGCTCCCTTTCTACAGTACTCTTCCTTCTCTCCCAAACACAGAACGCGGTCCTCAGCATCTCCTTGCCATTGTCGTACCTGTTCACAACACCAACCGCCTCCTTACTTCATAACACCCCACACGGATTATACCATTACACTCCTCTTCCAAATTTCTATCACCTCCATACATTTGCTCCCCACTCGTCGGCACCCAGGAGGATCCGTCGTTCACGGACTGTAGGTGTTTCGAGCGATGGCTTTCGGCTTGGAATCACCCGGTAAATCACCACGAGATGCTAAGACACTCCCTGATCCCAAAAACAACGACCATAACTTCATTTGACGCTTTAAACTTCCAAATCGAAGAAACCTAGTACTCGTTGTATGTTTTCCAGTGAAAACGAAACTGACCGAATGCCATAAATCTTAATCGAATCAAAGCTCTATTGATGCCGAGTCCATACATACATATATTTTGATTTTAGGATTTTTCTTTTGATTGTTTGAATTTTTTTTCAAACTTGTGGTTTGCTGAAGAAAGAATAAGAAAGTAACGATGGATTTTTCTTTTGACCAGAGGAAGTAGAGAATTAGGTTAAGGGTTGTGTAGAGGATTATTTATAGGAAACAAAATATTATTTTAATATTCGATTATTATATTTATTTTTACTCCTACGCTATTCGTATTTGTCTTTAAAATTTCCTATGATCACATATGATACCCAAAAATCACGAAAATGGGCATCCTGCTACAATCTGACATTACGAACCCAACGAAACTAGTTTCGTCGAATTCCGTCTCCGTTTGCTCACACTGCGTATTTTTAACCGTCAAAATAATGACTATTTTTCACTTTAAAAATCGGTACGATCACACACTGACTTCAAAAATCACGAAACTTGACATTTAACAATAATTTAACATTGCGGATCCAACAAAATTAGTTTCGTCGAAAACAGGGTTCATTTGCAAAACTAGCTTTTTTAAAGCTCTAAATAACCCATTTAAATATATAAATATATTTAAAAATAATTAAATTAAATATTTAAAAATAAATATTTTCATATATATTCACAATAGAATATCATACAGCTCTAATGGGATATATAACTCGATATTCCAAATCGAGTGTTACATCGATATTCGATTTATATTTAAAATCCATTAAAAATATAAATAAATCGATATAAATTATAAAGGAATTCTATAGCGACTTTTCTAAAATTTGATTTGGACATAAATCAAAATCTACACAATGAAATCCCGAATTTTCTCTTCCACTAGAAAAATATACTTCACCGGCTCCTAACGTTTCTTGTTTCACAGAAATCCGATTTAAAACGGAACCTGTATATTCAATTGAAGTTCGAATCGCCAAATAGCAAACTACCGCTCCATTTCGAGCTCGATTTTAATTATATTATAATAATACGTTCAAACTGTCGTTCAAATAATATATTCGTCATTCTAATTCAAATTCTAAGCTAAATTAAATACATTGAATTGTCCAGTTCACATTATATTGTCAATTCACTATTTCTGATTATTTCAGAAATCAAATATATTAATCTATTATTTTATTTAATTAAATATTCAATATAATTTAATTAACGACCATTTAATTCTCTGAATCACTATTTAAATAATTAAATTAATTAATTATTCTATCGCTGAAAATACGGGTCGTTACATTCTTCCCCACTTAAAATAATTTCGTCCTCGAAATTGCTAAGGTAGAAAACAAACCCTATTAACTGGGTTAAAATTACTTGTTTACTTCTTAACTCCAGTTTTAATAAACCAATTTATTTCAATTAAATATTAACTAATTCTTACTAACGAAAATTTCCATAAACTCTGAAATTTTTCTAACACCCGAAATTTCTGAAATTTTTTGCCAGCACCTCCTTTGTACTGGTCAATCGGTACAACTACAACTCGCCTCTCTAGGGTTCTTCTTCATCCCAAAATAAAATCAAGCAGCCAAGTAGCTTGTCAAACAGGCTCATAAAATCACCAAACTCATATGAAAATAGACTTGTACCTTTTTCTCGGGCATATCAACTTTATCACTTCCATCTGCTACCATTTTTTGCAGATACTAATGTCAGCCCAATCAAATTCCAATCTGTTTTTATCCACAAATCCAACCATTCGCTTATACCTAAGTCGAATTCAATCTAAAATCAAAGTTCCATTCTCAATTTTTAAATACTTAACTCATCAATCCAATACCATTTCGGATTCCTATGCCGCAAATCCAATTTTCTCAATATCATTCTAACCCAATTCAGTTTCCACTTAATTGGTTTTCAATTTAATTCCAATTTATTTCCACAAATTTTTATTTAGATTTGTTTTTAATTCACAATTTATTCCTGGGAGTTTTAAACAACTTTTCTTTTCTCAAAATCAAACTTTTCTTTTTAGGATTTCAAACAACTTGTTTTCCTCAAAACAATTCAAAACAATCTCTTTGGTTGTAATCCGTCACTTACAACTCGAAAATGAACACCGATGATGTCCGGATCAACGTCGGAATTTATTTCCCAGCGACCGAAGTGAGTTCAGTACTATATCACTTTCAAAACCATTTCTAAACACTTACAGTTTGAAATTAATTCAAAATACCATCCCTGGTGCTTGTAAAACAATTTAAAATCTCCTAGGATTTTAAAATTATCTTATATTCAATTCCATTTTCAACGCTTCTTCAAATTTCCAGAGTTGTAATTTCAATTCTGATTCAAATTCAGATTTAATTCATTTCGATTCCATATATTTCACTTATATGAATTCTGATTGGTTATTTGCATAACCATTTAATTTATAATCTTACTCGACTATAATAACAACCAATATATCCAATATATTATAATAAATCCAATATAAATCCTTTACATATCAAAATATACTTTGGGAAAAATTATTTTCATTTACCCTCTTTTCAAAACATATCGTGTCGACCCATCATATTCGAGTGTTTAGAAACTCCTACCGATACAGTGGATCAAACTGATCGACCAGAACCCATAAACAACTGAACCAATAAATCTCCACAATACAAAACCATTTTATATTGAATAACGAATGCGTTCACTCATATATATACAATCAAACTCAGTCTAGGTATTACTAACCCTATCTCTACTGAGTCACGCCACAGAGCCAAGGTAATTACTTAACCTTAAGCTCCGATACCACTGTAACGACCCGGGGATTTTGCGATCCTGGATATCAGCATACAACACTATGTTGACTATTCAAGAATCGAAAATACCGGATAGTCCATGAAAAAATATTAGAGGGTGAGGATAGATAAGATAGAAACTTAGAATAGAAGAAGAAGAAGAAGAACATACAATATCAGAGTAAACACGAATCTCACAGCGGAATGAATAAATATATTTCACAACATAACTTTGAAATATAAATCTATACTTGAATATACATATCATTTCCAAAGTACATCACTTACAACACAACTGAGAAACCATAGGTATATAATTCTGAAGCCTCCTACTCCGGCTCTTCAAATATCTGTAAATCCCGACTACTTGACTGCGCGTACAAAATTGGGCACCTAAGAGTTTAGGGAAAACAAAACAAAATAAACTCCAGGTCAATCATGTGACTGGTGTGAGTAAACTCAAATCATTTGATTTAACTTTCAAAATCCTTTTGAAACAAAGGATAATCGTAAGACCGATCCACACATAAACACGGATGGCTTTTACCTTACGATAACCCAAAATCATTCTTTATATCAAGTCTCTTCTGGTATTATAATAATGTCTAAATACAAGTACTTAGCAATCTAGTAGACACGCTTGCATCTAACATTCTACATATATAATATACAATCAAAACCGCAGGCTCTTATTTGGGGAATGGATTCCAACTATGACAAGGTATGGATCCACCTTCCGCTCAGTGTACTCTATAAGCGATACACTGGAGTTCAACAAGAACATCTTGAAACTCAGCCACACATGACCGACCACTCATTTTGCTTGAGTGTATCGAATATATTGTCACCTTACAATTGGTAAACAAACATAACCATTCTTGGGAGATACAGAATTGAAAGAAGTAACAAATATGAATATTCTCTAGATGGTGACAATATACCCTAATTGGTTGCGAACCACTTAGCCATGTTGCCTGCCCGATTTCTTTCATTTCCCAGTTGATGAGGCTGGAGGTCATAACGTATCTTTCAACAGATTACTCATTCATTTACTTTGAATGCCATATCATCATACCCGCCAAATCACAAACTGATTACCCCAAAAATACCATGGGTATAAGCTAAGAGAAACGAATTCCTCCGCCACCAACATAAATATGTTTGAAACGATCAACTTACACGATCTACCAGATATACTCTGTCAGACATTCGTCCACTCAAGTTGTCCTGGGACTGGACAAACTGAAGGCACTATTCCGTACATCCATCCTAGGCAATCTCTACCTAGAACTTATACAATAGCCCTTGAACTTTACTCCATCTTCAATTTGTCTTCGATCTATTTGATTCGAAACGCAAACGCCCATACGGAGTGGTTCTCGGATAATAATCCAATCGGTCTCTCTGTACTGACGACGGAAAAAGGTCAAACACTTCGATAGTCGGTGAGTTAACTATCAAAGAAAAACACGTGTGCAAACAACGAAATTATTTCTGGATGGAAATTATATCGATCAATCATCATTCATCATTTATCTCTTAAATTAATTTATCATTAATTTATTCATTCTCCATTTCCTGTTTCCATATATACAGAAATTCCTGTTTTCTAAATTTAGAAAATATACGTTATTAATCATTGGAAAACATTACCATCTCTTTTCCATGTCTCACTGTCATTCCAATATTCTTTACCATCAAACTTTTCATTTTCTATGATTAGAAAATATCTCTGATTTTATTTGGGAAACGTTTCCAGAACTCATTCCTTGGATTTAAACAGATGTTTAAATAAAACATCGCTATGCCAATTCAAACCATTACCTTCATTAACTATATTCACTTAACCAGCCTTAACTATCAAACCTTACCATTCCTTAGTTAAGAAGGAAGTCAATCATGTTGGGGTATAATTACCTCTCGGACCTTAACTGAACAACATTTTAACTTCGAAATAGTCAGAGTATATCTTTTAGATCTTTGAAAAAATTACTTACGTAATTTTCAGATTCTATTTACGAATTCACTTCTTTTACAGAAACCATTTGATTATAACTATGGTGTTATAATCCCTACTTTTGAATTATCTAACTTCAAACTATAACTCAATTAACTCAAATCAATTAACCCTAACTCCATTAACTTTAACTCGATTAAATTTAATTCGATTAACTTTAATTCTTAACTCCTTTCGAATAAACTATATTCGATAACTCCTTTAACTCTATTCGAATAAACTATATTCGATTAACTCTTTTAACTCTATTCGAATAAACTATATTCGATTAACTCTTTTAACTTTATTCGAATAAACTATATTCAATTAACTCGTTTAACTCTATTCGAATAAACTATATTCTATTAACTCTTTTAATCGAATAAACTATATTCGATAACTCCTTTCTTCGAATAACTAAATTTGATAACCTCACTTCGAATAACTAATTCGAAAACTTCACTTCGAATAACTAATATTCGATAATTTCACTTCGAATAACTAATATTCGATAACTTCACTTCGAATAACTAATATTCGATAACTTCACTTCGAATAACTAATATTCGATAACATCACTTCGAATAACTAATATTCGATAACTTCACTTCAAATAACTAATATTCGATAACTCTTTTCGAATAACTAATTCGATAACACTTTCGAATAAATAATTTGATAACTCATTTCGAATAACTAATATTCGATCAACTCTAATTGAATAACTATTATTCAATTAAATCCTAATTCGATTAACTATGTTCAACTAACTCTATCTAGTTATCTCTTTATTCGAGTAACTAATATTCGATAAACTCTAATTGAATAACTAATATTCAACTAACTCTACTGATTAACTCTAACTGGTTAACTCTAACTGGTTAACTCCAATCGACTAACTCTATTCGATTACAAATATTTCCTTTTCTATTTGTCTATATTTATTTCATATAAATATTTCCTTTATATAATTCTTCTTTTTTCTCAATTAATTCCCCTTTTATCTTTATTTATTTTATAAATAAATAATTCTCTTTTAATTCTATTTGTAAATGTTTTACAAATATTTCCCTTTCTATTTTATTTGTAAATGTCTTTACAAATATTTCTCTTCCTATTCTATTTGTAAATGTTTTACAAATATTTCCTTTTTATATTTATCTATTTATTTCCTAAATAAATAATCCTTTTATACTTTTATTCATTTTCAAAATAAATAAATTCATTTCATACTTCTATTTATTATCCCAATAAATATCCTTCTTTATAAAATCCTTTGATTTTATAAACAAATTCCCTTCTTATAAAATCCCTTGGTTTTATAAATATTTTATTTTCAATAATCACTTTGAAAATTCCCTTTTTAACATTCCTGTATTCCTTATGGTGTTTAATGTACCATATAATAATGATCGGTATCATTCAAACATATAAAATCATCAACAAATTTCATATCACATTATATAACACAATATATGAAACAAACAGTATTTTATATATTGAGGAACCCAGTTGGGTCCCTCCAACCTGTTTCCCTGCATCACAGATGTTAAAAAATATAATTAACATCGATTTCATTTTAATATGAAATATTCTGATAAACTGAATCAATATTTGATTAACGATTTATATAAATATCTATATCTACATTTTCAATCAAATCTATTTAACAGTCCGAATAATCAATACTCAGCAGTCAATCATTAAAAATAAAGTACAGTTTATAAAAATATAAAATGAGCAGAGTTAGTGAGTTTTACTCACATTGGACGATCATCGTTAATAACGATAACCATCGCTTGATTTAGATGGACAATTTATTTCGCTATAAATTGTAACGAGCTCCGATGGACTTCCAGTCAGTTCCATCATGTAGTGTCCGTCCATACGATCCCAATGGATCCAGTTTCGCTTAATTTCGATCACGTATGATAAAGATATTAATAATACAAGTTAAAATATTTTTAATTAAAATCAATTCAATTCATTTTTGATTTTTGGGCTTACTTATAAACCCGGCCCAACACCAATTCTTCCTACCCGCTCCCTTTCTACAGTACTCTTCCTTCTCTCCCAAACACAGAACGTTGTCCTCATCATCTCCTTGCCATTGCTGCACATGTTCATAACACCAACAGCCTCCTTACTTCATAATACCCCCACGGATTATACCATTACACTCCTCTTCCAAATCTCCATCACCTCCACCCATTTGCTTTCCACTCGCCGGCGCCCAGCAGGATCCGTCATTCACGGACTGTATGTGTTTCGAGCAATGGCTTCTAGCTTGGAATCACCTGGTAAATCACTACGAGATGCTAAGACACTCCCTGATCCCAGAAACAACGACCATAACTTCATTTGACGCTTTAAACTTCCGAATCGAAGAACCCTAGTACTCGCTGTATGTTTTCCAATGAAAACGAAACTGACCGAATGCCATAAATCTTACATAGAATCAAAGCTCTATCAATGTTGAGTCCATACATACATATATTTTGATTTTAGGATTTTTCTTTTGATTGTTTGAATATTTTTTCAAACTTGTGGTTTGCTGAAGAAAGAATAAGAAAGTAACGGCGGATTTTTCTTTTGACCAGAGGAAGTAGAGAATTAGGTTAAGGGTTGTGTACTGGATTATTTATAGGAAAAAAATATTATTTTAATATTCGATTATTATATTTATTTTTACTCCTACGCTATTCGTATCTGTCTTTAAATTTCCTATGATCACATATGATACCCAAAAATCACGAAAATGGGCATGCTGCTACAGTCTGACATTACAAACCCAATGAAACTGGTTTCGTCCAGTTCCGACTCCGTTTGCTCACACAGCGTATTTTTAACCGTCAAAATACTGACTATTTTTCACTTTAAAAATATGTACGTCCACACACTGACTTCAAAAATCACGAAACTTGACATCTAACAATAATTTAACATTGCAGATCCAACACAATTAGTTTCGTCGAAAACAGAGTTCATTTGTAAAACTGGTTATTTTTAAAGCTCTAAATAACTCATTTAAATATATAAATATATTTAAAAAAATTAAATTAAATATTAAAAAAATACTTTCATATATACTCACAATAGAATATCATACAGCTCTAATGGGATTTATAACTCGATATTCCAAATCTAGTGTTACATCGATATTTGATTTATATTTAAAATCCATTAAAAATATAAATAAATCAATATAAATTATAAAGGGATTCCATAGCGACTTTTCTAAAATTTGATTTGGACATAAATCAAAATCTACATAGTGAAATCCCGATTTTTCTCTTCCACTAGAAAAATATACTTCACCAGCTCCTAACATTTCTTGTTTCACAGAAATCCGATTTAAAACGGACCCTGTATATTCAATTGAAGTTCGAATCGCCAAATAGTGAACTGCCGCGCCATTTCAAGCTCGATTTTAATTATATTATAATTATACGTTCAAACTGTCGTTCAAATAATGTATTCGTCATTCTAATTCAAATTATAAGCTGAATTAAATACTTTGAATTATCCAGTTCACATTATATTGTCAATTCACTATTTCTGAATATTTCAGAAATTAAATATATTAATCTATTATTTAATTTAATTAAATATTCAATATAATTTAATTAACGACCGTTTAATTCTCTGAATCACTATTTAAATAATTAAATTAATTAATTATTCTATCGATGAAAATATGGGTCGTTACAGCAACCCTTTAGATCTAATCATAAGAATTGTTAAAACTTGTGAATTACAAATTGTGGTTATGCATAATCTAAATTGTAGGATTCCTAAACTTGTTTATACATATTCCAACAGTTACGTTGCAAAATATGTTACAGCTGTTGAATAACACCGTAGATCTGGAAATCAGTCTCATTAAACACCATTTAGATGTTATAGATCTTTAGTCCAGTGTTGCATGATAAATTTTGTGAATTTAGGTAAATTATGTGATTGTAATATTAAAAGAAGTATGCCTATTTGTATTCAATATGATTGGATTTTTGACTTAATTATTGTAAATATGTCGTTTTCCTCCTTTTAAATTAAAAGGCGTTATTTTGAAATCACAAGAGCTATGATAAAAAAGATTAAAAGGGAATAATGGTGCAAATGTATGTATAAATACAAACATACATATTTGTGTGTAATTTGCATCAACTATTCCAAATTATATATTTACGTATATATATATATATATATATATATATATATATATATTTCTTGTGATTTTGAAATATGTGAATTCCACTAATTATTCATAATTTAAAATGATTTTGGCTAACGATATTTTTGTAAGATTTAAACCTTTTGACAATATTGGAAGTAAAAAGGAATGTTTGGTTGCCAATTAAAACAAATCATTAAATTCAAAATAAATAATAATAATAATAATAATATAATAACTATGTTGACCACATAAAAACATAAAATGTAATATGCATATTATCCATCCAAATCAGTGTAAACGATAAAACATACATTTTTGTTTAATGTTTGAATAAGGCTCAATTATGGAATTATGTGTAAATGTAATCCATGTTAAATTAATATACTTGCGGTAACCATTTGTAGCAATCAATATAATTAATTACTATAAATGGGGCTGCAAATCAGTAGAAACCACTGTAACCAATATTGATTGGGGGAAGTAAATGTAATAAGATAATGGTTACAATTTCTAAATCTACTAGGATAAATGTTGTAAACCCCAATTAGGAAACTTGAATTATAACTGCATTTGGACACGAGGTTAAGCTAAACTGTGGTAGAAGTCTGCCCGGAACCGACCGGCAAATCCAACAACCACAAATAGTCAGCTAAATGTAAAGGGACTAATGCGTAAATATAAGCATGAGGTTAAGTTCAACTTGTGGTAGAAGTCTGCCTGGAACCAATCGGCAAATCTTGCATCCACAAGTAGTCAACTTAATGTGAGAAGTCTGGTACATAAATATATGTATGTATGTATGTATACAACAATCAACCAATAAGTAAATAAATGAATAAGAAGATTAATTTTCTGTTTGGTATAGCAAATAGACACCTTAGGACTGATAAATAGTTGCCTTAGGAAAATATGATTGTTAGAATCATGAAGGGAAATAAAGAGAAAATAAAAGAAAATGGGTGTCAAAAAGGAGATTAATGGATATTGGTTGTCGTTTAAATACTAAGTTCAAACTACGGAAGAAACCAAATAAATATCCTAGGGTAAAAGAGGATGTATAACTTTCCTTATTTATATTAATGAATATAGAACTTATAATTAGAAATAGAGTTGGACTTAGTAGGTTAATAATGTAAAATATTATTAACCATATGAACCCGTGATGATAATGAATTGTGTACGTATCGTATTTCCGCTTAGAGAGACTAAAAGGGAATAACTTAATAACGTAGCCCACTTTATCCCAATAGGGGAAGGTTCTAAAGGCTAATGGAATACGAACCTAATAATCATCGCATATAGTATGCTACCTGGGTCTTAAGCAGCAAGGGTTGAAGTGTCCACCTGGGAATAGGTATTTTAGTTTAGGGGTCTTAAATGGCAGGTGTGTATGGCCCTACCTAAGCCTGGAAACTAAAAACATCAGATATGGCTACTTATCCTACGGCAAGTAATAAACGACTAAGGGGTTTATCTAATAAGGTCAGCTAGAAGGTATAACGAGCGATAAAATACCATCTCTCACCTTATGTGGTGAAATGGTATATGCATAAATGATGGAAGCATTAAATAGTAGGGCCCGTAGCTAGTGCCATATAGTTCATGTTAATGTTAAATAAATTATTGAGAAATAATAAGTGACCAATAGGTCCGCCTAGGGTCTCAAACGATCGGAGAGAATCCACCCTATCTATCATTGCTAATGAGGCAATTAGTGATGAAGGATGAGCGAATGAAAGTGTGTGTGTATATATATATATATATATATATATATATATATATATATATATATATAAACTCCATAGCTAGGGGTTTAATATCGATATGGTAACCAACCATGATCTGGTATAAAGGTTTCACAAATATATGTGTAAATGTCCTACCTCGCATTATACTTTGGGAATACTACTTTGGAAAGAGTAGTAGGGTCCTACGTAAACATTTACAAGGCTAGGCTAGAATCACTAACCTTTGTAGGCATACATCTTGGGTTGAACCAAACGAGATACATCTGTGTATTATAATATGTGTTGTGCATTTCCTGTTCACTAGAATTTGGTTGTTCTAACCCCCTTCCTCATTACAACCACCCAGGTATTCTAGAGAAGGACGGGTTCTCATAGGTGTTAAGTTTGACTTTCGGTTCTCATTCTCTCTCATGCTCCGTATTACCAAAGTGACTTACTTTGAAAAAGATAGTTGCTTGAGTCAATACTAGTTTATCCTATTCTGTTTCCACTGTGAGTTATCTTATTGTACTATGATTTTGCTCATTTATTGTAGGTGCCAGATATACACGCTCCATGCATGGATGTGTTCAAGTTTTGATTTCTGTCGAAATTTGGGCATAGAAAAGTGTGGGGTGTTATAGCTATGTGTTACAAAAAAGCCGATTGGGGACTGGGAATTAAAAACTGTATTTTTTCCGTTTTAAAATAAAAACTGGTTAAATACTGAAAAAACCAGTCTTTAGTTATTAAAACTACATATTTAAAATCAGTTTCTAATGGGTTGCTACAAGTTAAAACCGATAACATATAAAACATTTGTCTTTAAATCAATCTGTAATTTATACTATGATTTTGTTATATCTAACGATTGAGCATTTCTGTACTTTTTTTAATCCAACGATTAAGTTTAACGATCCATGTCAGCTTATTTTAATTTCAATTTAAAATAATTAATCAACAAGCCTAGGTTTCATGGTTAACTGGTTATTCCCACTCATGCATGAATCTCTCTCCACTTCACCTACAAGCAACTTCTTTCTTTTTCACTAAAACCCAACTCGTATTCCTCATTCCTGTTCACAGATAACCCTACTATTACTAAATCATAAATCTGTTACATGGAAGCCGACCCTAATTATGAAATGAAGGCCCATATCTCTGCTAGTTATAGGTGCAGGAAGCATTACTCTTCTTTATTGAGACTGTTAGAAGTTGATTCATTTATAATTATAGCAACGTTAGAAGTTGAAGCATATCTGTAACACCCCACCTCTCCTAGGGTCACTCACAAAGGGAATGCCCTAGTTTTGGAGGGGTACTATCTAGTAAACAGGCACAGAGATAACACAAGACAGAACATAGAAAAATAGAGTATATAAAGCAGCTGATATAACTTTAAAACCAAATCTCATTACTGAAAAATAGAGTCAAAACCTCTTACATCAAAATGCCAAGTCATTATTTCATTACATCAAGTTCTAAAGAAGCAAAGTACTTAAAACAACATAAGTAAAATATTATTCCCCAAAAAGTGCATGAGTGCAGCCATAGCATAGCTCAAGACCAAACCGTATGTGAGCTGTCAGAAAGCAAGCAAAGTCCAAGCTAAGAGCTAGAGTTTCCTCCCTGAGAACCTGGGGGGAAACAAAAGACAAAGAGGCGAAAGAAAACGGGTCAGTCAAAAAGACTGGTAAGCCCTAGTGACTATCAGCATAGAAACTAGTAAAGTTAATAAGACATGAATAAACTGGAATTAAACATAGGAATGATGATAAGTCTGACATGATAACTAAGCTTACAAGATAACTCAAGTCTAACATTGCGTATTCAAGGTTCGCCATACCAACTATACTGGTATACTAATCCCGTGTCAACTATAAATCAAGAAATAATCCCTTGGCCCAATATCGTGAAGTGACCCAATTCGGGGTCCAACGGTATGATCTAATCGATCGGCTCCCTACAAGTCTAGCTCGTCGTGTGTCTGTGTCATACGGCCCTATCACGAATGTAGTCACCTATGCTAGGTCCACCATAGGGTGTATCAAGCCCTAGGGTGCCAACCACCGACACGAATCAAGAATGCACAGATAATCCTACTGATGCCCAATGCCTGCTTTTTCAACTCCGGACTAAGTGCACGACCCTAGTCTGCCTGAACCTACAATGGCGCACCAACTCAGCCGTCATTCTGGTCGCTTACAATCAGCCCAGCAATCGTGCCCCACCCTTCCTAGTCCCAGGGTACCGTGATACATCTAGTAGGTTACTGCTGAAAAGGACCGCGTAACTAGGGTTTCGTTCAGCAGGTTAAGTTGTCATTTAAAATCGAGACTTAACCCCATCTACATGTCATGTCAAATTGACTAAGTGTGTCGTTCTAGTTCAAGACTTAGTCCTATGAATCATGTGTCAGGTTGGTTAAGTGTGTTCAAGCGGTTCATGACTTAACCCTATCAAATCAACATGTCAAATTAGTTAAGTATATTCAAGTGGTCCATGACTTAACCCTATCCAGTGGCATTAATTTACTTAATGCACCCCTAACCTCTCACATTAGACTTGGTTATGGTTACTGGATGTGCCGGGCGGGTCCGGGCAGTTTTACACCATAACCTAGTCTAACCTCGGGTTTCGAGTGCGATATGACCAACTACTCACATTGGGTCTTATTGTTTGCAATTACTGGATTCGCCTGGCGGTTCCGGGCAGATTTATACTGCAAACTCAACCCAACCTCAAGTTGGCCACGTTCAAGTTATCTAAGTGTCATGTCTCAAATTCATATTTTCAAGTATAATTTCATGTCAGTTCATGTTCCTATCCAAGCTCAAGTTATAAAGATATTCATGTTTTCAAGTTCATACTAAATTCAGGTTTTCCTAAACTACCCAAATCGCATCCCCAACGCTCGTGAATTCGAATCAAGCAATAGATGTAACTAGGGAATAACATAACAAGGATGGGTATAAAGTGGCAAAGGTTATTTCAAGGCAAGCATGGTGTAACTTGAGATATGATCATAACATCACTGGCATATGAAATAGGGTGATAAACATAGCAATAAATGACATAAGATGATAATCCTAAACTTGTGACTAGCAATAGTTTCAACATCACAACATCACAGGCATGTTAAAATAATGATAGGGTTTAGGTTATGACATGAACAGGCCCCTAAATCAAGTTCTTATCAGTATTCCATAAATCAAGGTTCAATATGAACGGTACTAGGTTCAAGGTGAATAGATCTAGGGTGAACAAGAGTAGATCTAAAATAATAGATCAAAAAGGAATAGTCATAGATCAAAGATATACAAGAGTAGGTCTCAAGTAGTTATCATGTTTATGTTCAACTTCAATTTACACATGTCCATATTAAGTTTAGAGTTTAGATCTAAGAGTAACTGGGGCTTACAGATCGTGGTTTTTGAGAACTAAAAACAGAAATTGTCGTAGGATCGTTGTTAAGATGTTGATCTATTCCATTGAATTGTTGTAGAAACGTTGGCCTTCGATTTGGATCTAGTATGAATGTTTAAGCTTCAAGTTGGAGGCGGCGGCCATGGTTCAAGAGGAGACTTAGCAGCATAATGGGTTAGAAAGATTTGTTATGGATTAGCCTAGGTCTTAGGGTGTTTTTATAGTTTCAACAACTAGTTTAGGCCATAGGATAAACCCTAGAATCAATCTGAACCACCAAAAATCGTCACAGGCCCTCAAACAAGCCAACAGGGTCAAGCAGGAGCAACCAGGCCCAAACCAGGTTCGGGGACCAGGTCGATACCCAAGTCGACTGCGCAGTCGACCTGGTTCTGGGGGTGTCGACTGCCCAGTCGACTCCCCAGTCGACCTGGGGTGCTAGGCGGGAAATTTCCCGCCCAGTCTGTCAGGGTTTTGAAATTCGAATTTGAACTCGAATTCGAACTGTTTTGAACTCTGAAAATTTCTGAAACTTTGGGGAGCCATAACTTGGTCATACAGACTCCGATTTTCGAAAACTCGGACTCGATTTCATGCAGAATTCCGAGACGAACGCAATGGCGCAACCTGTTTCCCTTGGTTCTTATTTTAAAATTTAATTCTGCCTAGATTTATGGTTATAGCACGTTATCAAAATACGGGTTGTTACATTCTCCCCTCCTTAAAGGATTTCGTCCCCGAAATCTCTAAGTTAGGAAGAATGTATCCTACCATCCATCATCCATCAACTCAAAACATCATCCACAAGCAAACATTGTCCTTAAGAGATTTCTAATGTTGTATGAACATATGCAGAAAGTGTGTATATGTTCCTTATCTAATGCAAATGATCAGGACTGATTGATCTTTCTAATGCAAAATATGTTTAGTGTCTTGAATCCAACATGTATGCAATTAATCATAGTCACGCAAGCACTATATGTGTGCACAAACATTCATCCATATGCAATATTCATATGATAACACATTCAATTTCATCCATAAATAAGTATAAACACTCATGCATATGCAATATGAAAATGTGTCTGAGCCGATCTAGTGCCTAATGTGTGATATGCAACCACGAGCAATCACTTGCAACCATTCGCAAACATCAAGCATAACATGTTTCAAATACATGTTTACATTCATAGGATTCTACCTAAGGTTCTCAAGACAGGATCGAAAGGATATACAAGATAAAACAGAGTATCTAGGGAAAAGAAGTTAAAGATGTACCCCTAGAAGGTCCTTCTTGCGGGGCTTGCCCTTGCTTCTTAGGGAAGTTCTTGCTGATGTGTCCAGTTTCACCGCATTGAAAACATGCTCCTATCTTCATCTTCTTCTTCCTACAGTCCTGGACTATATGCCCGTCAATACCACAGAAGTTGCATTTTCTTTTCTCACGTGACTTGTCATTCTTGTTGTTGTTGTTCTTTCCTCCTTTCTCGGAGTCTACCTTCTTGTCTTGAGACTCATTCGCCTTGACCTTCTTCTTGCCACTCTCGTCTTCTTCATGAAGTAGGGCCATATTCACCAAGCTTTCAAAGGTCGCCCCCATGGGTACATGAGTCATGGCCATAGTGTGGAGTGGCTCGCTCAATCCTCGAGCAAAGCGTAGAGCCTTCTTCTCAGCCGTGTTGACTAAGTCCAAACCGAGCAAGCTGATTAAACTTATTCACGTATTCCCTAACTGACATGTCCCCTTGCTTGAGTTCCAGGGACCTCTCCATCTGAAGGCTCGCTTCTGCGGATGATAAAAACTTAAGCCCAAACCTCTCTCTAAAGTCTGCCCAAGTCTCAATTGGCCTGGTAGCGTAGGTGACTTCCCACCAAAATGCAGCTTCCTCTTTCAACAACCATGTTGCCAACTGAACTTTCCTATGATCCTCCATATCGAAAATAACAAACAAGTCTTCAGTCTCTTTAAGCCAGTTTTGCGCCTCAACGAAGGTTTCAGTTCCAACGAAGTTCTTGCCTCCCATTCCTATAAAGTCCTTGCATATTTTGGCGAAGGCGGTACCCGGAGGAGGAGGAGGAGGAACCGTGGCCACCGGGGGAGGAGGAGGAGAGATATCTGCCGGGCCCGCGCCGTTGGCCCTAGCTTCCAAGTATCTTCGGAACCAGCCAAGTATGGGTACTCCCTCAGGAAGGTTAAGATCAGACATGCTGAAAAGCGAAAAGGAAAAAGATTCAAACAAGGAATGGCAAGAAGAAGGTACTCCCTCAGCCAGGTATGGGGAATAGCCTTTTCTTAAAAATAAAACTTTTCTTGAAAAATGCTTCTTTATAAACGGTTTTGAAAATAGTTTCAGAAGGTTTTTAAAAGTTTTGCCCAGTCTGGTAACCTTCTGCTCTGATACCAAATGTAACACCCCACCTCCGCTAGGGTCACTCACAAAGGGAATGCCCTAGTTTTGGAGGGGTATTATCTAGTAAACAGGCACAGAGATAACATAAGACAGAACATAGAAAAATAGAGTATATAAAGCAGCGGATATAACTTTAAATCCAAATCTCATTACTGAAAAATAGAGTCAAAACCTCTTACATCAAAATGCCAAGTCATTATTTCATTACATCAAGTTCTAAAGAAGCAAAGTACTTAAAACAACATAAGTAAAATATTATTCCCCAAAAAGTGCATGAGTGCAGCCATAGCATAGCTCAAGACCAAACCGTACATGAGCTGTCAGAAAGCAAGCAAAGTCCAAGCTAAGAGCTAGAGTTTCCTCCCTGAGAACCTGGGGGGAAACGAAAGACAAAGAGGCGAAATAAAACGGGTCAGTCAAAAAGACTGTTAAGCCCTAGTGACTATCAGCATAGAAACTAGTAAAGTTAACAAGACATGAATAAACTGGAATTAAACATAGGAATGATGATAAGTCTGACATGATAACTAAGCTAACAAGATAACTCAAGTCTAACATTGCATATTCAAGGTTCGCCATACCAACTATACTGGTATACTAATCCCGTGTCAACTATAAATCAAGAAACAATCCCTTGGCCCAATATCGTGAAGTGACCCAATTCAGGGTCCAACGGTATGATCTAATCGATCAGCTCCCTACAATTCTAGCTCATCGTGTGTCTGTGTCATACGGCCCTATCACGAATGTAGTCACCTGTGCTAGGTCCACCATAGGGTGTATCAAGCCCTAGGGTGCCGACCACCGACACGAATCAAGAATGCACAGATAATTCTACTGATGCCCAATGCCTGCTTTTTCAACTCCGGACTAAGTGCACAACCCTAGTCCGCCTGAACCTACAATGGCGCACCAACTCAGCCGTCATTCTGGTCGCTTACAATCAGCCTAGCAATCGTGCCCCACCCTGCCTAGTCCCAGGGTATCGTGATACATCTAGTGGGTTACTGCTGAAAAGGACCGCATAACTAGGGTTTCGTTCAGCAGGTTAAGTTGTCATTTAAAATCGAGACTTAACCCCATCTACGTGTCATGTCAAATTGACTAAGTGTGTCGTTCTAGTTCAAGACTTAGTACTACGAATCATGTGTCAGGTTGGTTAAGTGTGTTCAAGCGGTCCAAGACATAACCCTATCAAATCAACGTGTCAAATTGGTTAAGTATATTCAAGTGGTCCATGACTTAACCCTATCCAGTGGCATTAATTTACTTAATGCACCCCTAACCTCTCACATTTGACTTGGTTATGGTTATTGGATGTGCCGGGTGGGTCCGGGCAGTTTTACACCATAACCTAGTCTAACCTCAGGTTTGGAGTGCGATATGACCAACTAATCACATTGGGTCCTATTGTTTGCAGTTACTGGATTCGCCTGGCGGTTCCGGGCAGATTTATACTGCAAACTCAACCCAACCTCGAGTTGGCCACGTTCAAGTTATCTAAGTATCATGTCCCAAATTCATATTTTCAAGTATAATTTCATGTCAAGTTCATGTTCCTATCCAAGCTCAAGTTATAAAGATATTCATGTTTTCAAGTTCATACTAAATTCAGGTTTTCCTAAACTACCCAAATCGCATCCCCAACGCTTGTGAATTCGAATCAAGGCAATAGATGTAACTAGGGAATAACATAACAAGGATGGGTATAAAGTGGAAAAGGTGATTTCAAGGCAAGCATGGTGTAACTTGAGATATGATCATAACATCACTAGCATATGAAATAGGGTGATAAACATAGCAATAAATGACATAAGATGATAATCCTAAACTTGTGACTAGCAATAGTTTCAACATCACAACATCACAGGCATGTTAAAATAATGATAGGGTTTAGGTTATGACATGAACAGGCCCCTAAATCAAGTTCTTATCAGTATTCCACAAATCAAGGTTCAATATGAACGGTACTAGGTTCAAGGTGAATAGATCTAGGGTGAACAAGAGTAGATCTAAAATAATAGATCAAAAAGGAATAGTCATAGATCAAATATATACTAGAGTAGGTCTCAAGTAGTTATCATGTTTATGTTCAACTTCAATTTACACATGTCCATATTAAGTTTAGAGTTTAGATCTAAGAGTAACTAGGGCTTACAGATCGTGGTTTTTGAGAACTAAGAATAGAAATTGTCGTAGGATCGTTGTTGAGATGTTGATCTATTCCCTTGAATTGTTGTAGAAACGTTGGCCTTCGATTTGGATCTAGTTTGAATGTTTAAGCTTCAAGTTGGAGGCAGCGGCCATGGTTCAAGAGGAGACTTAGCAGTATAATGGTGTTTGAAAGATTTGTTGTGGATTAGCCTAGGTCTTAGGGTGTTTTTATAGTTGCAACAACTAGCTTAGGCCATAGGATAAACCCTAGAATCGATCTGAACCGCCAAAAATCATCACAGACCCTCAAACAAGCCAACAGGGTCAAGCAGGAGCAACCAGGCCCAAACCAGGTTCGGGGACCAGGTCGACACCCAAGTCGACTGCGCAGTCGACCTGGTCCTTGGGGTGTCGACTGCCCAGTCGACTCCTCAGTCGACCTGGGGTGCTAGGCGGAAAATTTCCCGTCCAGTCTGTCTAGGTTTTGAAATTCGAATTTGAACTCGAATTCGAACTGTTTTGAACTCTGAAAATTTCTGAAACTTTGGGGAGCCATAACTTGGTCATACGGACTCCGATTTTTGAAAACTCGGACTAGATTTCATGTAGAATTCCGAGACGAACGCAATGGCACAACCCGTTTCCCTTGGTTCTTATTTTAAAATTTAATTCTGCCTAGATTTATGGTTATAGCACGTTATCAAAATACGGGTTGTTACAATATCTCTGCTAGTTATAGATATAGGAAGCTATTCTCACCATAAAGCATCTCCTAATGGACTATATAGTAATGGAGTAGGTGTTAGAAATCTGCTATTAGAAACTGCAATAAAACATTTCATTTACCTTTTATGTTATGTAGTTTCTAATCTTGATGTGACCCTATTAATTGGTTCATAAATAAAACGTTTAATTTTCCATCATGGGGTTTGTAATCTTAACGTGACCCTATTGATTGGGTCATAAAGATCGTTTATTTTTCATTATGCAGTTTCTAATCTTAATGTGACCCGATTAATTAGGACATAAATAGACCGTTCATATTTAGAATGCTAGGTCTGTGATTAATTTTAACGTTGAATTGGTATATGATAGACACACCAAATTCAGAGTTAAATGTTATATAAAGGATTGGGTCCTTACTCTCCTCAAGTAAAAAGTGGTATTTTTCTCCATCTAGAAACACATAAGGAAATAGGATAAGAGAGAGAAATCGAATTATGAGAAGAAGAGTAAACATTAGAAGTTAAAGGAAGAAGATGACAACCATTACTTCTTCCACTGCTAATCAAAGTGCGTCATCTTAAATAATATATCATATTAATTTTCTCCCTTTTGTTTTTGAAATATTCGGTTTTGGTGATCCTATGGATATTCTATTGAATTGCACATCACTAATCATGAAGATCGAATAATAAAGAAAATTCCAACATGTGGTATTAGAGCATACCAATAACTGAATATTTCCTATGATTGCAATTGATCTATTCTATGCTTTACTCATGACGTTTAATCGAGTATGTGTAATAAGTCATTTATGCACCTGCGATTTATGATTTTGTTAATCACTAAAGTGGTCAAAATCAGAATAATCATTTAATGCATAAGTGACATAATAATTATTGATAGAAATAACAAGTTATAATTATACCAATAAAAAATAACTGGCGTCTCTAATGATAGAACATGAGAACTTACCCAAAGGAAAGTCTTGTTCTATAACTAGTTGACATGATGAAGTTTAATAGATATTTTGATTAAATAAATATTGATCATCCAAAGATGTTGGTTCTATTTAATTGAATATATTATTACTCACTTATGTTTTGGTATTTAATTATGTTAAGTATAAGGTAGTATCCACCTAAAGGAGTGCAATATTATACTGTTATGTGCCTATCTGATTCCTGTCAGTTATGAGCTTATAGTTATTCCAATTTTTATTTGCAGTATTTCCCATGACTATACATGCTTCATCTGTTACATTTTTCACTGGTGTTAATTTTTCTGAATGGATAGAACAAGTCAATTTCCATTTAGGTGTTCAGGATCTTGACTTGACACTCCTAGAGGATAAACCTATTGCTCCTATAGCAGCTAGTATCGAGACAGAAAAATCACACCATAAAACATGGGAACATAGTAATAGAGCCTTTTGTTTATCAAGACGACTGTTGCTAACAACATCAAGTCAATAATTCTACAAATAAAAAATGCTAAGGAATATATGCAGTTTCTAAAAGAGCGTTTTCGCTCACTTGATAAGTCACTCACTGGTACTCTTATGGTAGAACTCACAACCATGAAGATTGATGGGTCGCGAACTATGCAAGAACACGTTATAGAGATGACTAATCTTGCAGCAAGGTTAAACTCCATTGGGCTTACAGTAGAGGATTCTTTTCTTGTCCAGTTTATTCTGAACTTACTACCTTTTGAATATGGACCTTTTCAAATTAACTATAACACTAAAGGATAAGTGGAGTGTTAATGAATTGGCCAGTAGACTTGTTCAAGAAGAAGGACGTTTGAAAAGTCAAGTGAATCACTGAGTAAGTTTTGTGAGTAATAAAACTGGTAATGAAAAAAAAATGGAAAATCAAGTCATTTCAAGAAGAAAAAGGCACCTGCTAAGAATGGACAAGATAAGGAAAAGAAGGAACTAAAGGACGTTCGATGTCATCTCTGTAAAAAGAAAGAACATTATCAAAATGACCGTCCGAAAAGGATAGCTTGGTTCGAAAAGAAAGGTAATCATCTACCTTTTGTATGTTTTGAATCAAATTTAGTTGAAGTTCCTATTAATACATGGTGGCTTGATACTGGTGCTACAACACATGTTTCCAATAATGTGTAGGGACTTTTTATGATCCAAACTATAAATCCAAACGAAGGACATTTTCTCTTTATGGGAAACGAAATGAAATCCACAATAGAAGGCATTGTGACTTCTCATCTAATTCTAGAAAATGGATATACGTTAGACTTATTTAGTACCCTTTATGTACCTTCATTATCTAGAAACCTTATTTCCGTAAGTAAATTGGATATTTCTATTTTGAGATATATGTTTGGATCTGGTTGTTTAGATTTATATAAGAATGCTGATAATTTTGGTTCTAGTATTCTAATTGATGATTTATATAAATTGAAACTGAATGACAATTATGTGAATTCCTTGTTGAATGTAGTAAATAATGTTTGGATGCAAACATAACATGTTGAATGAAAATTCTTCTTTCTTATGGCATAAAAGACTAGGTTACATATCCAAAGAGAGATTAGTAAGTAATGAAATTTTGTCAAATTTGGACATTAGTGATCTACAATTATGTGTGGATTGTATTAAAAGTAAACAAACCAAAAATAATAAGAAAGGAGCCGCTAGAAGCAGCCAGCTCCTTGAAATAATTCACACTGATGTTTGCGGACCTATGGACACTCCATCCTTTAATGGAGAAAAGTATTCATCACTTTTATTGACGATTTTTCCCGATATGGTTATGTCTATTTGCTTCATGAAAAATCTCAATCTGTGAATGTCCTTGAGACGTTTATAAAGGAAGTTGAGTGGCAATTTGATAAAATGGTGAAAATCATATGGTCTGATAGAGGTGGTGAATACTATAGCAAACATAATGAGTCAAGCCAGTGTCCAAGTCCATTTACAAATTCCTCGAAAGTCATGGCATATGTGCGCAAGACACAATGCCAGGTACACCACAGCAAAATGGTGTAGTAGAAATGCGCAATAGGACGTTACTTGATATGATTAGGAGTATAACGACAGAATCTACACTACCTAAGAATTTGAGGTCGTATGCTCTTAAAATTGCTAATTATTTGTTGAATAGGGTTCCTAGTAAAGGTGTTCAAAAGACTCCTTTTGAATTACGAACTAACAAGAAACCTAGCTTAAGACACTTGCATGTTTGGGGTTGTCCAGCGGAAGCGAGAATTTATATTCTACATGAAAAGAAATTAGATTCTTGAACAGTTAGTGGGTACTTCTTAGGTTACCCTGAAAAATCTAAAGGGTATGCGTTTTACTGTCCTAATCACAGTCCAAGAATTACAGAAACTAGTAATTCTAGATTCATTGAGATTGGTGAAGTCGGTGGGAGTAGTAGAAGAGAAATAGTAGAAACAAAGGAAACAGGGGTAAACGTTACACTGCCTAGAATAGTTCCTTTATCTACTATTACTCCAAATGTTGTTCCAGTTGTTGAAGAACAACATGATGATGAACAACATATAAATGAAGAAGTACTTCTTGAAGGAAATGACTTACATAATGTTGATGTGCATGAACCACAAAAAGTAGCATTAATAAGATCTCAAAGAGATCGTAGGTCAGCTATTACTAAAGATTATGTAAACCACATGTAGCATTAATAAGATCTTAAAGAGATCGTAGGTCAGCTATTTCTAATGATTATGTGGTTTACCTGCAAGAATCAGATTATGATATAAGAATCACAAAGGACCCAGTTTCGTTTTCACATGCTATAGAAAGTAAAGAGTCAAAGGAATGGATTAATGCCATGAAAGAAGAACTGAAATCCATGCAACAGAATGAAGTTTGGGATACCACTGAGTTACCACATGGGTGTAAAAGAGTCGAATGCAAGTGGGTATTTAAAACCAAACACGAGTGGTAATATCAAACGATATAAAGCTAGACTTGTTGCCAAGGGTTGCACTCATAAATATGGTGTTTACTACAAGGAGACATTTTCTCCTATTTCGAAAAAGGATTCACTATGAATTATAATGACATTAGTAGCTTATTATCATTTGGAAATGCATCAAATGGGTCTGAAAACAGCCTTTCTGATTGGAGATCTTGATGAAGAAGTTTATATGGACCAACCTAAGGGTTTTTCTGTAGAAGAAAAAGAAAAATTGGTGTGTAAGCTTAAGAAATCAATATATGGACTTAAACAAGCATCCCAGCAATGGCATATTAAATTCAATACCATTATTACGTCTTTTGGTATTAAGGAAAATACAGTTGATCATTGTTTATACCAAAAGATCAGTGGGAGCAAGTTTATTTATCTAGTCCTTTGTGTTGATGACATCTTGCTTGCTACAAATAATTTATGCATATTGCATGAGACTAAGAAATTTCACTCAATGAACTTTGAATGAAAGATATGGGAGAGGCATCCTACGTAATTGGAATAGAAATATTTCGTGATCAATCACAAAGAGTATTGGGATTGTCTCAGAAAGGATATATCGAAAGGATTCTAGAGAAATTTAGAATGAGTAAATGTTCACCTAGGAAAGTTCCTGTAAAGAAATGTGATAAATTCAATCTCATGCAGTGTCCTAAGAATGATGTTAAACGAAAGGAAATGGAGTCGATTCCATATGCATACGTAGTTGGTAGCCTAATGTATGCTCAAACCTATACTAGACTGGATATCAGTTTTGCGGTCGATGTGTTAGGGAGGTATCAAAGTAATCTAGGAATGGAACATTGGCAAGATGCAAAGAAAATTTTGAGATACTTAAAAGCCATGAAAGATTACATTCTCATGTATAGTGGATCCAATGAATTGGAGGTGACTAGATATAGCGATTCAAATTTTGCTAGATGCACCGATACTAGAAAATCGACTTTTGGTTACCTGTTTATGTTTGCTCAAGGTGCCATATCATGAAAAAGTGTGAAACAAACTATCGTTGCTTCATCTACTATAGAGGCAGAATTTTTGGCATGTTATGAAGCCATAATTCATACATTATGGTTGTGAAACCTTATTTTAGGACTTGCGGTTGTCAACACCATCAGCGAGCCACTGAAAATTTATTGTGATAACTCTACAGCAGTATTTTTCTCAAAGAATTACAAGTACTCTAAAGATGACAAAGATATGGAACTAAAGTATCTTGTTGTGAAAGATGAGGTTTAGAAACAAGGAGTGTCAATCATGCACATCAGGACAAACTTATGATTGCAGACCCTTTGACGAAAGAGTTAAAAACCAAAACAATTTGAGGAACATGTTCATAGAATGGGTCTTGGTTGTATTAATAATGATTGATGTGTGACATTCTGAGTTCTTTTATGCGTTTTTGATATACAATTATGTGTCTCTTATTTTAATGTGGTAGTATGTATTTTATGTAATTTTAAACAAGAAAGAATCTTATAAAGATATTATGTTTAATCATTATGATATAACACATTATGTGGACCATTATGCTATTTCATATAAATTATGAATGTAAATTGATGGATGTTGGTATTGTAGTATATGTAAGGGAATGCATTGAATTAATAATGCACAACTGCCAAAACTCTCGGCAATTTATCATAATATGATGTTCAACGCTTGATATTATGAATAATCGGGTCAAGTTCGGAGAATGTTAGAAATCTGCTATTAGAAACTGCAATAAAACATTTCATTTACCTTTAACGTTATGCGGTTTCTAATCTTAATGTGGCCATATTAATTGGGTCATAAATAGAACGATTCAATTTCAATTATGTGGTTTCTAATCTTAATGTGACCCTATTAATTGGGTCATAAATAGAATGTTTCATTTTCCATTTTGCAGTTTCTAATCTTAATGCGACCCAATTAATTAGGACATAAATAGACCGTTCATATTTAGTACGTTAGGTCTGTGATTAATTTTAAGCATTGAATTAGTATATGATGAACGTACCAAATTTAGAGTTACATGTTATATAAGGGATTGGCTCCTTTCTCTCCTTAAGTTAAAAGTAGTATTTTTCTCCATTTAGAAACACATAAGGAAATAGGGTAAGAGAGAGAAACCGAATTTTGAGAAGAAGAGTAAACATTAGAAGTTAAAGAAAGAAGATGACAACCATTACTTCTTCCGCTACTAATCAATGTTAGTCATCTTAAACAATAGATCCTATTAAGATTCTCCCTTTTGCTTGTGAAATATTCGGTATTGGTGATCCTAGGGCTATTCAATTGAATTGTACATCACTAGTCGTGAAAGATCGAATAATAAAGAAAATTCCAATAGTTATAATTATTATAAAGGTGTTTTGGGGTCTGTATTGAATGGTAGGACTGCTACTAGAGACACCACACCATACCCATTATCTTATCATTGAATGGTAGATGGACTTTTATGGTTATCAGTTTAGTAATCTATATTTAGTTTAATGTATGGATTATATTTTTCAAGTTTTTGAATAGTTCAAAACTTTGAGGTCTTCCTATTAGTTTAATGTTTGAAAAGCTAAAAAAGATACCTGTACCGGTTTAGAAGAATGGTCTGCTTTGCAACTTTTTTTGCAGTTAATATATGCATGATAAAATGACTGAAATGTAGACATAATTGAGATTATGCTCATTCTTCCTTTGTTAATGAAGATTTTATGTTTTCGGGTAATAATAATAAAAAAACGATGAATGCCAAGAGCAGTAACTAATAAACCACTATTTTGATGTTAGTCCTGAAAATTTGTACATGCTTTTTTTTAGAAAACAAAATGGAAATAAAAGGCACTGTTAGTTGTAATTATAGCATACATAGCGTCTAACAGATGATAATCACATTAAGTGCACAAAAATGTAGACCATCTGCTTTACCTGCTAGGTTACAACTAAAACTATTTTTACATACAAAGGATGTCATACTAGAAGCATTCAAAATAACCAAAATAATGCTTTAGAGTAACAAAGCAACAAACCCTTAAAATGCAGCTAAATTTCCATTCCCTCTTCATGCTTGGATTTAATGAAATCAAGTTCTCCATTACCTTCAGCATTATCTGAACCAAGTGCTTGTACTGTGTTCCTCAAAGAATCAATGTATTTTTCCACCATATCTTCGTCATCTTTGAGACAAGAAAACCATATATCTTATGAGGTGACAGAGTCTCACTTTCCAATCTCTTGAAGAATAATACTGTCACCGCTATTATAACAGCTTAATTTCCAAAATATCCTTTTGATGTCAAATAGATATGGATGCAACTTATATCTCAATAGCAAGTTATATTTTAATTTTTCTCTTTTATCAATAGGTTACATATCTGTACCATTTAGAGCACAACCATCACTACATTCACCGGCACCTTCAAATACTTTTGGGACTATAGAACAAAATATGACATTTTTTGATCTTATACTACAACAATATCCGTTTATGCAACAATTTTTGCAGCCTTCTAATTATCAAGCACCGCACAATCAGGAAGAAAATGAGCATGATAGAGGTATGGAGTGATTGATTTCTAGCTTTCCTTGTTTGCTTTGTTCGTTTTTTGTTGTTGGAATAATAAATGTACATATATAATAGACATGCATTGCTGTTGTTATTTTTCTTCTATGTAAATGTGTTTGTGGAGATTTTGAAGTTTAATATATTATCATCTATGTTATGCAGTTTACATTGTGTTATTCATGTGATAGTGAATAAATTTTATTTGTTTGATGATTACCACTAATATTGCATTGTTAATTGTTATGAATGTTATATGTTGATTGTTTATGAAATATGTGTCCTTGACATCATTAGGATCAAGCAAACATGAGTGTATGTATGATTTTACTTTTATATATATATATATATATATGTGTGTGTGTGTGTGTGTGTGTGTGTATGCGTGTGCGCATGCATGTGCATAATATTTGCTGTGCATTTAGGAATACAAACATATTTTATATTATTAATGATTTAAAGACTGAGTGTAGTGTAACACCCCGTATTTTCTGTGTTCATAAGAGTAACAAATAAGTGAATAATTAAATTGTAATAGAATAATTAAGGGAAACGGGCTATGCCATTGCGTTCATTTCGAAATTCTGCTTGGAATAGAGTCCAATTTTGCGTAAATCGGACTCCGTATGAAGAAGATATGGCCTTCAGAAGTTTCAGCCCGAAATTCAAAACAGATAGGACGCAGGTCGACACTAGGGTCGACCTGGGGGTCGACCTACCTACACAGGTCGACCTGGGTATACAGGTCAACACTAGGGCCGACCCTAGGTCGACCTCCCCCCTGTTTTCCAGATCTGGAGACAGATCCATTTTTCTGCACCTGGACGCCTTTCTGACCAGATTCGTGACCCCTATGCTATTTAAACACCCCAAACCTAGCTTTCTCTCTACACAATTTCATTTTGCCTATACTCTGCCTCAATTCTAATTAAAAATAAAAAAATGGCGTCGCTACTCTGTTGGAATCAAAACTAGGATTAATGCATCTTCTTCCAAACTGAATTAAAAGAGAATCAAGTTAAAGCTTCAATTTGGACCGTAGGCATTCTGCTTCAAGCAACGTCGCGCGAATCATAGCAAATCGCCACAACGCTATCTTATTATCCTCTTCTAAACCGATCAATGTAAGTTCGGTTATTCCTTAGATTTGAACTTGTAATTGGAGTTGTGAATGTAATGAATCAAAATATAAAACTATACCAATTTGCAAGTTAATTATCTTTGATTCGTGCTTATGTCAAATCTAACGTTATCTATGCCTTTGGATCTGATTCTCAATTGTGGCCTAGAACTTATTGTGGCTAATTGCCAATGACTATGATTATGGGACTTTTGCCTAAGACTATGACTATGAAACTATTGCCCATGAAACTATCGCCTATGACTATGATCCATAACAAAGAGACTATTACATATGACTATGACTATAAGACTATTACCTATGACTATGATTCATAATTTTGAGACTATTGCATATGATTCATGACTATGAGACTATTACCAAGATTTATGACTATGAGACTATTGCCTATGACATTGATTAAGAAACTATTGTGATTAGTCGCCCATGACTATTGTGGTTAATTGCCTATAACTATTGTAGTCAATGACTTATTCCTATTCCCATTAACCTATTAGGTTGTACTTCGAACTAGCATTATGTTGGACTAAACCACTTATGCCTATTCCCTTAATTATGTTGGATCCCATTTTTGGGGTGTAACTTGTCTAGTTTATTCCAATTCACTGTTATGTACATCAAACCCATTGGAACCATTATTTTTGTATTTGGTTCATTCTTGCATGGTTATTCTTTTATGTCAATTCTTGTGCTTATCCCCCATTCCTCTGATTTAGTGCCATTTCATGATTACATAGAAAACTTGTGAAATCATGTTATACGTACGATTATGATGTGGGGATTCGGCATAGCTTAATTAAGTTAATTTGGCATAATAAACATGTTGGCATAATCTAAATTTGCTATAATAGTGAATGATTTACATGCATGTTAGACTTGGGTACAAATTGATAAATTTAATTGGCTGCAAAGTGCGTAATTGGCGTGTAAACCAAGTTTTGGACATAAATGGTAAACTAGAATATTAAATCTAGTTTTGACATGAACCGTAAATTGGAATATTAATCTAGATTGGGCATGAATTGTAAAAGGGGAATATTAAATCTAAAATTGGTATAAACTGCAAGTTGGGCTGATTGATAGGTAAATCAAGTTTTGGGCATAGAATATAAATATGTTAATTTGCATGACAGTTGAATATGATCTAGGCTAAGTTGATTTACAGAAAATTTACATAAATAGTAAATATGTAAATTTAGTAAAAGACGAATATGCCTTACCCGAGGTTAGACTGAGTTATGGTGTAAAACTGCCCGGAACCGATCGGGACATCCAGTGACCACAACAATACCTGTCTAATTTTGGGTGGTTAGTGCATCAAGCCCAGAAAGACCCGAGGTTAGACTGAGTTGTGGTGTAAACCTGCCCGGAACCGACCGACACATCCAACAACCACAACAATATCTGTCTAATGTGAGTGGTTGGTGCTTTAATTAATTAATTAATTAAGGCTCATGAATAAATCAAGCTCGAAATGGTGAGGTTAAGTAATTAGGGAAACACTTAGCCGTAATAACATGTTAACTAGACAAGTGGGTGAGGTTAAGTAAATTTAGAACACTTAACCGTAATAACATGTTAACTAGACAAGTGGGTGAGGTTAAGTAAATTTAGAAAACTTAACCGTTGTAACATGTTAATTATGCAGATGATAGGGTTAAGTTAACTAAGGTAACACTTAACCAAAATATATAATGACATGTGGTGGGGTTAAGTAATACAAGAGGAAAACACTTAACCAATTATATGACATGATGTATGGGAAGGGTTAAGTTAACACGAGAACAATACTTAACCAATATAACATGATTTGAGGTAGGGTCGAGTCAACACCAGAAGGAAACACTTAACCAACATGACGTGACTGGTGGATGGGTTAAGTTAACTTGAATTGATTAATGACACTTGACCAATATAAATTGACGAGCGAATGGGGTTAAGTTAAACGGGAAATACTTAACCAATATAACCTGATGAATGAACGGGGTTAAGTTAATAAATCACACTTAACCAATCCAACATGATAAGCAAGAAAGGTTAAGTTAATAAGAACCACTTAACCAACACGACTTGACGAGTAGGAGGTTAAGTACACCTCGTATAGGTGGGTAATATTTGTATATATAGGCCCACAAAACTTAACCATTAAGAAAAATGCTAGAATCAGTGGGAGGGAAACCCTAGTAACGGGGACCCATTTCAACAGTAACGCACATAGATGTATCATGGTACCCTGAAACTAGGCAGGGTGGAGCACGACTACTGGGCTGATTATAAGCGGTCAAAGATAATGGCAGGGGGTATGTTAGTGTAGGTTCTGATCGTTTACGGGTGTGCACATACTCCGGAGTGGGAAAAAGCAGGCACTGGGTACTAGTAGTTATACATTGTGCATCTTGAATCGTGTCGAGTCGCTATCATAAGGCTTGATACACCTTGGTGGGGCTAGCACAGAGTATCTACATGCAAGAGAAGGCCGACTGACATAGACACATGGAAAATTAATACACATAGTAGCATAATCCCTAGTTGGACCTAGGTTGCATAAACCCTGAATCCGAGAAGCGTTCAATAGGTAGCATAACCGCAGTGGCCCTGGGTAGCGTAAACCCTGGTTGAATCTAGTAAGCACTCAATAGTAAACCCTAGATTAGATCTAGGTAATAAATGGAATCCCCATAATAGATGTGCACCTGAAGGCAACCACAATTACGGGGATTGGGATCACGTTATCTTATGATCATTTTATATAGATTACTAGTTTGGACACTGGTTAGGTGGTGCAGAGATATAAAAATCAGTATAACAGGGTAGTCGCAAAGCAGAGAAGGAGTAGAAGCGCATTCAGTTTATCAGTATATCCAGTTTATCAGTACATTCAGTTTATCTTGCCATATCATATCCCCTGCTTATCCCATGTTATCTTGCTACTATGGTTTAGTCTTATATTTAGTTTATTCATGTCATGACCCATTTCCTTGTTTAAATGCTAAAAATCACTGAGCTTACCAGACTTATGTCTGACCTAGTTTTCTTTCGCCTCTTTTCTTTCATTTACCCCCCCTCCAGGTAGTCAGGGAGGGAATAACTCAGCTTAGTTTGGACCACATCTCCTTCCAAGCTTAAAGATCAGTCGAAGTCTTGCTTGGATTCTCTTTTCCATTGCTATGGATGGCTCATGCTACATTGGGGAATATAAATGTTATTTTATGCTTCTTTATTTTGTTATGTAAGACGGATACTTTGGTATTGGAAAACAATTGTTGTACAAACCGTTTTATCAATGAAGTAAAGTTTTATTTTCTGCTGTTTAAATTTGTCTGTCTTGTAATTTATCTGCATCTTTTACCTAAAGCGCTCCACCGAAGTTAAGGCGTTCCCTTTGTGAGTGACCTTAACGGAGGTAGGGTGTTACATGTAGACTGAGTTTAAAATGCAATTCAGTAGTTAGGACACAACTTAAGACTGACTAAAAACTAAAATTCAGTTTCAAATGTATTTGAAACTGAAATATTGGTCATTAAATTTAAAACTAAATACATATTACACCTCAGTCTTTAAAGTTCAGGTTCGAAAACTTTTTATACCGAAATACCAGTCTTTACATTTTTAAGACCGAACTTTTTAGTCATAATTTTATTTAAGACTGGACATTTAAAGACTGAAATTTCGGTCTTTGTTCAGTTTCTGAATATAGTCTAAAGACTGATGATTACATTAGAAACCGAAATTTTCGGTCTTTAGTTCATTTTTTTAGTAGTATGTATATTACTTGGTGGAAATCATTATTTGGCTTTTAAGATTCTCTTCAAACTTTTTTTAGTAATAGTTTCAGTTGTTGCCAGGATTTACCTTACTGGTATGTATTATATCAGAAAACATTGTAGTAATTGCAGAGAAATATATAGGTTAGTATTAATAGACATGAAACTAAACCTTCTTGCAAATGTTAACTATTTTTTATTCTTTAAGAAACTAGTATTACCGTACAACGGTGGGGAAAACCGACCATTAATGCTCAATATGAAATAAAAAAATTGTTAAAACATTTTTCAAATTAGATTTTATTTTAAAAATTATAGGGTAATTTAAGAGAAAATGAAAGCAAATACTAAAGTATAAATTCAAATAAACTGACTTTCACATGTATACCAATTTGAAACAAGAATACACTATCAATGTATTGATTCGAATTAGTTACAAGAACATACATGCATCTTTATTATATATCAAGTAGGATCAATATAATCTTAATGTTTAGTTATTTTGCAACTATAAACCGTTAATGGAATCATGAAATAAAAAGAGAAATGAAATAAATATAAGCTCAGAACATATCATTATATCAGTGAATATTTAATTGAAATAAAATAAACACAACAGTAAGATGTAATAAATAAATCCCAAACTAATAAACTAATTTATTTAAATAAATAAATTAAAAGTACCATTATCATTTGAAAAAATGAAACTGCTAAAATAAAAATAATGATGATAAAACTAAATGTTGGACTCTGTCATTTTAGAGATTTCTTCCAACAACAAGCTTGATTCGGCTGAAATAAAAATACCAATGATAAACCTAAATGTTGGACTCCGTCTTTTTAGAGATTGCTTCCAACAACAAGCTTGATTTGGCTGAATAATTGACGACTGATTGCGATATAATGGCAATCTTTTTCTTTTTTCCTTCATATATTCAGCTTGTGTAACACCAAATTGAAAAAGGCGAGGTATCCATAGCTATTCCTTTAGCTTTTGTTGGAATATATCTCTAGTTTCATCATTCTTAATTTTGTGAAGATCATCTGCACTACAACCTATAATTTCTTGTGTTTTTCAAAATTAAATTATGCAAGTTCATGCATGGTAAATGAATGAAAATTTATATTAGAAATATATTAGTGTATGTATTTACTTATGTTATTCATAACTGGAAGGGTAGTTTCTAGAAGCCAAGGAAAACAAGCACCAATGCTTTTAGTATCTCATTTGCATTTTGGTTATTAGTAGAGATGAGAGTTCACCAGTACAGCTCATGATAGTGGTTTCAAAGTCATGTTTGTAGAGTCGTAGACTAAGTTTTATGTTATTTATTTTGTGGGATTATGACGTTGATACCTAGAAGATTTGAATTGTGATCATCTTGCCAATGTATTTATGGGCATAAACCGTCTACGGTTGTATGCTTAGACTTTTTGGGAGGGTGTTATGTGCTAATTTAGGATACAAACATAAATAATTGCAAACCAAAATATCATTAATGAAAATTTTTGCTTACGTTTTATTTTGATTTTTAACAATATAGTGCATATTTTTGTATAGGAGCTTGGGCTTGGTCCATCAGTATCAATTCATGTTGTTTTCAAGACTGGATTAGGCATTCAGATGGAAAACTAAGTTTCTTGGGTTTCCTCAAACTCCTACATGGAGTTTCACCACATTCCTTACCAAAGCTTAGCAGTTAAACTGCTACTGCAAGTACCCTTTTAGTTTGCCATTGATCAGAAAAATGTATAGATGATGAGTAATGTTAGTGGTTCTCAATGATTGTGTAGCCTATATTTTTATAGTGAAGTATAACCCAATAATGTAAAAGAATTTCCACATTGTATCATTGCTCTTTGTGATGCTTGTTAGTGCTTGAAAAACAATTTATTGCCACTATAAGCAATTTATCTCTAGCAAGCTCTAAATATAATTTCTATTCTAACATGAACTATGCATAACTTTTTTCTTTTGTTTTTTACATGCCTTTTAGAAACCAAGCCTCTAATGCTCCATTCTGGGTTCATGTTTATGTGTTAACTTCTACTGTTAATCGTCAACTCTTCCAATCTATTTTGGAAATATTTCTGCCAATTTGTTCTTTAATTCAATGTTTATCTGTTCATTTCAGTTTTTATCGGTAATCTGTTTAGTGATCTAGATTTACAAAATTTCATCTTACGATTTGATTATATTCTTTTGAGTTGGATCCCCATTGTAAGCTAAGTTGAGCAAATTAGTACAATCCGTGATGAATGGTATTTTGATCAAACTGGTAGGATCCAATGTTTAATGGTACACAATCTTAATAATATGTCTAATAAATCAAGCCTTTCGAATACAAATTAGAAGTTGGATATGCATTAATGATATATATTCTTAATTTTATCACCATACAGTCAAGCCACCTCTTGTGTGCGTATCAAAATTCAGATAGAAGAACAGAATAATGAGAGAAAATGTTAGTACAACTTGATTCATAAGGAAATGTTGGGTTGTATGCTATCCCAATGACAGCACTAAATGTGCATGCTCCATGGTGAATATATCAAAGGGAAATACAAACAATAAAATTTCATCAAAGCTAAACTGAAATTCCCAAAATCAAGTAATCAACAAAATATCAAAAAAATTACAAGAACTTTTTTAGTGCCTCATTTAATAGATGAAAGCCAAAATTCTTCAAGTTCCTTAGCAAATTCCTTCCTGCCTAGAATCACAGTACCAGGATCTGCATTGCTGGCTATTTGAAGAATTACATTTGAATGGTTCATTTCAGTATTGTAGCTGCATTCCAAAGGAACCACTTTATCTCTATCACTATGTACTACTTTGACTAGGACTTCATCTTTCATCAAAATATCCAAGTTCTCATCCCATAAATGGCTCCTCCACATATGACATTGTGCACTATATGCCATGTTGAATGATGTGTGTGCTTAGTAATGTCTCTAAGCAAGTTATCCAATTCTCTGCATGAATATATGCCTCGAATCAAACTATATTATACATAAGCATAGTTGATCAATGGAATGATTCCTATGCGACTTTTACTTGCCTTTTCCTAGTAACAAATTTGATAATCTGCTCCCATATCAAGTTATTTCTACATATAATTTCTGCAGCCATGCTACATGTTATTTTTTTAGTTTCCTCTAATTTTTGACCTGTTGATTTTTTTAGCAAAATTCTGATTCTATTAAATATTTCATGCACAGAAATAGTGCTATTTGACATTGGAAAAATGCATAAAAACTATTGGTAAACGTTCGATTGTATTTGTTCTACAAACATCAATTTTACAACATGACTTACATGTCAAAAGATCATAGCTAAACAAGCGCATAAGTTATTATTGATTGTTTATAACTAGTTTTTCTCAATAAACAGAAGTTAATAATTAATTGTATAAATTATAATTAAGTAACGTAAGCACTACAAAGCTTAGCTCATTTTATATTATTCGTTCATAAAGCATAAATAACTGAAACCACAAGTAAAATTTAAGCAGTTGATTCAATCATTATTAGCATGTTGAAAGAATTCATGTTTAGTTTTCAGCTGTCATTTTGTTAAGTGCTCTGAAACATTTCAAGTACATATTTCTAGTAGAAAATATTTGTATGTACCTGAGGCCCTTGATGAAATTTGGGACTAAAAGGTCTCCAACCACCCAACATTTTGTTGTTAACAGTTATAAATTCCATCTCTTGCGCATACATAGGAACCCACAATTAAAATTTCTCTTGTAGTTGAAATCCAGCAAATAAATAACCACTTGCATTTACAGAAAACCTGTTACAATAGGAAACTAATTCCTTGGTTCAAGAATATGGTCACTTATGTAAGTTCATCAATAATATAAAATCAGCATCATCAAGATAATTACTTTTAAAGCATGTTATAGAGTATGACTTATGATATATATCATAAATGTTGTCCAAATAATTAAAGCATCTTATTCTAGAGAAAAATATGATGTGAAACTACTACTGTGAACATCCGAAACTAAGAGAATTTAGTTAGCTTAAATAAGTCAATAACTATATGAATACGGACATAACCATGATGTGGGATAAACATGGGAGAACATAGGATGATATTTTTACCTTACCGGTTGTTGTAGTAGTACCAATTCACACTTGATGATGCAGTAAGATGTTGTTTTCACCATTCAGACCTGCGGTTAAATTTATAATTTCAGTTTATGTGAGATTATTGGTTTTTTCATTAAAAAAAATCCTTCTGGAATATACACCTTGATTATGCTAATTACATACTAAGCTTTTTAAAAAAGCAATAAGGGAAAAAATAGAACCACTGAATAACTTGGATCAAGCAGACCAAAAAGCAATTCAAACTAAAGAAATCAAACAGTACAACTGGATTTTACCATGGTCATTTAAAGCATACGATTCTTACATGGCGAAAAACTCATATTCTTGCAAATACTTACGCCGATACAAATACACTTCTAATATAACTAAAATATAGTTTTACGCAATTCTATAAGGCTTTTGCTTTAAAATAGAAACATATACGGTATTTTTATTGGTGCGAATCTGAAGGACAAGATCCATACCTGCAGGTGCCTTAAGAGCTCAAATGCCCAAATACTTCTATGTCAAAAAAGAAAAAACCTAACTTACTCTAAGTTTGAAGCAAACACACACACACACACACACATATATATATATATATATAATGTAAATTCATTTTGTGTAATTTATATGTACAAACTCGCATGTGAAAACAGAATGAGTAATCATCAGTCGTGGACTCAAAATAAAAAGGTTGATATCTAGTGCAAATCTGAAGTTGCTTTAACATATTCGATGCAAGATTTCATTTAATTACATAATCATTGAGGATTAATATCTTTAATAAGACCCACAAGATTTGAAAATGGAAACCTAACCAATAATTAATCTGTGAACAATAGAACTTAAAACAAGAAGAAAAAAAGAAGGAAGAAAACCAACTCAATCATATAAAGGAAAGGCTACAAATTATCTAATATTTTACATCAACTACAACGTAACACCTTGTAATTTTAACAACACTAAAGAGGAAAAATTAAAGAATAATTAACTTAATATTCATAATTAAGGGAAATGGACTGCGCCATTACATTCGTCTCGTAATTCTGGTCAAAATAGACACCTGATTTGCGTAAAATGGACACCGTATGAAGAAGTTATGAAGGTTTGAAGTTTGTATACGTGCTAGAAGAATATATATATATATATATATATATATATATATATATTGCTCAAAATTGTGGAGGCGGGAATTTTCCCGCTCAGGGGTGTCGGCTATAAATATGGCCTCATTTCTCATGTTTTTGCACACCAAAAATAATGGAGGACTAGATGTTGCCTCTGCCCGGATCAAGTCAAGTCTTTTTCTTCTTCTGCAATCAAGCTATTTAAGCTTAGAGATCTGTGATTCAACACTAGAAATCCCTTCTCTGTTTTTCTAGATCTAAACACTGTGGGTCCATGTTAATTTAGATCTAAATAATTAAAAAGTAAAACTTGATATGACTATAACTTGGATATATGCATGTGACTCCTTGAATCATATCGAACCTATTATAACTTGTGTATCTATGATATTCTAACATGACTATGACTTAGATCTTAACCTTTATCATGTCGGATCTACCTTTGATTTAGATCACCTTATACCTGTTCCATTATGTTTATGGCCAAATCAGATGTGTTGTCAGTTGGACATCTAAATCATTGTTCAGATAACATCATGCCTATCCCTATTATGTTAGAATCAGTCCCATTATCATATGTTCATTGGATTTGTTCCTATATGCCTACCTTGTCATTAGGCCACTATATGTTTTATGCATGTTTCTGCCATTATATGTCCATCATGTTACTATGATCATCTTCGTTCTATTCCCGGTATCTTTTCCCTTTTATTTTTATATAGGCAGGCTACCTTCGAGCCTAGGCATTTCACTAAAATATGCAAATACGTTAGATTGGGAGCAAGGGGAAAACTTTAATATTGGGAATAACTTGTAATTGGGAATTTGGGCATAACTTGAATAAAGTATAATAATTTGAATTTGGGGAATATAGTATATTATGAACATAACTTGGAAAAAGGGCATGAAAACTTATAACGACATAGGTAAATTTTATTAATAATTGGAAATGCCTAGGATTACAGTAATTAGAAACTGTATCCGCGCCTAGACAAAAGTTTAGATTACACTTGTGGTGGAAGTCTGCCCGGAACTTCCTGGCATATCCAGCGACCACAAGTGGTGAATCCAATGTGAGGGGTCTGGGTGCACAAACACAAGACGTGCTAGGACACGAGGTTAAGCCCGACTTATGGAAGAAGTCTACCCGAAACCACTCGGCATATCCAGCATCCACAAGTGGTAGGCTTAATGTGGGAGGTCTAGCACATTATAACCATAAATGGACATGGTAATAATGTTGGAATGCTTAACCTAGTCGAATCCATAGGGATTGTATGAACATGAACTTGAATAGGGGTTAAGTAAACTTGTTTGAACAGTGGGTAGGTTAAGTAAATCCGGGGTGGGTGGGTAATATATATATATATATATATATATATATATATATATATATATATATATATATATATATATATATATATATATATATATATATAGGCCCACAAACTTAACCTGTTGAGGTTATGCAATTTTATGACACCAGTAGGTAGGCATAACCTATGGAAAACCTAGTAGTGGGGATGCAAGACAAAGGGGAGAGCTTGCATCATCTTGTGTGTGGGACCCGTTTTAGTTAGTAACCCATATATAGGTATCAAACGAGTACTCCGAACTAGGTTGGAGTCGGGGCACGCTTACTGGGCTGATTGTAAGTGATCCTAGAGTGGGGACGGTGTCTAATGGCGCGTTCCATCGGGGTCATGTGCGTGCATGACTCCGCTTGCTCGAGAAAATAAGACATTGTGACATCAGTATATATGGTTGTGCACATCCGGGAAATGAAAGGTTTCCACTTTAGGAAGTGATACACCCTACTGTGGGGCTAGCAAAGGGTATCTACTGAATAAGGAGCTGATCTATTAGGGTAGTAATTAGGGTACACTTAGACTCCGATATGGTTAGGAGCCCGTTATTACCTCAGAGGTGATTCCAGAACGTTGGGCTGCATGTTGATTGTATGGGGGTGAAACCTCTCACTAGAAGTACACCTAAGTCTACCATCTTACAGTTGTTGGGATCATCTCATTCTGGTTATACTAGTATTGGTGCAGAGTAATCATTATAGAAGCATATACATTCTATCATGTTTGTCCTGTTTACCTTATCGTACTTGCCTTTTATGATGTTATCTCTCTTATCCACTTTATATGCCTGTCATGATACTTTTTCCTTATTTCTATGCTAAAAGTAACTGGACTCGCCAGACTTGACCCATTTTGTTTCCTCTTCTTTCTCTTCCATCCCCCCACCCAGGTTCTCAAGGTGGGAATACTCATGCTTAATCAGGATTCTGCTATTGTCTTGCTTGGAGCTTCTTTTAGATGTATTGCTCGAGCTTTTACGTTTCCTGTTATGGCTGTTTCTTTTAGGGATTATGCTTCTTTTATTATTGTACTCTGATGTTTTAAGTATAAGACAGAAATTTCAATGATGTACTGGGTTTATGTATTTTAAGAATTATGATGTTTTAAAGTACAAGGCTTTATGATTAATAAAGTTTTTAAATTCCGCTGCTATTTATATCTATCTTGTAATGTTTATGTTTCTGTTTACCTATAACGCTTCATGAAACTTAATGCATTCTCTTAGTGAGTGGCATTAACGACTGTGGGGTGTCACACTTGGTAACAGAGCTGAAGGTTACCGGATTAGATAAAAGTTTTGAAAATTAATTTCAAAAACATTTTAAAAGAAAGCATTTTCAAAAAGAAAAGTTTGTTTTGAAAAACATATTCCCCAAAGCCATATGCAGTATCTTTCGATCCTTTGTCTGAATCTCTTTCCTTTTCTTTTCAGCATGTCTGGGGAACCTAATAATCCTGAGGGCGTTACGATACCAGGTTGGTTCCGTAGGTATCAAGAGGCCACGGGGCCTGCTGGTGGTCAAGCAGATGTTCCTCCCCCAGCTGTACCAGTCATTCCTCCTCCTCCTCAGCGTGTAGATAACTTCTCTAAGATCTACAAAGATTTCTATGCTATAGGAGGAAATCCATTCCGTGGAACGGATACGTTCGTAGAGGCAAGGAATTGGCTTAAGGAAACGGAGGATCAGTTTGGAATTTTTGAAGTGGACGATCGTAGGAAGATTCAGTTACCGCCTGACTACTGAAAGATGAAGCTTAGTTCTTGTGGGAAGTAACACAAGCGGGGCATCCAATGGAAACTTGGGATGATTTTAGACAGAGGTTTGAAAGGAAGTTTCTTTCTCAAGCTGAGAAAAGCATGTAAATGGAAAGGTTCTTGGCACTAAAGCAAGGAACCATGAATGTCAAAGAATATGCGAACAAATTCAACCAACTAGCAAGGTCTAGATTGGAACTGGTAGATACTCCGTATGAGAAAGTTTTGCGGTTTGTTAAAAGGACTGAATGAAACCCTTCATGGGTTAGCTATGTCCCATATTCCAATGGGAGAAACTTTTGAAAGGCTCGCTGATATGGCCTTGATGCATGTAGAAGACAAAAGCGATAAGAAGGAAGTTAAGGTTGAGGAAACACAAAACAAGAAAGTATGGCCCAAGAAAGGACAACAACAACAGAAGAAGAAGGGTAGAAAGAATGACAAGGCTAACGATAAGAGGAAGTGCCATAGTTGCGGACGCGGGGGTCACTTGGTAAAGGACTGCAAAAGAAGGAAGAATACTTGCTTAAATTGTGGAGAGGTCGGACACTTTGCTAAGGAGTGCCCGAAGAAACATGGACAAGGTCAAAGCGCAGGATCTTCTGGAGGGCAGGTGCATGCTCTCGCGACCAATGCTCCAGACAGAGGTAGGAAAGTTTACGTGGAATGTTTGATTTCTCTTTCTAGTCATCCTATTAAAACTCTTTTTGATTCTGGCGCTCCACATTCATTTATATATAGTTCTATGGTTGAGTCTCTACACCTAAATACTAGTATGGTAGTGGATCCCGTTGTTATCTCAAACCCATTGGTGGTTCGGCTCATTTGTCCATCACTCGTCAGGGTTTGAGATTATCTGTGTTAGGTGTCGAATTTGAGTGCGATGCATATGCACTTGGTTTTATGGGCTATGGTCCGATTCTAGGGATGGATTGGCTAGCTATGTATGGTGCCATTCTGGATTATAAAAGGAGGGTCGTTAGACTTTTGATTGCCATGGGAGGACCCTCGAGATTTCTTGTGACCCACAAGGATCTGTTATGCTTAGTTTCCTAGAGTCTTTTGATGAATCTATCGATGATCAGCAATCTATACCATTAGTCCGTGACTATCCTGATGTTTTCGATGAATTACGGGGCTTACCTCCGAGGTGCGAGATCGATTTCCATATATATTTGGTGGACAATGCAAAGCCAGTTTCATTACTTGTGTGCCACATGGCTCCAAGAGAAAGGAGGGAGCTTAGTAAGCAAGTAGTGGAGCTACTTAAAAAGGGTTTATTAGGCGAAGCATATCTGAATGGGGTGCTCTGATGTTAATCGCAACTAAGGAGGATGGTTCGCTTCACTTATGTGTAGACTATAGAGAGTTAAACAAATTCACTAAGAAGAACAGGCACCCACTCCCAAGGATAGATGATCTGTTTGACCAACATGTTGGTGCATCAGTATTCTCTCAGTTAGACTTGGCCATGGGGTTTCATCAGTTGAGGGTGGCCAATGACAGTATAGATAAGACCGCTTTTAGGACTCCAGATGGTTTCTTTGAATGGCTCGTTATGCTTTTTAGGTTGACGAATGCACCCGCCTATTTTGTTGATCTGATGAGTATGGTGTTTCGGGAGTTTCTAAATAAATTTGTCATAATATTTATTGATGATATCTTGATCTTCTCTAAGAGCGAGGAAGAGTATGCCCACCATTTGAGAGAAGTTTTGAAAACTCTCTGTGTGCATCAGCTTAAAGAAAAGTTCTCCAAATGCCATTTTTGGAGAAAAGAGGTGAGGTTCCTAGGGCATGTAGTTTCTAAAGAGGGGATATCAGTAGATCCCAAAAAGGTGGTTGCATTTCTGGATTGGCAGATCCCAAAGAATGCAATGGAGGCGAGAAGTTTTCTTTGATTGGCAGGCTATTATAGGAAGTTCATTAAGGTCTTCGCAAAGATATCAGCCCCACTCACCAGGCCAACGAAGAAGAATTTGGCATTTTCATGGGATATGGATTGTGATATTGCTTTCGAACGATTGAAGAGGGCTCTGACAACATCCCCAGTCTTGACCTTGCCCGATGGAAACAAAGTGTTTACAGTATACACTGATGCATGTGGTTCAGGGCTTGGTGCTGTTCTAATGCAAGAAGAAAAGTTAGTATGTTATGAGGGTAGACAACTAAGAGTTCATGAGAAGAACTGTAACGACTCGTATTTTTCGGTCGAATAATTAATTAATTTAATTATTTAAAATAATGGTTTAGTAATTTAAAGGTTGTTTAATTAAATAATATTGAATATTTCATTAAATTAAATAATAGAATAATATATTTAAATTCTGAAATAATCAGAATTAGCTGAAATGGCAATATTTTGTGAATTGGACTATTCAAAATATATAATTCGGTTTGAAATTGAATTATGATAACGAATATATTTATTTAACGATGGTTGAGCGTATAAATTATATTATAAATATAATCGAGCTCGAAATGGTGCGGCAGTTCGATATTTGGCAATTCGAACTTCAATTGAATACACAGAATCTGTTTTAAGCCGGATTTCTGTGAAACAAGAAACGTTAGGAGCTGGTGAAGTATATTTTTCTAATGGAAGAGAAAAATCGGGATTTCATTGTGTAGATTTTGATTTACATCCAAATAAAATTTTAGAAAAGTTGGTATGGAATTCCTTTAAAATTTATAATGATTTATTTATATTTTAAAAAGGATTTAAATATAAATCGAATATCGATATAACTGAGAAGTTTGAAATATCGAGTTATAAATCCCATTGGAGCTGTATGATGTTCTATTATGAATATATACGATAATATTTATTTTTAAATATTTAATTTAATTATTTTTAAATATATTTATATATTTAAATGGGTTATTTAAAGCTTTAAAAATAGCCAGTTTTGCAAACGACCTCCGTTTTCGATGAAACTAATTTTGTTGGATCCGTAATATCAAATTATTATTAGATTCCAACTTTTGTGATTTTTGGAGTTAGTGTGTGGCCGTACGGATTTTTAATGTGAAAAACAGTCGATATTTTGACAGTTAAAAATACGATGTATGAGCAAACGAAGTCGGAATTCGATGAAACCAGTTTCGTTGGGTCCGTAATGTCGAACTGTAGCTAATGTCCATTTTCGTGATTTTTGGATGTTGTAGGTAATCACACGAATTTTCAGACAGCAATATAATCAACGTCGGAATAAAAATTAAATAAATAATGGAATATAAAAATATCTAAATTATCTATAAATACACCTCAACGTCCTCTAACCTAGAAAATTTCATTCCACAGTAAAAAACATGAGCCACCACTTCTTCTTTGTTTTCCAACTAAAAAAGAGAACAAGAAAAATCAAAACAAATTCCTTTAAAATTCTACAAATCAATAGACCTTTATATTCGAGTTCCTGGGATGTTGTTCTTCAGTTTCATATGGGTTTCGCTGAGATCGTAGCATTTTGGGTTCGCTGGTTTGGTAACAGGTTGGCTAGGATTCCGCCTTTTGCTCCATATGATCAACGATAGGCCTCGGGGTTGTTGAAATGTTTTGCTATGATGAAGGAGCATCTAGATTTGTATTTATATATAGTGTGATGGGGTTTATGGAGGTGCGACATCACCTTGTCGCGGTTGAGGCTGTCGCGTCGAAGTCGAGGAAAGGAGTTCGAGTTTGATTCTATGGGGATGAATGGATGCGGTTTTTGCAGAGGAACTTGATTGTGATTTTTGTTTGGATTTAAAATCATGGAAGGAGGATGAAATTGGAGATGGAAGTTGCGTTCATGTCTGAAGTGGTTAACTGAAGTCGCGATAATTATTTGGGGAAGAAGCTGAATTAACGGGTCGGGGTTTTTATGAGTGAAGATGTGCCGTGGATCAAAAGTTAAGCCCATTTATAAAAATGGAATTTAATTTATTTTTATTAAAAATAGTGTATAACTTGTAACCTTTATATCTTTTTCATACGTGATCCGAATTCAGCGAAATAAGATCCTTGGGATCGTATGGACGAGAGCTTCAAAATGGAACTGATTGGGAGTGAGTTGGAGCCCATTACAATTTATTGCAAAAATTGTCCGTTTGAATCAAAAAGATGGTTAATCGTTATTTAACGATAACTATCCAATATGAGTCAAACTCACCAACTCTATCAATATATATTTTTATAACGTATTTTTAAAACTAATAAATGATGATGGATTGCTGTGTGTTGACTGTTTGGTTGAACTGCTAATTAATTGGTTGAAATTATCGATATAATTATATATATATCGTTAATCAAAAATTGATTCTGTTTATCAGAATATTTCATATTGAAATGAAACTGATGTTATTATATTGTTTAACATCTGTGATGCCGGGAAACAGGTTGGAGGGATCCAACTGGATTCCTCAGTATTTATAATACTGTTCTTTTCATATATTGTAATATATGATGTGATATATAATCTGTTGTTGGTTATGTGTGTTTGAATGATATCGATCATTGTTATCTGGTATTTTAAACACTGTAAGAAATACTGGGATGTAGAAAATGGGATTTTCAAAGTGTATTTTGAAAATAAATTATTTATATAAAATCAATGGATTTTATATATAAAAGGAAAAGGATTTTATAAAAGAAAATAATTATAAAATCAAAGGAGATTATAAGAAAAAGGAAATATTTGTAAAACATTTACAAATAGAATTGAAAAGGAATTGAAAAGGAATTGAAAAGGAAATATTTATTTGTTAAATAAATAAAATTATAAAAGGAATATTTATTTGGAAAATAAATAGGATTATAAAGGGGAACCAAGGAGATATAAATGAGTTATCGATTAGAGTTAAAGGATAGAGTTAATTGAATATAGTTAATTGAATAGAGTTATCGATTAGAGTTAATCGAATAGTGTTAATCAATTAGAGATATCGATTAGTATTAATCGAATAGACTTATCGATTAGAGTTAATCGAATAGAGTAAATCAATTAGAGTTATCAATCAGAGTTATTGAATAGAGTTAATTGAATAAAGTTGATCGAAATAGAATTAATCAAATAGAGTTAATTGATAGAGTTAATTGATAGAGTTAATCGATTAGAGTAAATCGAATAGAGTTAATTAAAAAGGAGTAATCGAATATAGTTTATTCGAAAGGAATTAATCGAATATAGTTTATTCGAAAAGAGTTAGCGAATATTGGTTGTTCAAAAAGAGTTATCAAATATTGGTTATTTGAAAAAGAGTTATCGAACATTGGCTACTCGAAAGAGAGTTAATCGAATATTGGTTATTCGAAAGAGATTTAATCGAATATTGGTTATTCGAAAGAGAGTTAATCGAATATTGGTTATTCGAAAGAGAGTTATCGAAGAATAGTTATTCGAAGAGAGTTAATCGAATATTAGTTGTTCGAATAAGAGTTAGTCGAATATTAGTTAATCGAATAAGAGTTAATCGAATAGAGTTTATTCGAATAGAGTTAAAGGAGTTAATAGAATATAGTTTACTCAAATAGAGTTAAAGGAGTTAATCGAATATAGTTTATTCGAATAGAGTTAAAGGAGTTAATCAAAAAGAGTTAATCCAATATAGTTAACCGATTAGAGTTAATCGAACTAGAGTTAATCGATTAGAGTTAATCAAGTAAGATTTAATCCAATATAGTTAATCGATTGGAGTTAATCGAATTAGAGTTAATCAATTAGAGTTAATCGAGTAAGAGTTAATCCAATATAGTTAATCGATTAGAGTTAATCAAATTAGAGTTAATCAATTAGAGTTAATCGAGTAAGAGTTAATCCAATATAGTTAATCGATTAGAGTTAATCAAACTAGAGTTAATCGATTAGAGTTAATCGTGTAAGAGTTAATCCAATATAGTTAGTCGATTAGAGTTAATCGAATTAGTGTTAATCGATTAGATTAAATCGAGTAAGAGTTAATCCAATATAGTTAATCGACTAGAGTTTAATCGAACTAGAGTTAATCGAGTAAGAGTTAACCCAATATAGTTAATCGATTAGAGTTAAACGAATTAGAGTTAATCAATTAGAGTTAATCCAATATAGTTAATCGATTAGAGTTAATCGAGGTAGAGTTAATGGAAAGGAGCTAATCGAATATAGTTATTCGAAAGGAGTTAATCGAATATATTTTATTTGAAGGAGAAAGATTATCGAATATAGTTTATTCGAAGAAAGATTATCGAATATAGTTATTCGAAGAAAGATTATCGAATATAGTTTATTCGAAGAAAGATTATTGAATACAGTTTATTCGAAGAAAGATTATCGAATATAGTTTATTCGAAGGAAAGAGTTATCGAATAGAGTTATTCGAAAGGAGTTATCGAATATAATTTATTCGAAAGAGACTTATACGTTGAAATTCGATTATATCGAATACAGGAAAGTACTATTCACTTTCCGTTTTCAATCAAGATTTAATGATTTATTTATAAATTGCCTATTTAGTCATTTAGTTAAATTAAGGAATAAAAGTTATATTTTGAAGTTAGATATTTCAGAAGTAGGGATTATAACGCTATAGTTATAATCAGTGTTTTCAATAAAGAAGTGGACTCATAAATAGAATCCGAGAATTTCGTAAGGAAGTTGTTAAAGATTTAGATGGTGAACTTTGTCTATTTCGAAGTTAGAAATGATGTTCAGTTAAGGTTTGGGAGGTAATTATACCCTAACTTGATTGACTTCGTTTTTAACTAAGGTATGGTTAAGGTTCGATAGTGAAGGTTGGCTAAGTGAATTTAGTTAATGAAGGTAATAGGTTGAGTTGGCATCGCGATGTTTTATTTACACATCTGTTTAAATCCAATGGAAGAGTTTTGGAAATGTTTTCCAAATAAGAATCAGAAATTTTTTCTAATATAGAAAATAATAAAGGGAAGTAAACATGGAAATGTTCTCCAATGATTAATATCGTATATTTTCTAAATTTAGAAAAATAGAAATTCTATGTATATATATATGCAAACAGGAAATGGAGAATGAATAAATTAATTTAAGAGATAAATGATGATTGATCGATAGAATTTCCATCTGGAAATAATATCGTTGTTTGCACACGTGTTTTTCTTTGATAATTAACTCACCGACTATCGAAGTTTTTGACCATTTTTCCGTTGTCAATACGGAGAGATCGGGATCAGATTCATTATCTGAAAACCACTCTGTAAATGCATTAGCGTTGCGATCAAATATGATGAAGATAATTGAAGACGGAGTTATGCACGGGCTGTCCTGTTTATAGAATAGTGCCTTCAGTTTGTCCAGTCCCAGAACAACCTATATGGAAGGATGTCTGACAGAGTATATTTAATGGATCACATAAGTTGATCTCTTCAAACGCATGTACGTTTGATGGCGGAGGAATTCGTTTCTCTTAGATGTATCCCGTTGTATTTTTGGGGAATTCAATTTGTGATTTGGCGGGTATGACGATGTGACATTCAAAGTGAATAATTGTGTGAACTGTCAAAGATAAGCGTGGCCTCTAGCCTCACAACTAGGAAATGACAAAAATCGGGCAGGCAGCATGGCTAAATGATTGGCTGCTAAGTAGGGTGTATTATGACCTATCTAGAGATATTCATTTCATTCTTTAATCTATTCGTTGTTGTCCCATTCGTGAAACGGTTTCTGATCCCAACCGTTGGTGATATACATTCGATACACTCAAGTGAAATGAGTGGTCGGTCATGTGTGGCCGGGTTGCAAGATTTGAACCCAGTGTATTCCTCTCTACAGGCGCACAATCGGAAGGTGGTTCCATACCTTATCATAGTTGGATATCCAATACCCAATAAGTGCACGCAGTTTTGATTGTATACTATGTATGTAGAACCTGAGATGAAAGCGTTTCTTTTAGATGATTATTATATTGTGATTGATAGAAACTAATATAATATCAAAAGAATTTTGATATAAAGATTATTTTGGATTCTCATAAGGGAAAAAACTGTTCCGTTATACGGCATGTTCTTATGAGATATCGTTTTATTGCTCAAACTATTTTAAATTGTTTTACTCACACTAGTCCTATGACTGACCTAGAGTTTATTTTGTTTTGTTTTCCCTAAACTCTTAGGTGCCCAATTTTGTACGGGCAGTCAAGTAGTCAGGATTTTATAGATATACTTAGAGAGCTTGGAGCAGGAGGCTTCAGGATTATATAGCTATTGTTTATTCCGCTGTGTTGTAAGTGTTGTACTCTGATAATGTTACTGTATACATATACTGATTTTATTTCAAAGATATGTTATCTATTATATGTTTTTCGTTCCGCTGTGAGATTCGTGTTACTCTGATGTTGTGTGTTCTTCTTCTTCTTCTTCTATTCTAAGTTTCTATCTTATCTGTCCTCACCCTCTAATTTCTTTCATGGACTATCCGGTGTTTCCGATGCTTGAATAGTCGACATAGTGTTGTATGCCAATATCCAGGATCTCGAAATCCCTGGGTCATTACAGTGGTATCAGAGCTTAAGGTTAAGTTATTACCTTGGCTCTGTTGCGTGACTCAGTAGAGATAGGGTTAGTAAAACCCTAGATTGAGTTTGAGTGTATATATATGAGCACGTATTTGTTATTTGATATAAAAAATGGTTTTATATTGTGGAGATTTATTGGTTGAGTTTTTCATGGATTCTGGTCGATCAGTTTGATCCACTGTATCGGTAGGGATTTATAAACACTCGAATACGATGAACCGACATTGTATTTTTTGAAAAAAGGGTAAACAAAATAAGTTTACCCAAATTTTTTTTTTTGATATAAAGGATTTATATTGGAATGATTATAATATATTGGATATATTGGCTGTTATTATAATCAAGTGAGATTATAAATTAAACGGTTATGTAAATAACCAATTAGAATTCATATAAGTGAAGTATATGAAATCAGATGAATTAAATCTGAATTAAAATCAGAATTTGAATTAAAATTCCGAAAAACATGAAAGGTGTTTATAAATGGATTGGGATTAAGTATATGGGAATTTTAAAATCCTAGGAGATTTTAAATTGTTGTTCAAGCATTTTGAATGGTATTTTGAAATGTATTTTAAAATGGAAGTATTTGAATATGAGTTTTGAAAAGTGATATAGTATTGAACTCACTTCGATCGCTGGAAAATAGATTTCGATTATGATCATGACATCATCGGTGTTCATTTTCGAGTTTGTAAGTGATGGATTACTACCAAGATATTGTTTTTGAATTGTTTTGATTTCAAAAGCGAATATTTGATTTTTGTTTTGGAAAAAGGTAAGTTGTTTAAAACTCCCAGGAAGAGATTGTTCGAATTAAAAACAAATTTAAATAGAAATTTGTGAAACCGAGCTGGAATTGAATTGAAATCAGCTAAGTGGTAATTGAATTTGAATTAGATTAGAATGATATCAAATACAATTGTATTGGGAGATAGGAATTTGAAATGGAACTCGATTAATGGATTATGAGTTTAGAATCAAGAATGAAACTTGAGTTAAAAAGGAATTTGGCTTGGATATAAGCGCATAGCTGTGTTGAACAGATATTGATTGGAAATTGGTTGAGATGACATATGTTGGATTGATAACAGGTGAAAGTGATAAAGTTGATATGCCCGACAAAAGGTACAAGTTTATATTTAGTGTAAGCAATAGATTTTTGAGCCTGTTTAGCAAGCCACTTGGCTGTTTGATTTTCTTTTGGGTTGGAGAAGGCCTAGAGAGGCGAGTTGTAGTTGTACAAATATACCAATACAAAGGAGGTGCTGGCGAATTTTTTCAAAAATTTCGGGTGTTAGAGAATTTTCAGGATTTTTGAAATTTTTCGTTAATAAGAATGAGTTCATATTTTAATTGAAATCAATTGGTTCAATTGAATCTAAAGTTAATAAGTAAGCCAAATAATTTTTAACCCAATCAATAGGGTTTGTTTTCTACCTTAGCAATTTTGAGGACGAAATTATTTTAAGGGGGGAAGAATGTAACGACTCGTATTTTTCGATCGAATAATTAATTAATTTAATTATTTAAAATAATGGTTTTGTAGTTTAAAAGTGGTTTAATTAAATAATATTGAATATTTAATTAGATTAAATAATAGAATAATATATCTAAATTCTGAAATAATCAAAATTAGCTGAAATGCCAATATTTTGTGAATTGGACTATTCAAAATATATAATTCAGTTTGAAATTGAATTACGATAAAGAATGTATTTAATTAACGATGGTTGAGCGTATAAATTATATTATAAATATAATCGAGCTCGAAATGGCACGGCAGTTTGCTACTTGGCGATTCGAACTTCAATTGAATATATAGAATCTGTTTTAAGCCGGATTTCTGTGAAACAAGAAACGTTAGGAGCTTGTGAAGTATATTTTTCTAATGGAAGAGAAAAATCAGGATTTCATTGTGTAGATTTTGATTTATGTCCAAATAAAATTTTAGAAAAGTCGTTATGAAATTCTTTTAAAATTTATAATGATTTATTTATATTTTAAAAAGGATTTAAATATAAATCGAATATCGATATAACTGAGAACTTTGAAATATCGGGTTATAAATCCCATTGGAGCTATATGATATTCTATTATGAATATATACGATAAAATTTATTTTTAAATATTTAATTTAATTATTTTTAAACATATTTATATATTTAAATGAGTTATTTAGAGCTTTAAAAATAACCAGTTTTGCAAACGACCTCCGTTTTCGACGAAACTAATTTTGTTGGATCCGTAATATCAAATTATTGTTAGATTCCAACTTTCGAGAATTTTGGAGTCAGTGTGTGGTCGTACGGATTTTTAATGTGAAAAACAATCGATATTTTGACAGTTGAAAATACGTTGTGTGAGCAAATGAAGTCGGAATTCGACGAAACAAGTTTCGTTGGGTCCATAATGTCGAACTATAGGTGCATGTCCATTTTCGTGATTTTTGGATGTTGTGGGTGATCACACGAATTTTTAAACAGCAATACAACCAGCATTGGAATGAAAATTAATTAAATAACGGAATATAAAAATATCTAAACTATCTATAAATACTCCTCAACATCCTCTAACCTAGAAAATTTCATTCCACAGTCAAAAATATGAGCCGCCACTTCTTCTTTGTGTTCCAGCTAAAAACGAGAACAAGAAAAATCAAAACAAATTCCTTTAAAATTCTACAAATCAATAGATCTTTATATTCGAGTTCCTGGGATGTTGTTCTTCAGTTTCATATGGGTTTCGCTGAGATCGAAGCATTTTGCGTTCGTTGGTTTGGTAACAGGTCGGCCAGGGTGCCGCCTTTTGCTCCATATGATCAACGAATGGCCTCGGGGTTGTTGAAATGGTTTGCTATGATGAAGGAGCATCTGGATTTGTTTTTATATGGAGTGAGATGGGGTTTATGGGGGTGCAACATCACCTTGTCACGATTGAGGCTGTCGCGTCGAAGTCGAGGAAATGAGTTCGAGTTTGATTCTATGGGGATGAATGGATGCGGTTTTTGCAGAGGATCTTGATTGTGATTTTTGTTTGGATTTAAAATCATGGAAGGAGGATGAAATTGGAGATGGAAGTTGCGTTCATGTCTGAAGTGGTTAACTAGAGTCACGATAATTATTTGGGGAAGAAGCTGAATTAACGGGTTGGGGTTTTTATGAGTGAAGATGGGCCGTGGATCAAAAGTTAAGCCCATTTATAAAAGTTAAATTAAATTTAATTTTATTAAAAATAGTGTATAACTTGTAACCTTTATATCTTTTTCATACGTGATCCGAATTCGGCGAAACAAGATCAGTTGGGATCGTATGGGCGAGAGCTTCAAAATGGAACTGACTGGGAGTGAGTTGGAGTCCATTACAATTTATTGCAAAATAAATTGTCCGTCTGAATCAAAAAGATTGTTAATTGTTATTTAACGATAACTATCCAATGTGAGTAAAACTCACCAACTCTATCAGTTTATATTTTTATAACGTATTTTTAGAACTGATAAATGATGATGGATTGTTTTGTGTTGACTGTTTGGTTGAACTGCTAATTGATTGGTTGAAATTATCGATATAGTTATATATATAACGTTAACCAAATAATGATTCTGTTTATCATAATATTTCATATTGAAATGAAACCGATGTTATTATATTGTTTAACATCTATGATGCAGGGAAACAGGTTGGAGGGATCCAACTGGATTCCTCAATATTTATAATACTCTTCTTTTCATATATTGTAATATATGATGTGATATATAATCCGTTGTTGATTATATGTGTTTGAATGATATCGATCATTGTTATCTGGTATTTTAAATACCATAAGAAATACTGGGATGTAGAAAAGGGGTTTTCAAAGTGTATTTTGAAAATAAATTATTTATATAAAATCAATGGATTTTATATATAAAAGGAAAAAGATTTTATAAAAGAAAATAATTATAAAATCAAAGGAGATTATAAGAAAAAGGAAATATATGTAAAACATTTACAAATAGAATTGAAAAGGAATTGAAAAGGAAATATTTATTTGTTAAATAAATAAAATTATAAAAGGAATATTTATTTGGAAAATAAATAGGATTATAAAAGGGAATTAACGAGATATAAAAGTGTTATCAATTAGAGTTAAAGGATAGAGTTAATTGAATAGAGTTATCGATTAGAGTTAATCGAATAGTGTTAATCAATTAGAGTTATCGATTAGAGTTAACCGAATAGTGTTAATCAATTAGACTTATTGTTTATAGTTAATCGAATAGAGTAAATCAATTAGAGTTATCGATTAGAGTTGTTGAATAGAGTTAATTGAATAGAGTTGATCGAATTGGAATTAATCAAATAGAGTTAATTGATTGAGTTAATCGATTAGAGTAAATTGAATAGAGTTAATTAAAAAGGAGTAATCGAATATAGTTTATTCGAAAGGAATTAATCAAATATAGTTTATTCGAAAAGAGTTATCGAATATTGGTTATTCGAAAAGAGTTATCGAATATTGGTTATTCGAAAAAGAGTTATCGAATATTGGTTATTCGAAAGAGAGTTAAACGAATATTGGTTATTCGAAAGAGAGTTAAACGAATATTGGTTATTCGAAAGAGAGTTAACCGAATATTGGTTATTCGAAAGAGAGTTATCGAATATTGGTTATTCGAAGAGAGTTAATCGAATATTAGTTATTCGAATAAGAGTTAGTCGAATATTAGTTAATCGAATAAGAGTTAATCGAATAGAGTTTATTCGAATAGAGTTAAAGGAGTTAATCAAATATAGTTTATTCGAATAGAGTTAAAGGAGTTAATCAAATATAGTTTGTTCGAATAGAGTTAAAGGAGTCAATCAAAAAGAGTTAATCCAATATAGTTAATCGATTAGAGTTAATCGAATTAGAGTTAATCGATTAGAGTTAATCGAGTAAGAGTTAATCCAATATAATTAATCGATTAGAGTTAATCGAATTAGAGTTAATCGATTAGAGTTAATTGAGTAAGAGATAATCCAATATAGTTAATCAATTAGAGTTAATCGAATTAGAGTTAATCGATTAGTGTTAATCGAGTAAGAGTTAATCCAATATAGTTAATCGATTAAAGTTAATCAAATTAGAGTTAATCGATTAGAGTTAATCGATTAGAGTTAATCGAATTAGAGTTAATCGATTAGAGTTAATCGAGTAAGAGTTAATCCAATATAGTTAATTGATTAGAGTTAATCGAATTAGAGTTAATCGATTAGAGTTAATCGAGTAAGAGTTAATCGATTAGAGTTAATCGAGTAAGAGTTGATCCAATATAGTTAATCGATTAGAGTTAATCGAATTAGAGTTAATCGATTAGAGTTAATCAAGTAAGAGTTAATCCAGTATACTTAATCGATTAGAGTTAATCGAATTACAGTTAATCGAGTAAGAGTTAATCCAATATAGTTAATCGATTAGAGTTAATCGGTTTAGAGTTAATCGATTAGAGTTAATCGAGTAGGAGTTAATCCAATATAGTTAATCGATTAGAGTTAATCGAATTAGAGTTAATCAATTAGAGTTAATCCAATATAGTTAATCGATTAGAGTTAATTGAATTAGAGTTAATCGATTAGAGTTAATCGGGTTAGAGTTAATTGAAAGGAGTTAATCGAATATAGTTATTCGAAAGGAGTTAATCGAATATATTTATTCAAAGGAGAAAGATTATCGAATATAGTTTATTCGAAGAAAGATTATCGAATATAGTTATTTGAAGGAAGATTATCGAATATAGATTATTCGAAGAAAGATTATCGAATATAGTTTATTCGAAGAAAGATTATCGAATATAATTTATTCGAAGGAAAGAGTTATCGAATAGAGTTATTCGAAATGAGTTATCGAATATAATTCATTCGAAAGAGAGTTATACATTGAAATTCGATTATATCGAATTCGGGAAAGTACTATTCACTTTCCCTTTTTAATCAAGATTTAATGATTTATTTATAAATTGCCTATTTAGTCATTTAGTTAAATTAAGGAATAAAAGTTATATTTTGAAGTTAGATATTTCAGAAGTAGGGATTATGACGCTATAATTATAATCAGTGTTTTCAATAAAGAAGTGGACTCGTAAATAGAATCCGAGAATTTCGTAAGGAAGTTGTTAAAGATTTAGATGGTGAACTTTGTCTATTTCGAAGTTAGAAATGATGTTCAGTTAAGGTCTGAGAGGTAATTATACCCCAACTTGATTGACTTTGTTTTTAACCAAGGAATGGTTACGGTTCGATAGTGAAGGTTGGCTAAGTGAGTTTAGTTAATGAAGGTAATGGGTTGAGTTGGCATCGTGATGTTTTATTTAAACATCTGTTTAAATCCAATGGAAGAGTTTTGGAAATGTTTTCCAAATAAGAATCAGAAATGTTTTCTAATATAGAAAATAAGAAAGGGAAGTAAACACGGAAATGTTCTCCAATGATTAATATCGTATATTTTCTAACTTTAGAAAAATAGAAATTCTATATGTATATATATATATATATATATATATATATATATGAAAACAAGAAATGGAGAATGAATAAATTAATTTAAGAGATAAAGGATGATTGATCGATAGTATTTCCATCTGGAAATAATATCGTTGTTTGCACATGTGTTTTTCTTTGATAGTTAACTCACCGACTATCGAAGTTTTTGACCATTTTTCCGTTGTCAATACGGAGAGACCGGGATCAGATTCATTATCTGAAAACCACTCTGTATGGGCGTTAGTGTTGCGATCAAATATGATGAAGATAATTGAAGACGGAGTTATGCAAGGGTTGTCCTGTTTATAGAATAGTGCCTTCAGTTTGTCCAGTCCTAGGACAACCTGTATGGAAGGATGTCTGATAGAGTATATTTAATGGATCACGTAAGTTGATCTCTTCAAACGCATGTACGTTTGATGGCGGAGGAATTCGTTTCTCTTAGATGTATCCCATTGTATTTTTGGGGAATTCAATTTGTGATTTGGCGGGTATGACGATGTGACATTCAAAGTGAATAATTGTGTGATCTGTCAAAGATAAGCGTGCCTCTAGCCTCACAACCGGGAAATGACAAAAGTTGGGCAGGCAGCATGGCTAAGTGGTTGGCTGCCAAGTGGGGTGTAATATCACCTATCAAGAAATATTCATTTCGTTCTTTAATCTATTCGATGCTGTCCCACTCGGGAAATGGTTGCTGATCCCAACCATTGGTGATATTCATTCGATACACTTATGCGAAATGAGTGGTCGGTCATGTGTGGCCAGATTGCAAGATGTTCTTGTTGAACCCAGTGTATTCCTCTCCAGATGTACACTATCAGAAGGTGGTTCCATACCTTGTCATAGTTAGAAATCCATTACCCAATAAGTGCTCGTGGTTTTGATTGTATACTATGTATGTAGAACGTGAGAAGAAAGCGTTTCTGATAGATGGTTATTATATTGTGATTGATAGACACTAACATAATATCAAAAGAATTTTGATATAAAGATTATTTTGGATTCTCATAAGGGAAAAACCCATTCTATTATACGGCGTGGTCTTATGAGACATCGTTTTATTGGTCAAACTGTTTTAAATTGTTTTACTCACACCAGTCCCATGATTGACCCAGAGTTTAATTTTTTTTTGTTTTCCCTAAACTCTTGGGTGCCCAATTTTGTACGGGCAGTCAAGTAGTCAATATTTTACAGATATACTTGGAGAGCTTGGAGCAGGAGGCTTCAGGAATATATAGCTATTGTTTATTCCGCTGCGTTGTAAGTGTTGTACTCTGATAATGTTACTGTATAAATATACTGATTTTATTTCAAAGATATGTTATCTATTATATGTTGTTCGTTCCGCTGTGAGATTCGTGTTACTCTGATGTTGTGTATTCTTCTTCTTCTTTATTCTAAGTTTCTATCTTATCTATCCTCACCCTTTAATTTCTTTCATGGACTATGTAACAACCCGTATTTTCAATAACCTGTTATAACATAAATGGAGGCAGAATTAAACTGTAAAATCTGAATCAAGGGAAACGGGCTATGCCATTGCATTCGTTTCGGAAAAATACGCGAAATAGAGTCCGAGTTTTCGAAAATCGGAGTCCGTATGACCAAGATATGGCCTCGCGAAGTTTCACGAAAAATTCCCAAATTAAAGTATACTTAATTAAGTGAAATGGGTTGCGCAGAGAAATATATATATATATTGATATATATATATATATATATATACATAATTGAAAATTAAATAAATAAATATGCAAAAATGTTCAAAACAGCGAATTGGGAGAGGGGAATAACCGAACCGGCCGATTTTTGAGGTCGACCCGAGCCTGCTGGGTCAACTAGGGGTTAATCAGGGTGTTTGGCTGTCAACCCGTGGGCCGATTCGCTCAAATGCAGATTTTGCATTTGGATGGTTCTCATGGTTCATCTTTAATCTAAAGGCCCTAGATGGTTCCTACACTTGACTTCTTCCCCAAGACATGCTTTGATGGCTTGGATTGAATCTAGGTTTAATCCTATGGCCTAAAACACTTGCCTAATCTATAAATAAGACCCTAACCTATCCTAAATCCTCATTATTCATTCATGCAACTAAACTATGGCAAAATTTTACCTCTCATGGCCTCCACTCTCTTCATAAAATTTCTAAATGGTTTCTATGAGAGATTTTCCATGCATACAAGTGTTTTCAAGCTTGTATGAGTGTCATTAGCTTGCATTCAAGTCAAGTTTCTATCTTTGCATCATAAAGCAAGGGTTTTGATCATTTTGGCTCAAGGGTTTTTATGTTAGAGCTTGCATTTTGGGTCTATTTGATTGCATAAGGGCTTTGTCATATCTTTTGTGCCTTCATAGCAATGTAAGCCCTTTCCCTACTCTTAGATATTAACTATGAAGTTAAATGTTCATGTTGCAAGTTTGGGTTTGATCATTGAGTATGATACATGCTATCATGTCATGCAAGTTTATGAAGTCATTATCTTGATCTTGTGAGCTAAAAGCTACAACCTTTATGTTGAAATGTTGCATTAGGCAACATGAGAACCCTCATAACCTTTATGTCAACTTGCATATGAAGTCATAACCCTTATATGATGATATATGCGAGTTACTAGTCATCATTCCATATCTTTTGTCACCATGATTCGCTTATGTGCCAAGTTTGGGTTTATGCATGTTTTGAGGCTTAAGAATGTAACATGCAAGTTAATGAACACATTTGTGCCTCATTTGCCACCATGATTAACTTGTGGCTTAATATCCATTTTTGTCATGCCTTTTCCAAGTCTCTTCTTTTAATCCATTACGTTGTCGCAAACGTATATGCGAGTTTAAAAGCGTTGGGTTATGTTATGGGTAATTTCTAATGACATGAAAATACAACTTGAAAACATGACTTGAAATATAACATGGAAGTTGACATGTAAGTATGCATAAAAACATAAGCTTGGGAATTTACCTATTAAGTTAGGTCTACCCAAATGCTTGAAAACTTGTAACATGTTTTGGGAAACATGATGGACATGACACTTAGATAATATAAGTGTGGCCAACTCGAGGTTGGGTTGAGTTTGCAACGTAAAACTACCCGGAACCGACCGGCCTAACTAGTAGTTGCAAACAATAGGACCCAATGTGAGAAGTTGGTCATGTTGTGCTTGAACCCGAGGTTAGACCAAGTTGTGGTGAAAAGCTACCCGGAACCGACCGGCTTAACTAGTAACCACAACAAAGTCTAATGTGAGAGGTGAAGGTGCATTAAGTAATTAATGCCACATGATAGGGTTAAGTTAATTTGATTAATGACTCTTAACCAAATATGACATGGACAAATGGGTTAAGTCATTTGATTAGGCTAATGATACTTAACAAAACATGACAAGGTTGGGTAGGTTAAGTAACTTGATTTGCCTAATGACACTTAACCATTTTTATATGACTAGTGGATGGGGTTAAGTTAACCAACACTTAATCAATCCAACGCGATAACTTAGTAAGGTTAAGTAAGTTTTCTTAATGACGCTTAACCGAAAAATACGGTTAACGAATGGGGTTAAGATTAGACTCAACTAGTCTAAACATGGAAATCGGATGGGGTTAAGTTAGCCTAGACTTAATTAATCCCACTTGGTAGTTTAATGGGGTTAAGTTAAACACTTAACTAATCTAAACATGATGAATTGATGTGGTTAAGTGACCTATACTTATCCAATCTAACTCGTTAATTTATTGTGGTTAAGTTAACCAATACTTAACCAATATAACGTGAAAACATGATAAGGCTAAGTTACGAATCGCTTGAATACACTTGACCGATTTGACTAAGTAAATTGATAGGGTCAAGTTAATATATACTTAACCAATCTAGAATGATAATTGGACGAGGTTAAGTCGTGAATTGCTTAATATACTTAACCAACTTGAGCATGGTTTGTAGGGTTAAGCCTTGAACTTGGATACTTAGCCAATTTTGACAGGATTTGTAGACGGGTTAAGTCATGAACTTAAGTGACACTTAATCCATTATGTAAACCCTAGTTCTGAGGATTAGGTGGATAACCGTAGTTAACAAGGATAACGGGAACAATGCTAAGTGGTAAACCTTAGTTGAAGAATAACTAAGTAATGATTCTTAGTCAAGGAAATTTAGACCAGTTCATAGATAGATGAGTAACCTGATACGGTAGGTCATCGTTTAAGTATACGAGTAGGAGCAAGTATCTGATTTAGATAAAGGCTCCAGCGAACTGGGTAACGAAGCAGCGGCTTCGGGGAACGTGAGGATATTCTTGGTATCCCTCTATGAGCTGCCAGGTGATTATACTAGGCTCATGAGAGGTTAAGGTCTGCGTTAGAAGAACCAAGAGTATGCCTTGGTTTCTATACGAGCAACCTAAAGACGGGGATGGATAGGGGATAGTCGACGATACACGGTCGTACCCTAGATAGCATTTCGTCAGGCTACCTACCATCTTTGGTCAAGCGTGTACGTACGGAAAGGCAGAGAACACCCAAAAGACCATAATTGCTATCTAATTATGGTTGCGGTAAGGCTTGGATGTGGGTTGGCCAGTGTTGTGTTCTCATACAGGATTTATCCTGTCTTGTCTTTCACTAGTTGAGGGAGTGGTCTCGTGGGACCATAGCCACGTATAAGAAAAACAGACCTTAGCATCTGCATCGGCAGATAAATCGAAAGCTCCCGACCGAGTCCTGTATTTCTTGATTTTCCCTGTGACAGGACTCAGATGGCACAATGTGATACATGTGCATACAGTCATGGAAAAGCGATTCACGATTAATGCGTGGGAAAAAGGGCGCGGTTGGCGGTTAGCGTAATCCCTAGTGGCCTTAGGTGGTTGAACCCAAACCGTGATACGAAAACGTGCAATAGGTAAGCATAATCCCTAGCAGCCCTAGGTAGCATAAGTCCTAGTTGTACAAACAATAATTCATGTTGGAAGACCCTAGCTAGGTTTAGGGTAATAGTCCAAACCGATCTTAAGGATCATGGAACTATGTTAAAGTAATATAGAATCTCATGGGAAAGCCCGTATGGTCTACGGCAAGGGACTGAACATTTACATGGAATAAAACATACAAGTTGAGTAACCTATATATGCGATATATTAGGTTGACATGGACCATTACACGACTTTTGAGTGAGGGTCATTCTTGGTTAACACATGACACGGTGGGGATACTAGTACGGTAGGTGCAGAGCTAAAATACAGGATAGATATCACGGGGCGTTATACGTGACAGATATCTTGGGGATATTATACTTGATAGAAACCTGACGATGTGATACCTTGTTTTATCTTGACATCGTAATTTATCATGACACCTTAGTTTATCTGAGTTCAGTAGTTCATCCGGTTATTTTGATTTAGCTTATCTATCTTGTTATCATGCTTATGTTCATCTCAGTTTCTCGTGTCAGTTAACTTTACTAGTTTTTATGCTAATAGTAGATAGGGCTTACTCAGTCTTTTTGACTGACCCGTTTTGTTTTGCCTCTTTTCTTCCGTTTCCCCCCCAGGTTACAGGGAGGAAATACTGTTGTTTAGTTCGGACTTCTTCTGCTTGAAGGTCATCATGGATGGCTTGGACTTTTCTTGGCTAATGGCTACTTTACTGTTTTTACTTGGGGAATAATTTATGAAAATGTCTTTATGCTTCTTTACTATTGCAAGACAGGTTTTGATGTACTCTGATGTAAAAGGGCTTTAGACCTTATTTATTCATGTTATGAAAGTTTGATTTTACTTCCGCTATTTTATATGTTTTGTCTTGTGATATTTCTGTGCATGTTTACCAATAATGCCCCTCTAAAGCTAGTGCATTCCTTTGCGAGTGACCCTAGCGGAGGCGGGGTGTTACACGTGGTATCGGAGCAGAAGGTTACCAGACTGGGCAAAAGTTTTTAAAGACCTTCTGAAAACTATTTGAAAAAAAAACCGTTTACAAAGAAGCATTTTTCAATAAAATTTTCTTTTAAAAGAAAAAGGCTATTCCCCAAAGGCCATTAGCACTATCCTTGTTTCCTTAATTGAGTCTCTTTTCCTTTCTTTCCTCCATCTGTAGTCACAGTAGTTTTAACTGCGACTAGTCTTTTCTACCTACGAAAGTGCTTTCCATACGATGGAGGTGGTTCTCGAGAGACCAGTGGCTGCGTTATAAGAAAGGATCGTGAGAAAGAAGGATAAAGGATACGAGCTTAAGGATGAGCAACTTGTTGGTATGGCTTAGTCCTCAAAGGAGGGAGAAAGATGAACAATGAAACCCATGACGAGAGAGTACCTTTGGCATGGTAAAACGGGGCGGATAGTTAAGTATTATGGGACAAAGACAAGATCATCGGGAGGGCAGTAGTATGCTCTCATTTCTAGAGTACCTCGGAAGGAGGGTAACGATCTTGTTAAAGGTTTAGCTTTTCTTCTCTATCATCCCGTTAGGACTTCGTTGTTCGTATCATTTAAGTCTGCTTCGATAGTTGAGTCTCTGCACCTTAAGTACTAGCGTAATAGAGAATCCCATTTTTGTCTCAAAGTCCTATTGGAGAATCAGTCCATTTATACATGACTTGTTTGGATTTGGGAATGTCTATGCCAAGTGTTGAGTTTGGAAATAATGCTTATGTTTATAAGCTATGGATGGATTCTAGGGATGAAGTGGTTATCCAGTAGGGGGTGCCACTCTCGGTTTTGATAGGAGGGTAGTTAGACCTTTTGACTAGCCTTGGTAATGCCCTCGAAGTATCGGGTAACCTTTTTGACGTTCTGTCATGACTAGTTACTTAGAATCCCTTGATGCCTTTATTGGAAATTTGAAGCCCGATCGAGTGGTGTTCGCCAATAAGACGGATGGTTTACTTCCTTTATGCATGGGTTATAGAGATCACCTTAGTAAGTGCACATGATAACCTGATTGACATCTGTTTACTTTCAAGAGAAAGTTCTTCTACATGGAATGCCTTATAGTATATAAACGAGATCCAAGATTCACTAGTGAATTTTGGAAAGCTTGCATGAGATCATGAGTACGCAGTCATGTTTGCGTCAAGTATTCTAGGAAAAGGATAAGTGCAAGTGGAACGAGAGCGACGAAGAAATGAGTTCCAGCTCATGTTATGGAAACAGGAATAAGAAGCTACAAAATCACGAAGTTAAAAGACGACTTTGATGGTCAAAGACTAGATACGCGCATGATATCTCTTTTTGGGAGTATATCCTTGATCCCTGTTTTCTGTAGAGCTTACTTGTAGGCTATCTCTTGTGGACATCCTCTCGGTCCTATTCTCCGTTACAAACCCTGTAAGGAGTTTGTCTTGTTTATCTTCTCGACCCTGTTTCAGGGAATTCTAGGTAGAACCCTATGGATGTAAACATGTATTTGAAACATGTTATGATTGATATGGTTGCAAGTGGTTGCAAGTGGTTGCTCGTGGATGCGCGAATACACATTAGATACTAGCTCGACTCGGTCACATTTCATATTGCATATGCACGAGTATTTATACTTGTTTATGGATGAAATCGAAAGTATTATCATGCGGTTGTTGCATATGAATGAATGATTGTGCACGCATATAGTATCTATATGACTAGGACTATTTGCATACATGTTGGATTCATGGCACTATACATATTTTGCATTAGAAAGATTATTCAGGCCTGATCATTAGCATTAGCTAAGGAACATGTACATACACGTTTTGCATATATTCATACAGCATTAGAAATCATCTAAGGACAATGGTTGATTGTGGATGATGTTTTGAGTAGATGGATGATGGATGGTAGGATATGTTCTTCCTAACTTGGAGATTTCGGGGACGAAATCCTAAAAGGTGGGGAGAATGTAACAACCCGTATTTTCAATAACCTGTTATAACATAAATGGAGGCAGAATTAAACTGTAAAATCTGAATCAAGGGAAACGGGCTATGCCATTGCTTTCGTCTCGGAAAAATACGCGAAATAGAGTCCGAGTTTTCGAAAATCGGAGTCCGTATGACCAAGATATGGCCTCGCGAAGTTTCACGAGAAATTCCCAAATTAAAGTATACTTAATTAAGTGAAATGGGTTGCGCAGAGAAATATATATATATTGATATATATATATATATATATATAATTGAAAATTAAATAAATAAATATGCAAAAATGTTCAAAACAGCGAATTGGGAGAGGGGAATAACCGAACCGGCCGATTTTTGAGGTCGACCCGAGCTCGCTGGGTCGACTAGGGATTAATCAGGGTGTTTGGCTGTCAACCCGTGGGCCGATTTGCTCAAATGCAGATTTTGCATTTGGATGGTTCTCATGGTTCATCTTTAATCTAAAGGCCCTAGATGGTTCCTACACTTGACTTCTTCCCCAAGACATGCTTTGATGGCTTGGATTGAATCTAGGTTTAATCCTATGGCCTAAAACACTTGCCTAATCTATAAATAAGACCCTAACCTATCCTAAATCCTCATTATTCATTCATGCAACTAAACTATGGCAAAATTTTACCTCTCATGGCCTCCACTCTCTTCATAAAATTTCTAAATGGTTTCTATGAGAGATTTTCCATGCATACAAGTGTTTTCAAGCTTGTATGAATGTCATTAGCTTGCATTCAAGTCAAGTTTCTATCTTTGCATCATAAAGCAAGGGTTTTGATCATTTTGGCTCAAGGGTTTTTATGTTAGAGCTTGCATTTTGGGTCTATTTGATTGCATAAGGGCTTTGTCATATCTTTTGTGCCTTCATAGCAATGTAAGTCCTTTCCCTACTCTTAGATATTAACTATTAAGTTAAATGTTCATGTTGCAAGTTTGGGTTTGATCATTGAGTATGATACATGCTATCATGTCATGCAAGTTTATGAAGTCATTATCTTGATCTTGTGAGCTAAAAGCTACAACCTTTATGTTGAAATGTTGCATTAGGCAACATGAGAATCCTCATAACCTTTATGTCAACTTGCATATGAAGTCATAACCCTTATATGATGATATATGCGAGTTACTAGTCATCATTCCATATCTTTTGTCACCATGATTCGCTTATGTGCCAAGTTTGGGTTTATGCATGTTTTGAGGCTTAAGAATGTAACATGCAAGTTAATGAACACATTTGTGCCTCATTTGCCACCATGATTAACTTGTGGCTTAATATCCATTTTTGTCATGCCTTTGCCAAGTCTCTTCTTTTAATCCATTACGTTGTCGCAAACGTATATGCGAGTTTAAAAGCGTTGGGTTATGTTATGGGTAATTTCTAATGACATGAAAATACAACTTGAAAACATGACTTGAAATATAACATGGAAGTTGACATGTAAGTATGCATAAAAACATAAGCTTGGGAATTTACCTATTAAGTTAGGTCTACCCTTTGGGAATTTACCTATTAAGTTAGGTCTACCCAAATGCTTTAAAACTTGTAACATGTTTTGGGAAACATGATGGACATGACACTTAGATAATATAAGTGTGGCCAACTCGAGGTTGGGTTGAGTTTGCAACGTAAAACTACCCGGAACCGACCGGCCTAACTAGTAGTTGCAAACAATAGGACCCAATGTGAGAAGTTGGTCATGTTGTGCTTGAACCCGAGGTTAGACCAAGTTGTGGTGTAAAGCTACCCGGAACCGACCGGCTTAACTAGTAACCACAACAAAGTCTAATGTGAGAGGTGAAGGTGCATTAAGTAATTAATGCCACATGATAGGGTTAAGTTAATTTGATTAATGACTCTTAACCAAATATGACATGGACAAATGGGTTAAGTCATTTGATTAGGCTAATGATACTTAACAAAACATGACAAGGTTGGGTAGGTTAAGTAACTTGATTTGCCTAATAACACTTAACCATTTTTATATGACTAGTGGATGGGGTTAAGTTAACCAACACTTAATCAATCCAACGCGATAACTTGGTAAGGTTAAGTAAGTTTTCTTAATGACGCTTAACCGAAAAATACGGTTAACGAATGGGGTTAAGATTAGAGTCAACTAGTCTAAACCTCGAAATCGGATGGGGTTAAGTTAGCCTAGACTTAATTAATCCCACTTGGTAGTTTAATGGGGTTAAGTTAAACACTTAACTAATCTAAACATGATGAATTGATGTGGTTAAGTGACCTATACTTATCCAATCTAACTCGTTAATTTATTGTGGTTAAGTTAACCAATACTTAACCAATATAACGTGAAAACATGATAAGGCTAAGTCACGAATCGCTTGAATACACTTGACCGATTTGACTAAGTAAATTGATAGGGTCAAGTTAATATATACTTAACCAATCTAGAATGATAATTGGACGAGGTTAAGTCGTGAATTGCTTAATATACTTAACCAACTTGAGCATGGTTTGTAGGGTTAAGCCTTGAACTTGGATACTTAGCCAATTTTGACAGGATTTGTAGACGGGTTAAGTCATGAACTTAAGTGACACTTAATCCATTATGTAAACCCTAGTTCTGAGGATTAGGTGGATAACCGTAGTTAACAAGGATAACGGGAACAATGCTAAGTGGTAAACCTTAGTTGAAGAATAACTAAGTAATGATTCTTAGTCAAGGAAATTTAGACCAGTTCATAGATAGATGAGTAACCTGATACGGTAGGTCATCGTTTAAGTATACGAGTAGGAGCAAGTATCTGATTTAGATAAAGGCTCCAGCGAACTGGGTAACGAAGCAGCGGCTTCGGGGAACGTGAGGATATTCTTGGTATCCCTCTATGAGCTGCCAGGTGATTATACTAGGCTCATGAGAGGTTAAGGTCTGCGTTAGAAGAACCAAGAGTATGCCTTGGTTGCTATACGAGCGACCTAAAGATGGGGATGGATAGGGGATAGTCGACGATACACGGTCGTACCCTAGATAGCATTTCGTCAGGCTACCTACCATCTTTGGTCAAGCGTGTACGTACGGAAAGGCAGAGAACACCCAAAAGACCATAATTGCTATCTAATTATGGTTGCGGTAAGGCTTGGATGTGGGTTGGCCAGTGTTGTGTTCTCATACAGGATTTATCCTGTCTTGTCTCTCACTAGTTGAGGGAGTGGTCTCGTGGGACCATAGCCACGTATAAGAAAAACAGACCTTAGCATCTACATCGGCAGATAAATCGAAAGCTCTCGACCGAGTCCTGTATTTCTTGATTTGCCCTGTGACAGGACTCAGATGGCACGATGTGATACATGTGCATACAGTCATGGAAAAGCGATTCACGATGAATGCGTGGGAAAAAGGGCGCGGTTGGCGGTTAGCGTAATCCCTAGTGGCCCTAGGTGGTTGAACCCAAACCGAGATACGAAAACGTGCAATAGGTAAGCATAATCCCTAGCAGCCCTAGGTAGCATAAGTCCTAGTTGTACAAACAATAATTCATGTTGGAAGACCCTAGCTAGGTTTAGGGTAACAGTCCAAACCGATCTTAAGGATCATGGAACTATGTTAAAGTAATATAGAATCTCATGGGAAAGCCCGTATGGTCTACGGCAAGGGACTGAACATTTACATGGAATAAAACATACAAGTTGAGTAACCTATATATGCGATATATTAGGTTGACATGGACCATTACACGACTTTTGAGTGAGGGTCATTCTTGGTTAACACATGACACGGTGGGGATACTAGTACGGTAGGTGCAGAGCTAAAATACAGGATAGATATCACGGGGCGTTATACGTGACAGATATCTTGGGGATATTATACTTGATAGAAACCTGACGATGTGATACCTTGTTTTATCTTGACATCGTAATTTATCATGACACCTTAGTTTATCTGAGTTCAGTAGTTCATCCGGTTATTTTGATTTAGCTTATCTATCTTGTTATCATGCTTATGTTCATCTCAGTTTCTCATGTCAGTTAACTTTACTAGTTTTTATGCTAATAGTAGATAGGGATTACTCAGTCTTTTTGACTGACCCGTTTTGTTTCGCCTCTTTTCTTCCGTTTCCCCCCCAGGTTACAGGGAGGAAATACTGTTGTTTAGTTCGGACTTCTTCTGCTTGAAGGTCATCATGGATGGCTTGGACTTTTCTTGGCTAATGGCTACTTTACTGTTTTTACTTGGGGAATAATTTATGAAAATGTCTTTATGCTTCTTTACTATTGCAAGACAGGTTTTGATGTACTCTGATGTAAAAGGGCTTTAGACCTTATTTATTCATGTTATGAAAGTTTGATTTTACTTCCGCTATTTTATATGTTCTGTCTTGTGATATTTCTGTGCATGTTTACCAATAATGCCCCTCTAAAGCTAGTGCATTCCTTTGCGAGTGACCCTAGCGGAGGCGGGCTGTTACAGACTATCCGGTGTTTCTGATGCTTGAATAGTTGACATAGTGTTGTATGTCGATATCCAGGATCGCGAAATCCCTGGGTCGTTACAAGAACTACCCTACCCATGACTTAGAGCTAGCTGCCATAGTATTCGCGCTTAAGATGTGGCGTCATTATTTGCTTGGAGAGAAGTTCGAGTTATACAATAATCATAAATCTCTCAAGTACTTGTTCTCGCAGATTGATCTTAATTTAAGGCAGCAAATGTGGATGGAGTTCCTAGCATCATATGACTTTGTGATTGCTTATACCCCTGGCAAGGGTAATGTGGTGGAAGACACACTGAGTACGCAGATGATGGCCTTAAGTCCTCTGTTTGTGGAGAGGAAAAGCTTGGAGTTCATATCGACTTTTGACTTTAGACTCTCTACCGAATTTTGGCCTGGTCTGTTTGCTTCGCTAGTGATATGACCTACTCTTACGGATCAGATTGGAGATTTGCGGCGAGAAGATCCACAGATTTTTGATATCTTGGATAGGGTCAGTAAAGGGGAGATTTCTAATAGACGATAAAGGGTGGTTGCGACGAGATGGAAGGCTTTGTGTTCCCCAAAATGGGAGTTTGTTGAAGACGGTTCTAGAAGAAGCTCATCACTCTAAGATGACTATTCATCCAAGCAGTGAGAAGATGTATAGAGATATGAAGAGGGTTTTCTTTTGGGCTGTGATAAAGAAAGATGTGGTAGAATTTATCTCTCAAATTTTGGTTTGTCAGCAAGTCAAAGCTGAGCAAAAGAAGCCCGATGGTTTACTTCATTCTTTGGAGGTTCCGTAGTGGAAGTGGGAGAGCATCTCTATGGATTTCATATATGGTTTGCCTAGATCGAAGAAAGGCAACACCAGTATTTTGGTTGTAGTAGACAGACTTACTAAGAGCGCTTATTTCATACCGATTAAGAGCAAGAGGAAGACAGCTTGGTTGGCAGCAGTTTATGTTCATGAGATAGTTCGTCTTCATGGAGTACCTTCCAGCATCGTAAGTGATCGTGACCCCATTTTCACCAGTGAATTTTGGATGAGCTTGCAAGAAGCATTTGGTACACGGTTGTGTTTGAGCACCGCTTATCACCTACAGACTAATGGACAGACGGAAAGGGTGAACAGAGTTCTTGAGGATCTTTTAAGTCTGTGTATCCTAGACTTCAGAGGGACGTGGGAAGACATCTTCCTTTAGTAGAGTTCGCCTACAACAACGACTTTCAAGCTAGCATTGGCATTGTAATAACCCGGAAATCTGAGCCAATTTAAAATTTTTATTTTGGCAATTTTAGCGAATTTTGACTATTTAAAATGAATTATTTTAAATAATATCGATGAGAAATTTATTTTGAATAGAATTTGAACGGGTATATTTATTTGAATCGTCGTTAGAATATAAATAATTATTTATAATTATAAAAGGAATTGAAAATGGCGTGGTAGTTTGAAAATTTGATTTCAAAGTTCAAATGAATGTACAGGGTGCAAATTAAACCTGATTTTAGTGAAACCAAAAATATTTGAATCTAATTGAGAATATCTTTCGAATCCGAAAAATTGAAATTTCGTAACGGGGATAAAAAGTTAAGCCCAGTTGAAAATTCAGAATAGTCGGTATGGAATTCTGGCCCTTAAAAATAGCCATTTTGCAACGAACCTCGGTTTTTGACGAAACCACTTTTGTTGGATCCGTGATGTCAAGTTATTGCTAGATTCCAAAATTCGTAATTTTTTGATTCAATATGTCAGCGTGGCAAAGGAAAACGCGTTTGACCAGTTTTAGTTGATTTTAATTGACTAGAAAATGGCGATTTTTCAAACGGTCTCAAAATTTGACGAAATCAGTTTTGTTTGGACCGTATCGCCAATACGAAGCTGGAAAATATTTTTCGGGAATATTTAGAGTTCGTATGTTGCCCCAGTAAATTGAAATGTGCGTTCAAATTCAGTATATAGAGTTATATGTTGAATTTAACGAAAACTGACCGAAATGATCGAATCAGCTTACGATACATATCCCATTGTGTTCAGAATGGGGGTAATTAGCTAGGGGTGACAGTCGTTGGGTCTCGTTTGGTGGTCGAATGAAAAGTCAACATTTTGAAATAAAAATAAAATAAAATAAATATTATATATACTCTCCCTCACCACACTCTCTCTCCTCAGATAAACACACCCTCCCCGTTCGATTAGAAGAAAAAACTAGGGCGCAGCCGTCACTGGGGATCGCCATCCACCCCTCATCGTGCCTCCCCCTAAGCCGCCGCCCTCTGACAACTCCCCCTCCACCTTGACGACCTCGCGCGGACTCCCCCTCTGTTCTGCTCCAACCAACGAACCCCCGAACCCGAAGCTAACCGTCGCGCCAGAGCCTCCCCCACCCCATCGACGACACAACGCGCCTCCATCACCTCCAGCGCACCTCCTACGAACTGCTGACCCTCCCCTCTTTGAACGTTGTGAGCTTTATTTAATTTTTAGCTTATTTATATTCTTTAATTAAATAAAATCAGATTTTTTTATAGGAGCATTTATAAAATCAGTTTTATTATATAGTTAATATAATAAAGATTAGATTTTTTAATTTGAAAAACTTTGATTTTTAATGAGAGAAAGGTCATATTTTTAATTAGAGAAGGGTCATATTCTTAAATAGAAATGTATTGAATTTTTAAATAGGAAAAGATTGGATTTTTAAATAGGAAAAGATTGGAATTTTAAATAGGAAAAGATTGATTTTTTAAATAGAAAAAGTTAGATTTTTAAAAATAGAAAGATGAGATTTTTAGAAATATAAAGATAAAAATATAACCTTTTCTATTTATGTAGCGTTGTAAAAATATAATCTTTTCTATTTATATAGCGTTGTAAAAATATAATATTTTCTATTTATATAGCGATGTAAAAATAGAATATTTATCTATATAGTAGCGATGTAAAAATAGAATTTTTATCTATATGGTAGCGGTATAAAAATAGGATTTTTATCTATACAGTAACAGTGTAAAAATGTAATTTTTATATGCATAGCAACAATATAAAAATGCGATTTTTATATATATGAAGTGAAGATAAAAATTCGATTTTTATGTACATGTAGTGATAATAAAAATTTGATTTTTAATATGGACGGCGTGAAAAGAATTGAGATGGAACAGATTGAAATCAAAAAGGAATTCAAACGGTTCAGAAATTCAAAAACGAAATGGCGGAGTGGAACCCCAAGGTGAGAACTCCTCACTTTTATTTTTATTTCTAGTTTGAAATATATACTAGGATGCAGACGGTGCTTAGTAGCACCCGACACCCGTCGTCCATAGACCATGGATGACTTGTTTGTTTGGTTGCTATGTTGTGAAATTTGATTATGTGATTTGGAATGAAATAAAATATTTTATAGTGGAAAATATCTTATAGTTAAAAATAAAATATTTTACATGTATATAAAATAAATAATTATAAACAAATCATAGGTTTGTTTATATACACTGATTTGATTGATATTGGTTAGGACGATAAATTTTACACATCGCCCAACTGCACAAATAAAATATGTGTTTAATTGTTTGAAACCCCACACGGGTATTGGGATGATATATGACATACACTAATCCCTATAATTAGTTGTATGTCGATCGATTGATTGATAGACTGTTATGAGCGTTAAATATTTATATTTGATGCTTATACAGTGTAGAATGCAATTTGGATGATGGTTGATTATTTGTCATTGTTGATATATACATGCGTTGTATGGAAGTCCAAAGAAATAAAATCTATGGTAATTGATTGGGCCTCATTCCAGTTTTGAAATAGAATATTTAAAGAGAAATATTTGAATAAAATATTTGAGAAGAAATGTTTGAAACGAAATATTTGAATAGAATATTTGAAATAGAAATATATAAAGCCGTGTTGATTAGATATGCGCTATTTTGACGCGAACGATATTTATATCGACTATATTCGTTTTTATAATGAATATTGAAAAGAGATTTCAAAATCGAATATTTTGAAATGAAATTTGAATTCGAATTGAATTGAAACGAAATCGAATTCGAATTGAATTGAAACGAATTAGAATTCGAATTGAATTGAAAATAAAATGAATTCAAATCGAATTGAAGTTGAATGGAAATCAATTTGAAATGAATTCGAATTGGAAATGAATTTGAATTGAAATTGAATTGAATTGAAAACGAACTGAAATTGAATTAAAAATCGATTTGAATTGAAACCAATTTGAAATGGATTTAAAACGAATTTATAAGGAAAAATTCAATTTTGATTTGAATTAGAAATGAAGTTGAAATCATTTCGAAAACGAATTTAAAACGATTTATATAATACGTTTTAAAAGGAAATCGATGAAGTATACATTATATATATTAAATATATAATATAATGGCCTGAATAGAACGCGCCGCGCGGCGGTAGTTTGTGAATTTCGACCATTGACTTCGAATAGATATTACGGGAGATCCGACCGTCGGATTCTCCTAAAACCGGAACCGTTGGGTTCGTATCGAAAAGAGCTTGCTAACGAATATTAGAAATCTAATGGTTGGATTTGGAATTATGTCCAAATCAAATTTGGAAAAGATCGTTGTAAAAACATAAGAAATGATTTGTGAAGAATTGGGATGAAAAAAATCCATATTTGAAAAGATAAAAATAGATTTTTATCAAAATGAACTAGTTTTGAACTAGAATTATAATTCTATTTATTTTTAAAATAAATAAAGTGGATTTGAAATGATTTTGAAAATAACCAGAATTTCCAGTAATTGAATTGGAATGGGTTTGAATCGAAATTGTCTTTGGAATATTTCGATGTTGGATTTCGTAATGATACAGATATTGTTATGGGAATTTGAAAGATATATTTATATCGTTATTTCCAATACGATATTTGTTGGTCGTAGAATTTGATATTGAATATAAGCCGATATATTTTCTATTCAGAGCCTTGTATTTAATATCAAATGTGATTTGGGTTTGCCGTGAATGGTGTCTTCATTAACACGGTTCTTAAACCCGTTAAGAAAAAGATTAAATCTTTTTATTTAGATTTAATGAAGGGTACCAATTAAATAATATTTAATTGGAATTGAATTGGTATTGATTTTTGGGTTTATCGTGAACAGTGTTTTAAATAACACTTGTTCTTTAACCCAATAATTAATGGAATATGATCTTGGGTTATCGTGAACGGTATCTTCAATAATACTGTTCTTAGACCCAAAGGAGTTAAGAAAATCAGAAACTAACTGGAGATTAGTTAAGTTGAATGGTTTCTGGGGTATTGATCTGATGTTGGTTTCGGCCTTCGGGGCTAATACTTAGGGAATTGCTCACTTGCTAATTTACGGTTAGGGACTGATTGAAATGTTATGTGATTTTGGGGTTTTGTCGTGAACCGTGTTTTAAATGACACTGATTCTTTAACCCAGTTAAAGATTAAAACTAAGTGGAGTTTTAATGAATATTTAATTAGATTGAAAAGATTGAGAATGGAGTATCACCAGTTTTACTCCAGGCGGTAGTTAAATCTTTAATTAGATTTGAACGTAAAATGGTAATTGAATTTACCGATAACACCGTGGTGTTAGATATGATGTATGACCAGTTTTACTTCATGGGATAAATAGGTTGGAATTGGGAAATAAAATAAATAATTACTTCGGTGTGGTTCGCTGAGACGACCCCAAACCCCGTACTGACGGCGGCAAGGGTAATCCGTGGAATATAACACAGATACCGATAATAGCAGAACAAAATTAAATAAATACACCAGATAATAAACAATAGAATATACTGGATAAGAGTAATCATCAGAGTTACACAGTACACAGGATCATACTTAGTACAAATACAGTTCAGCTATACATAAATGTCTACAGCGGAAACAAACAAAATATGTACAATAGGAGCTGAACAACATAAAAAGAGATAAATAATAGAATCCATCTTCAGCTCCAGCTATCCAGAAATAACCAGCTAAACCTGAATACAAGGCTGCCAGTGTAGAAAAAGGGGCACCCGAGTTTGAGAGTGAAACAAACTACGAGTCAGTCATGGGACTGGTATGAGAAATCTACTCAACACATATATAATATGGCCAATCACAGGACCACGCCACTTTCGTGGAACGTGTTTACTCCAGTGGATTGCCAGTGCTTTAAAACAAATCTTTCTTTTAAACATCACTATGCTTTTTATAAAAAATGAAGCCGTTATAAGACTCAGTTCCCATCACACAATGCAACGCAAACCGGAGGATAGAGTTTTACCTTATAACGGCCAAAATATGCTTGATACGAATAAAACAAGGGCATTTGATATTATTGCTAGTGTTTATATGTTTTGAAAACAATTTCAAATCATAACTATCAATCATAGACGGCATGGGTACCATATATCATGTCGCCATATATATATACAATCAAAACCGCACAGTCACGTATTTGGAAATTGGATTTCCGTCATGAACCAAGGCAAAAGATAGTCCTTACCGAATTCGAGACGCTCTAGCCCGCCCCTCAGGAACAGCCGCAACTGCCCCTTGGATCGTCAGGGCCGGTCCACCGATGTGGATTATTATGCCTGAACACTACGTCTCCCCGCCCTTTGGGGCGTAAACGAGCCAACTAATGACTCCATCGGACCCGGATCGTCCGATCAAACCGAGGCGCCTCGCAACAGCAACAACCACATAGGTGAAAAGTATATAAATGTCAGGGCTGGTAGGTCACTGACACCACCGTAGCTAGAAAGAAACGCAGGCCCTCCCTGATGTCCTCTCCCGTTTCTGGTTCATACTGGGGTGTGAGGCTCGCGATTTTACGTTATACACAAAGCTACGCCACACAGGCGGTGCTTTGATCATCACCACAAGACTTTGCTTTTCAACAGAAGCCCTGATCACTTGCCACTTAGGCATGTTACACTAGCAATTCATGTCATGCGACTGATGTCCATCAATATACAACCTCTGAGCTCGTGCGTTTCAGAGAAGGGCGTTAAGCAAAAGAATAAATTCTCCGCCGCCAAACAGGTGTATATTTAATAGAGATCAATAAACACAGAATAAAATCCAATGTCAGACACATAGTCCATTTACAAGTCCGTTCTGGGTCTGAACGAAACCGGAAGCACTAAATACCTTGCAAACCCATCGATCACCATGTACGTCTGGACGATCACCATTCATTATCCATATTTCGGGATGCCTCCCAATCAGGACCTCGGTTACCATCCAAACGAGGTGAAGATCTCCAGTCTTCGACCACCGTCTTCATCTTCGAATTTCAATTGTCGGTCAATTATTTGAAATGAGAATTAACTTGGTCTTTTCAAATAATTCACGTATATTTTGAATTTCAAATCAATTTATTTCAATGGTTAAATCATTCGACAACACCAATTTTGTTCTTTAATGTAATTTTCACACCAAACACATTCAACCATCAAATACCACATAAATCGAGCAAATTCAGTTTATTTCCATTCCATATTGTTTATGGTATTTTATAACGATTTATCGCTATTTTTATTTATTTTGAAATAGCCAATTTATTCAATACGACGCTTAGGGCCATAACGCGGCCGTGGCGCTGTTTTTCTTCAGATTTGATTTACACATATATGAAAATCTAACCGTTGGATCTTCATAAAATTTACATCATTAGAAAGGTCTTTTCAAAACGAATCCAACGGTTCCAGTTTCGGGAAAATCCGACAGTCGGATCTCCCGGTACAATCGTTTGAAGTTTCGATTTCAAATTACGAACTGCAACGTCGTTATTCGATTAAATATAATTATATATATATATATAATCGTTTCTGGCGCTGTTTTTCTTCGGATTTGAATTAAACATTCCAGACAATCCAACCGTTGGATTTTTACAAAGTTGGTGCCGTTGGAAAGATATTTCCAAAGCGAACCCAACGGTTGCGGTTTCGGGAAAATCCAATGGTCGGATTTCCCGCACTAGTTATTTGAAATCACGGTTTCAAAACACGAACTGCACGGCCACGTTTCATTTTAATTTTATTTATATTTATATATTTATATAAATATAGTTCATTCAAAAATTCCTATATCGTTTTCACTTCAAATATTTCACTAACGCCTTTAAATTTCGGAAAAATTCGCCATAACCTCCTTTGTACGGGAGGGGCTGGGAAAATTCCCAAATAGCCACACGGGCGTCTCAGGTCGAAAAGAAAAAAAGAAAAAGCCAAGCGGCTAGCCAACAGGCTCATAAAATCATCACCCAAACAAAACAGTAAATGTGTACCTATTTGTCGGGCACAAAATTTTATTCCTCTTCTCTAGCCCCTTTGCTATAACCTGTTCAATAAATATGCATGTACATATATACAGTTCTTATCATTTATCATTTTCCATTCAACTTCATATTTTATTCCATTTGGTTTAAAAACACCATTCATTCTAATGTTGCATGCGTAGGCAAAAATCATATCATTAGCTAGTTAATGAATATTTCAACTCATGCATATTTATTTGAACGAGTGGCTATTTTTAACACTTCGCATTTCAACAATTCATGTGTATAATATAAATGTGATTTTTATTGTAAAACAATTCATTTCAAAACTCTATTATTTTATATTGTTTATATAGGTAATAAAATTAGGATTTTTCTTATAAAACAATTTCTTTTAAAACGAGATTATTTTACATAGTCCATATAGTTGATAAAAAGGTGATTTTTATCGTGAAACAATTTATTTCGAAATATAAATACCATTCAACACATGAATTTCTAATCAACGAATGAATATCGATTCAACACATGAAGGTTTTCTATAGTTTCTATATAAAGATAAAAATGTGATTTTTATATTTAAAACACGAATACCATTCAACACATGAATTTCTAATCAACGAATGAATATCGATTCAACACATGAAGGTTTTCTATTCAATGAATAAATATAGTTTCAGCAAATGAAAATAATTCAAACACATGAATATTATTCAAAATTTCGGTAGCATAACGGCAGATTAGTTAAAACCGGGACCGTCCCTAGTACGGCTCGTCGCTCTACCTTAAAACCTCGCGGTTTTTGACAATGGGGATCATGCATCTAGTTCGCACGCAGGCGGCATGTATATATTTATTTAATTTCCACAAACTAATCCTATGTGGTTTCAACCAAATATTTCTCAACCACAAATGGGTATTTTTCAACCACAATCAATCAATATCAACCACAAACCATCCCAAACAACCACTCGCTATCAATCAATTTTCACACCAATCACAATTAATAAATATCGTCCATGGTTTGTGGACGAGGGGCGTATATATATATATATATATATATATATATATATATAGCAATTCACTTCTATTTCAACACATATATAATTTTTACAATGCATATATAACTTATACATCGAACATACAACGTATACAACGCTTATACAAGAGGTGTACAACGCTTATATAACTCATACATCGACTATATAATTTATACATCGTCGTTTTCCATATCGTTTATGATATTTTAGAAATCTCACATTGGGTTCCACTCCACCAAAAATAGCAGAAGGCTCAGAAAAATATGTGGTCTCTTCTAAAATGCAGAAGACGTCCTCACGGTCACGATGTTTCCTGTTTCATCGAATTTCGTTAACCCAGCAAAAATATATGATTTTTCAAAGTCTGCAACGGTTTTAAACTGTTAAAATCAGTTTTAAATTAAAACAGCCGATACCTCCTTTGAAATTGTTCAAAACTAGGTCAAGAATTTTCTGCAAATCCGTGAAGTGGTTGGACGATCAGCCGCTGCAGTGTCGAAGAGGGTCGAAGGGGCTTTCCGGCGCCACCAGCCTTGCTCAGCTCAACGCCCTGTAGCGCGCGCGACGGCGGTCCAAAGTCTCGGACTTTGGGGACTCGAATCTCCCCCCACGCTTGATGATAGACAACGAATCTTAGATGGATTTAAAGGTGGTGGAGAGCTCTTCAAAAAGTTGAACTGGGGCCTGGTGTTTCGATGCGTGGATTCGCCGGAAAAGAAGAGAGAAGGAGTGGAAGATAGCCGTCGTCGATCGGGGGTGCGGGGAGAGAGAGAGGCTGATGTGGACAAATGAGATATTTTCTTTATATTTATAAATTTTAAAAATACGAAAATACCCCTTGTCACACACGAACACCAATTCAAACCCAACAACTGTCACCCCTAGCGTTTTACCCCTATTCCGAACACAATGGGATATGTTTCGAAGGCCCATTCGACTGTTTCAGTCAGTTTTCGTACAAATTAAAATATAAAATATTCAATGTTTAATTTGAACGTACATTTCAATTTGCCAGGGCCACAAACAGATTCGAAAAATTCCAGAAAAATAAATCTAGCTATGTTTTGACAATACGGTCCCAACAAAACTAGTTTCGTCGAATTCTGAGACCGTTTGCAAAAAGGCCCATTTCTGGTCGATCCAATTTAACTATAATTGACCAAAACACATTCTCCTTTGCCACGCTCACATACTAGCTTCTAAAATTATTGTAACACCCCGAATTTCAATTAACACTAATGGTTAGAAATTAAAGTATAATTAATCTCAGATGGAAGAACCAGGGGAAACGGGCTACGTCATTACGTTCGTCTCGGAAAAATACGCGAAATAGAGTCCGAGTTTTCGAAAATCGGAGTCCGTATGGCCCAGTTATGGCCCAATGAAGTTTGCAGAAAATTTAAAACTAAAACAGATTTAAAAATTCAAATATTCAGATTTGGGCTGGGCCAGGCGGGGTCAGGCGGGAAGCTTCCCGCCGAGCCCATGTCGACAGGGCTGTCGACAGGCCTGTCGACAGGGGTGTCGACATGCCTGTCGACAGGGTCCAGGCGCCCAGTGAACCTGGGTGCACCAGGTTGCACCAGGTTGGCTTTCAGGCTGGCTAGGAGGGCTGGTTCTAGAGATTTCCTAAATCTAAGGGTCCTAATCTAATCTAGGGTTAATCTAAGGGCCTAAAACACTTTCTAATCCTATAAATAAGACCCCAACCTTACCCTAATTCATTCATAATTAAACCTAGTAACTAAACTATGGCAAAATGCAACTTGATCATGGCCTCCACAAATCTATGAAGAGGGTTGCATGCTAATCACTCTCTAATCAACCTCTAATCTCTTCTTAGCATCTTAATCTTCTTTATTTGGTATGCAAAGTTGCTAGTTGTGAGTTTCTATCACTTTGATGATCTTTTGGTAAACTAATTAGATGAGATGTGATGGGATTTATGGTTTTGTATGTGGGTTAATGAGCTTTGAATCATATGATATGATGTTAGCATTAATCTTATGTTTATGCATGTTGAGTATGTATGTTTATGAATGTTGAGTATGCAAGTTTATGCAAGTTTAATATGATGTATGTTATGTTTACATGATGCTAAATATGCAAGTTGTGGGCTACGTAATCATATGCATGTTATGCAAGTTCATGGTGATATGCTATGCAAGTTACATGTATGTTAATATGCAAGATATGCTATGCAAGTTACATGTTTGTTAATATGCAAGTTACATGTAAGTAAATATGCAAGTTACATGTTTGTAAATATGCAAGTTATATGTTTGTTAATATGCAAGTTCATGATGACACATTATGCAAGTCTATGAGTTAATATGCAAGATTGTTATGCAAGTGAATATGTAAGTTATGTGACATATTATATGCAAGTTATGTGACTTGTTATGCAAGTGCATGTGCAAGTTATGTGTTTGTTATATGCAAGATGGCACCTTTGAAACATGTTCATTCATATGCAAGTTGACACCTTTTATATGTGTTATATCATGAGAACGAAATTACGTGGGAACGATGGGGTAATTAAATGCATAGGTTAATAAGATTGTGTGAAATTAATATAATTATGCATAACATAAAATAAAGGAACATAGTATGGGAATTTGCCTATTAAGTTAGGTGTACCCATACTATGTGTTGGGAATTTACCTATTGAGTTAGGTCTACCCCATGGGAATTTACCTATTGAGTTAGGTCTACCCATGTTATGAAAAGCTTGACATTAATTAGGGATAATTAATATAAAATTATGAGGGTGATTAATTAGGTGTAATTAATTGACTAAGACACGAGGTTGGACTCATTTGTAGTGTAAAACTGCCCGGACCCGACCGGCTTAACCAGTTGCTACAAATGTCAGCCCAATGTGAGAGGTCTTGGCCATAAATTAAATACGTGATTAAGGTAAAGACACGAGGTTAGACTCTGTTATGACGTAAGACTGCCCGGATTCCACCGGCTTAACCAGGCGGTCATAACAGTCAGTCTAATGTGGGAGGTCTTTACGGGAGATCACGGTCTTAATTAATTAAGAAACACTTAACCATTATAGCATGTAGTGGGACATGAGGGGTTAAGTGGGTGCCTTGGGTGGCATGTGGAATCTTAAGTGGGTTGCCTTGGGTGGCAATAGAAAATACGATTAGAATACTTAACCAAGAGAAACATGTAATTAAACATGATTAAAGGGTTAAGTGGGATACACTAGATATTGGACAAGCTTAGGTGGGTAGCTTGTGGGGGCCCATTTCAACCAATATCCCAAACGTATCTTTGTGGGCTCGACCCATGTCGAGTGACGGGACACGCATATTGGGCTTGATTATAAGAGGCCAAAACGGGTTAGCGGTGGCAACGCAAGTCCAACGGGCTTCATATGCGTGAGTGGGCCCGGGTTGGTAGATAAGTCGTTGTTGCATCGTGTAGATATAAGCCGTGCACCGTTAATTATATCAGGTTGCCACGTTGGGGAATGGTACACCCCACGGTGGGGCCAGCACGGGTATCTACGTTAGGGAGCCGATCGAATGGGGAGTAGTGTGTACATCTGGTGGATTGTAGGGCCCTGTGGCGCCTACTTGGTCACCTAGGGGTACGCAGGTACTATTAAAGTAATTTTATAAGTCCTTAGGTGGGATCAACCTTTAGGTTAGGAACGACTGGTGTGGTGCAGTTTAGTAATTTACCTTAGGAAGGGTAGATGCGTCTTTATCTTTTATCTTAGTTTAGTGGACTGCTTAGTATAGCCGTTCATCCCTATATGTTACCGTATATCAAGTTATGTCTTCTCTGGTTACTTTAACGATTGTATTGTTAAAGTTATAGGACTCACTCAGACTTATGTCTGACCCCGTTGTTTTTACCTTTTTCCCAACCCTCAGGTCCTACGGTGGATCCTAGCAGTAGTGGAGCTTGATCGGATTGCTGTTCCAGTCTTTAGGAGCTTGGATAGATGTAAAGCTCCAGTTATCCAGTTATCTTTTCTTTTGTTTTGGCTATTGTATGAGAGTGGGATTATGTACTTCTTTATTTTGATGGATATTGTACTTGACTTTTATTTTGGTTTTATGATGTAACCAGACATGTTTTACTTCCGCTGTTATGAGATGATGTTTTAGAATTTCAAGTACTGTTTATATCTGTCTTGTTGTAATTTTTCTGTTCTATATTCACTAAAATACTCCACCGATGCTATGGCATTCCCTTAGTGAGTGACCATAGCGGGAGTGGGGTGTTACACGTGGTATCAGAGCTTAAGGTTACCAGAACAGATAAAATTTTTAGAAAAAACTATTTTCTAAGAGTATTTTTGAAGAAAGTATTTTCAAAAACATGTCTTTTAAGAGAAAAAGTTTTTGAAAAAGAAAAGCATAATCCCCAATAGCCATATCCTTATCTTTCGGAATCTCCTTTTTGAATCTTTCCTCTTTCGTTTCAGCATGGCTGAAGATCTTAACATCCCGGAGGGTTTAGTTATACCACTATGGTATAGGAGGTTGCAAGAGGCTAGGGCCGCGGCTGCGGGTCCAGCCAATGCTACTACACCAGAGACAACCGCTCCACCTCCTCAGCCTAGAGTGGATAATTTTGCTAAGGTTTGCAAGGAGTTCAAGGCTATAGGAGGAAAACCTTTTCTAGGTTCAGAGACTTTCGTAGAGGCTAGAGATTGGCTTAAGGAAGTGGAAGAGTTGCTAGATATCTTCGAAGTGGAAGAGGGAAAGAAAGTCAAGTTGGCGGCTTGGTTAATGAAGGGAGAGGCCTCATTCTGGTGGGAGGTCACTAATGGAGAACGCCCTGTTGACTCTTGGGCAGATTTTAAGCAAAGGTTTGGGGCTAAGTTTCTCTCAAGGGCGGAAGAGAATCTGTTTATGGAGAAGTTCTTGAATTTGAAGCAAGGGAATCTCACGGTGAAAGAATATGTCAACAAATTCAATCAATTAGCAAGATTTGGCATAGAGTTGGTGAATACACCGGAGAAGAAGGCTTTGAGGTTCGTTAGAGGCTTGAACGAACCATTGCAAGGAATAGCTATGACTCACATTCCTATGGGGGCCACCTTTGAGAAGCTTGTCTACATGGCACTTATGCATGAGGATGATAAGAATTCTAAGGCACCAGAGAAAAAGGGGGATCAGAAGAAACCGCAACAACAACAAGGCAAGGGTGGAAAAGGCAATGGTGACAAGAAGAAGACAAAGAAGAAGTGCTTCAATTGTGGAACACCAGGGCACCTCAGTAAGGATTGTCGCAAAAAGAAGAAGACCGGTTGCTTTCATTGTGGTGAAGCAGGGCATCTTGTGAAAAACTGCCCAAAGAAGGGGCAGAAGACGGGGTCTACCTCAGGAGGTCAGGTGCAAGCTCTTATAGCACCACCTCAGTCAGGGGGGCAAGTTCAGGTTCTCTCAGTTCCACCGATTCAGCAGAGAGGTAGAACTATTTCCGTTGAAAGTCTGGTTTTTCTGTGTGATCATCCAGTTCGTACTTTGTTTGACTCTGGCGCATCGCATTCTTTTATCTCATCATCGTTAGTTGAGACACTGCACTTAGACACCAGTCTAGTTGATGATCCCTTGGTTGTTTCAAACCCAATTGGGGGCTCTATATATCTGTCTATGATATGTTTGGGTTTGAAGATTTCTATACTTAGCGTTGAGTTTAGATGTGATGCTTTTATATTGGGCTTCACGGGCTATGGGTTGATTTTGGGCATGGACTGGTTATCCAGTAATGGTGCCGTTCTTGATTGTGAAAGGAGAGTTGTCAGGCTTATGACCCGCTTGGGTAATACTCTCGAGATCTCTTGTAATCCCATGGAATCTGTTTTGCTAAGTTATCTTGAATCGCTTGATGCTTCAGTCGAGAGTTTGCGTTCTGTCAAAGTAGTCCGGGAATATCCGGATGTGTTTGAAGAAGTAAAGGGTTTGCCTCCGAAGCGGGAGATAGATTTTCGAATTTATTTGGTGGATAATGCCAAACCAGTGTCTTTGCCAGTGCGCCATATGGCTCCTCGTGAGAGAAGAGAACTTCATAAGCAAGTAGGGGAGTTGCTAGAGAAGGGGTTCATAAGGCGAAGTATATCGGAGTGGGGAGCTCCAGTAGTGTTTGCCACGAAGGCGGATGGGTCCCTCAGACTTTGTGTGGATTATAGAGAACTTAATAAGCTCACGAAGAAGAATAGACACCCATTACCAAGGATAGATGATCTCTTTGATCAGTTGGTTGGCGCCTCAGTGTTTTCGCAAATGGATTTAGCTACAGGGTTTCATCAGTTGAGAGTGGCGGAGGACAGTATAGAGAAGACTGCTTTCCGGACTCCGGATGGTTTTTATGATTGGCTAGTGATGCCATTTGGGTTGACAAACGCCCCGGCATACTTTGTTGATCTCATGAGTAGAGTGTTCAGAGAGTATCTGAATAAGTTTGTAGTAGTTTTTGTGGATGACATCTTGGTCTTTTCCAAGAGTGAAGAAGAGCATGCCTTACATCTCAAGGAAGTGTTGGAGACTCTTCGAGCACATAGTCTTAAAGCTAAATTCTCTAAATGTCATTTTTGGAGAAGAGAAGTGCGATTCTTAGGGCATGTGGTCTCTAAGGAAGGGATAGCTGTGGATCCCGCAAAGATAGTATCTATCCAGGATTGGAAAGTTCCTAGAAATGCTACCGAAGTAAGAAGTTTCTTGGGGTTGGCAGGATATTACAGGAAGTTCATCAAAGACTTCGCGAAGATATCAGCCCCATTAACCCGCTTGACGAAGAAGAATCTGGTTTTCTCATGGGACGTAGATTGTGATGATGCTTTCCGACGGTTAAAGAGAGCTTTGACCACCGCTCCAGTTTTAGTGCTCCCAGATGGGAGTAAGCCGTTTGTTGTTTATACCGATGCTTGTGGGACAGGATTGGGCGCAGTCTTGATGCAGGAGGGAAGGGTAATAGCTTATGGAGGGAGGCAATTGAGAGTGCATGAGAAGAATTACCCTACCCATGATCTAGAGTTGGCCGCGATTGTTTTCGCACTTAAGTCTTGGCGCCATTATCTTCTTGGTGAGAGATTCGAGTTGTTCACTGACCATAAATCATTGAAGTACTTATTCTCTCAGAAGGATTTAAATTTAAGACAGCAAAGGTGGATGGAGTTCTTAGCATCCTATGATTTCGAGATAGCGTATACTCCTGGCAAGGGTAACGTGGTGGCGGACGCCTTGAGTAGAAAAAGGCTATCTTTGAGTCCATTGTTCGTGGAACGGCGAAGCTTGGAGTTTCTTTCTTTGTTCGACTTCAGACCTTCTGTTGACTTTGTACCTGGTTTGTTGGCATCCTTGGAAGTTAGACCTACCCTCTTGGGACGGATTGGCGAGGCTCAGCGAGACGACCCACAGTTGGTTGAGTTGGTAGAGAAGCTTATAAGGGGGGAGTCGTCCAGCCATTTGGGTAGATACACTATAGATGATAGGGGATGGTTGCATAGAGACGGTAGACTTTGTGTACCGCAAGATGAGGGTTTGAAGAAGGCTATTTTGGATGATGCACATCGTTCCAGAATGACTATTCATCCCGGTGGAGACAAAATGTACCAAGACATGAAGAGAGTTTTCTTCTGGGCCGGTATGAAGAAAGATGTGGCCGAGTATGTGGCTAGATGCTTGGTATGCCAACAAGTTAAAGCGGAGCAAAGGAAACCCGGTGGGTTGCTACACCCATTGGAAGTTCCGCAATGGAAGTGGGATAGTGTCTCGATGGATTTCATCGATGGGTTACCGAGATCGAGGAAGGGCAATACGGGAATTTGGGTTGTGGTGGACAGACTTACCAAGAGTGCCCATTTTATACCCGTGAAGAGTAAGAGGACCGCTCCATGGCTTGCTTCAGTCTATGTTAGAGAGATTGTTAGATTGCATGGCGTACCATCCAGCATTGTGAGTGATCGAGATCCTATCTTCACTAGTGAGTTTTGGAGAAGTTTGCAAGAGGCGGTAGGGACTCAGTTGTGTTTGAGCACCGCATATCATCCTCAGACGGACGGCCAGACCGAGAGGGTGAACCGTATCTTAGAAGATCTCTTGAGGCTTTGTATCTTGGATTTTGGAGGTACATGGGAAGAACATCTTCCTTTGGTAGAGTTCGCATATAATAACAGCTTTCAGTCCAGTATTGGCATGGCACCTTTCGAAGCTCTTTATGGAAGGCCTTGTCGATCTCCTACATGTTGGTGGGAATCTACAGATAAGATCTTGCTTGGGCCAGATATGGTTAGAGAGACTTCAGAGAAGATTGATTTAATTCGTAGAAGGATGAAGGCAGCGCAAGATAGACAGAAGTCTTATGCGGATCGGAGAAGGACGGATCTTGAGTTTGAGGTTGGGGATATGGTTTTTGTCAAAGTATCTCCATTGAGAAATGTTGTTCGCTTTGGGTCCGTTGGGAAGTTAGCACCGAGATTTGTTGGGCCGTTTCCTATTAAGGAAAGGATCGGACGGATGGCATATAGGGTGGAGTTGCCCGACAGACTTAGTGGTGTTCACGATGTATTCCATGTATCACATCTGAGGAAATGCTTACATGAGACCGCAGAGGTGGTAGAGCCGAGCTTGCTTAGAGATGTAGAGGTAGAGCGTGATGCGACGATTCGACGAGCTCCTACTCGCATCCTTGGGTCAGAGACTAGGAAGTAGAGGAATAGAGAGGTTCAGCTAGTTAAAGTGCAATGGGGAGATGACGAAAGCAATGCTACTTGGGAGACGGAAGCGAAGATGCGTTCTTTGTATCCATTTCTTTTTGAGAGTATGTCTTTTAACTTCTCCTTTATCACTTGTCTAGTACTTATCTTATCTTTAGTATATCCTCTCGCTAGTACCTATGACCTTTAGATAGGGTAAAACCTATGATTGAAACATGTGTTTGAAACATGTTATGGTTGATGGATGCATGTGGATGCAATTGATTGCTAGTGGTTGCTCGTGGATGCATATACACACACATTAGGCACTAGATCGGCTCAGACACTTCATGTTGCATATTGCATAAATGGATGTGGTAGATAAAATTCATGGATGTATCATGGCTGTGTTATCATATGGATGATGCATTTTTGTGTATGGTTGTGCACACATGTAGAAATTTGTATGTGTCAATAGGGTTTCGCATACATATTGGATGCATGGCACTATCATGGTTTGCATTAAGGAGGTCGACTGAATCAGTAGACCGCCTGATTTTGCATTAGTATACGGACATATACACACACTTTCTGCATATGTTCATCCATCATTAGAAGTTTCTAAGGATAATGGTTGCTTGTGGTTGATGGTTTAGTAGATGGTTGTTTGGTAGGATACGTTCTTCTTAACTTAGAGATTTCGAGGGCGAAATCCTTTAAGTAGGGGAGAATGTAACACCCCGAATTTCAATTAACACTAATGGTTAGAAATTAAAGTATAATTAATCTCAGATGGAAGAACCAGGGGAAACGGGCTACGTCATTACGTTCGTCTCGGAAAAATACGCGAAATAGAGTCCGAGTTTTCGAAAATCGGAGTCCGTATGGCCCAGTTATGGCCCAATGAAGTTTGCAGAAAATTTAAAACTAAAACAGATTTAAAAATTCAAATATTCAGATTTGGGCTGGGCCAGGCGGGGTCAGGCGGGAAGCTTCCCGCCGAGCCCATGTCGACAGGGCTGTCGACAGGCCTGTCGACAGGGGTGTCGACATGCCTGTCGACTTGCCTGTCGACAGGGTCCAGGCGCCCAGTGAACCTGGGTGCACCAGGTTGCACCAGGTTGGCTTTCAGGCTGGCTAGGAGGGCTGGTTCTAGAGATTTCCTAAATCTAAGGGTCCTAATCTAATCTAGGGTTAATCTAAGGGCCTAAAACACTTTCTAATCCTATAAATAAGACCCCAACCTTACCCTAATTCATTCATAATTAAACCTAGTAACTAAACTATGGCAAAATGCAACTTGATCATGGCCTCCACAAATCTATGAAGAGGGTTGCATGCTAATCACTCTCTAATCAACCTCTAATCTCTTCTTAGCATCTTAATCTTCTTTATTTGGTGTGCAAAGTTGCTAGTTGTGAGTTTCTATCACTTTGATGATCTTTTGGTAAACTAATTAGATGAGATGTGATGGGATTTATGGTTTTGTATGTGGGTTAATGAGCTTTGAATCATATGATATGATGTTAGCATTAATCTTATGTTTATGCATGTTGAGTATGTATGTTTATGAATGTTGAGTATGCAAGTTTATGCAAGTTTAATATGATGTATGTTATGTTTACATGATGCTAAATATGCAAGTTGTGGGCTACGTAATCATATGCATGTTATGCAAGTTCATGGTGATATGCTATGCAAGTTACATGTATGTTAATATGCAAGATATGCTATGCAAGTTACATGTTTGTTAATATGCAAGTTACATGTAAGTAAATATGCAAGTTACATGTTTGTAAATATGCAAGTTATATGTTTGTTAATATGCAAGTTCATGATGACACATTATGCAAGTCTATGAGTTAATATGCAAGATTGTTATGCAAGTGAATATGTAAGTTATGTGACATATTATATGCAAGTTATGTGACTTGTTATGCAAGTGCATGTGCAAGTTATGTGTTTGTTATATGCAAGATGGCACCTTTGAAACATGTTCATTCATATGCAAGTTGACACCTTTTATATGTGTTATATCATGAGAACGAAATTACGTGGGAACGATGGGGTAATTAAATGCATAGGTTAATAAGATTGTGTGAAATTAATATAATTATGCATAACATAAAATAAAGGAACATAGTATGGGAATTTGCCTATTAAGTTAGGTGTACCCATACTATGTGTTGGGAATTTACCTATTGAGTTAGGTCTACCCCATGGGAATTTACCTATTGAGTTAGGTCTACCCATGTTATGAAAAGCTTGACATTAATTAGGGATAATTAATATAAAATTATGAGGGTGATTAATTAGGTGTAATTAATTGACTAAGACACGAGGTTGGACTCATTTGTAGTGTAAAACTGCCCGGACCCGACCGGCTTAACCAGTTGCTACAAATGTCAGCCCAATGTGAGAGGTCTTGGCCATAAATTAAATACGTGATTAAGGTAAAGACACGAGGTTAGACTCTGTTATGACGTAAGACTGCCCGGATTCCACCGGCTTAACCAGGCGGTCATAACAGTCAGTCTAATGTGGGAGGTCTTTACGGGAGATCACGGTCTTAATTAATTAAGAAACACTTAACCATTATAGCATGTAGTGGGACATGAGGGGTTAAGTGGGTGCCTTGGGTGGCATGTGGAATCTTAAGTGGGTTGCCTTGGGTGGCAATAGAAAATACGATTAGAATACTTAACCAAGAGAAACATGTAATTAAACATGATTAAAGGGTTAAGTGGGATACACTAGATATTGGACAAGCTTAGGTGGGTAGCTTGTGGGGGCCCATTTCAACCAATATCCCAAACGTATCTTTGTGGGCTCGACCCATGTCGAGTGACGGGACACGCATATTGGGCTTGATTATAAGAGGCCAAAACGGGTTAGCGGTGGCAACGCAAGTCCAACGGGCTTCATATGCGTGAGTGGGCCCGGGTTGGTAGATAAGCCGTTGTTGCATCGTGTAGATATAAGCCGTGCACCGTTAATTATATCAGGTTGCCACGTTGGGGAATGGTACACCCCACGGTGGGGCCAGCACGGGTATCTACGTTAGGGAGCCGATCGAATGGGGAGTAGTGTGTACATCTGGTGGATTGTAGGGCCCTGTGGCGCCTACTTGGTCACCTAGGGGTACGCAGGTACTATTAAAGTAATTTTATAAGTCCTTAGGTGGGATCAACCTTTAGGTTAGGAACGACTGGTGTGGTGCAGTTTAGTAATTTACCTTAGGAAGGGTAGATGCGTCTTTATCTTTTATCTTAGTTTAGTGGACTGCTTAGTATAGCCGTTCATCCCTATATGTTACCGTATATCAAGTTATGTCTTCTCTGGTTACTTTAACGATTGTATTGTTAAAGTTATAGGACTCACTCAGACTTATGTCTGACCCCGTTGTTTTTACCTTTTTCCCAACCCTCAGGTCCTACGGTGGATCCTAGCAGTAGTGGAGCTTGATCGGATTGCTGTTCCAGTCTTTAGGAGCTTGGATAGATGTAAAGCTCCAGTTATCCAGTTATCTTTTCTTTTGTTTTGGCTATTGTATGAGAGTGGGATTATGTACTTCTTTATTTTGATGGATATTGTACTTGACTTTTATTTTGGTTTTATGATGTAACCAGACATGTTTTACTTCCGCTGTTATGAGATGATGTTTTAGAATTTCAAGTACTGTTTATATCTGTCTTGTTGTAATTTTTCTGTTCTATATTCACTAAAATACTCCACCGATGCTATGGCATTCCCTTAGTGAGTGACCATAGCGGGAGTGGGGTGTTACAATTATGAAATTTGAAACCTAACAATAACTTCACATCTCGGATCCAACAAAAGTGGTTTCGTCGAATTCCGAGGTCGTATGCAAAATGGCCAATTTCACGGGCTATATAAATTCCATAGCGACCTTTCTGAAAATTCATTCGGCCATAACTTTTGCTTTCCGTTATGAAAATTCGATTTTTCAGATTCGTTAGAAAGGTATTCACTAACAGATTTAGATATTTTTGGTTTCACTAAAATCTGTTTTGTTTTGCACCCGGTACAGTCCGACAAAGTTTGAATTCAATTTTTGAAACTGCAGCGCCATTTCAGGCCTTGTTTATAATTATAATTAATTATATTCATTTTCAATTGTCGATTCAAGCTCAGTTTTCATTGCCATTATTTAAAATATTTATTTTAAATATTTAAAATCCATTATTTTAGCCAATTTAAAAATTTTAAATTGGTTCAGATTTTCTGGGTCGTTACATTAACTAATCCCGACTAGTTTGACGTGATATTCAAAGGAAGATTAAAGAATAAATTTAAAAGAATTTATCTTTGATAAAATTAATGGGAACCTTTCCCTAAGAATGTGAAATTTAGAAACTAACTGTAGGTTAGCTAAGAAGAATGGTTTCCTGGGTATTGATCTGATGTTGGTTTCGGCCTTCGGGGTTAATATTTGGGGAATTATTCTCTTGTTAATTTACGGTTAGTGACTGATGAATTGGAATGAGGCGTATATTGTGTTTGTGTAACACTTATTTATTATATACGCGAGTTATTCAGAAAGACCAGGTTTATCCCATTCTGAATAACTGATTCGACGATGAGTCAAAGATGAAGATGGTGGTCGAAGACCAGAGTTCTTCACGTCGTGTGGATAATTACTGATGATCTTGATTGGGCCGTACAACCAAGAGGAGGGAATTAGTTGGTGGTCGTCCAGACATACTTGGAGATCGATGGAGATGCGGGGTACTAGGTGCCTCCGGTTTTGTCCAGACCCAGAACGGACTTGTAAATGGACCGTGTGTCTGACATTGGATATCATTCTGTGTGATTGATGGATATCGGTTGCATGGAGTGGTTTGCCTGTGTGGCATGCTAAGATGCAAATGATCAAGGCTTCTGTTGAAAAGCAGAGTCTTGTGGTTGATGATCAAAGCACAACCTGTGTGTCATAGCTTTGTGTAGCGTTGATTCGCCAGCCTCACACCCTGGTTGTGAACCAAAAACGGGAGAGGACCTCAGGGAGGGCATGCGTTTCCTTCTAGTTAGAAGTGGCGTCAGTGGTTTTGCATGCCCTGACGAGTTTGACTTATGTGGTTGTTGCTGTTGCGAGGCGCCTCGGATATAAAGGTGACTATGTGAAGCCGATGGAGTCATTCATTGGCTCATTTACGCCCCAAAGGGCGGGGAAACACAGTGTTCAGGAATTTTAATCCACATCGGTGGACTGGCCCTGTCGCTCCAATGGTCACTCGAGCTCTAACCTGAGACATGGGCTAGATTGTCTCGAATCGGTAGAGGACTATCTTTTTCCTCGGTTCACAGATGGAAATCCAATTTCCAAATACGTGACTTTGCAGTTTTAATTGTAAACCTACATATGGCGACATAGTAGGATGGGGCACTCATGCCGTCTATGATTGATATTTATGATTAAGAATTAAAAACATGAAATTTAGCGTATCAAGCATTCTTTGGCTATTATAAGGTAAAAACTCTATCCTCTGGCTTGCGTTGCATTGTGTGATGGGACTGGGTCTTATAATAGCTTCATTGTTCTTTATTTAGCATTGCGCTGTTTGTTTTATGCACTGGTGTTCTTGGGAGGAAACCCGTTCCATGTTATATGGCGTGGTCCCTTGATTTACCGAATTTTAAAATAAAGATTAATAACTGTTTTAGTTCTCACACCAGTCCCATGACTGACCTGGAGTTTATTGTTTTAACCTAAACTTTGGGTGCCCTTATTTTGACATGGGCATCTAGTAGTTTTGGTTTTGCAGATTTATATTCACAGGATCCTGATTTACAGCTGGAATGATACTCGGAAAGCTCTATATCTGTGTATTACTTCTAGTTGTGTTTTATATTATTTTCCGCTGCGATGTATTTAAATGTAATTTAAATCTCTGATATTTTCTGTGTAATATTTATTCATACTCTGTATATTCTTGTATTCTGATGGAATTGTTGTAATATACAATGAAATGTTCTTCTGTCTGCGTTCGTTTGTGTGTTGTTCTCAAAGTATCCGCTCTTTCCTTCACGGGGAAGTTACAGGTCTTCACAGTGGTATCAGAGCTTTGGTTTATAAAGCACGAGAACAAGACACGTTAGAACCAAATGAAAGAATTCATCAGAGATTGGATTAGTAATATCCAATGAGAATGACTCGTTAGAGATAGGATCAGTAGTATCCTAGAACGAGTGCAAAGAGTGTTGTTTTGAAAAATAAAAATGAAAACAAATTTTGTTTTGAAATTTAAATCATTTTATACGTATTTGAATATTTATTTGTTTTGAATTTGGACAATCCAATATATAAATTTTTTGCATATACGCCTTGCAAACGTGTATTCGAAGTTTTAATGTACTGGATAGTTATAGAATCACACTCTAGTTGCCCGGGGATAATTCTGGTGATGGGGCACCATTGCCAGTATTTATTTTCGAGTTTCGAAAGTGGGATTTCTATATATTTCCAATTGACTGGTGTGAAAACCGAAATTAGATAGGGCCTATTATTGTGATTTGACACCAAAAATGTGATTTTTGACTATGTATCAAAGTTATGAATTTGAAAATCTAATTCATAAATTGATTGCTGATTGTGTTGTTTGATTATTGGTTGCTTAATTAAATTTGAACCATTTAGCCAATTGAATCAAATAGTGAATTGTATTGAAAATTTGTCGCATTTGCATAGTGTACATGTACTTACATTGAACAGGTCATTGTAAAGAGGCTAGAGCAGAAGATTAAAATTGTTTGCCCGACAAATAGGTACATATTTACCATAATTTACTGTTTTGTTTGGGTGATGATGATTTTATGAGACGATTGGCTTTTTCTTTTTCTTTTGAGTTGAAGAAGGCCATGGGAGGCTATATGAAATATCCCGAAGTCCCCGGTACAGGGGAGGTTATGGCGAAATTTTTCGGAAATTTAGGATGTTAGCCAATTTTTTGAAAAATTTGAAAAGTTCTTAGAAACCGAAAAGTTGAAGAACTTAAGCCATAATGAAAATAGTGAAAGTTGAGTTGATTAGTTAAACAACTTTCGGCTTCGTTCCTTTTCGGGGACGAAAAGTTTTAAGTGTAGGAGATTGTAATAACCCGGAAATCTGAGCCAATTTAAAAATTTTATTTTGGTAATTTTAGCGAATTTTGATTATTTAAATGAATTATTTTAAATAATATCGACGAGAAATTTATTTTGAATAGAATTTGAACAGGTATATTTATTTGAATCATCGTTAGAATATAAATAATTATTTATAATTATAAAAGGAATTGAAAATGGCGCAGTAGTTTGAAAATTCGATTTCAAAGTTCAAATGAATGTATAGGGTGCAAATTAAACCGGATTTTAGTGAAACCAAAAATATTTGAATCTATTTGAGAATATCTTTCCAAGGAATCCGAAAAATTGAAATTTCATAGCGGGGATAAAAAGTTAAGCCCAGTTGAAAATTCAGAATAGCCGCTATGGAATTCTGGCCCTTAAAAATAGCCATTTTGCAAACGACCTCGGTTTTCGACGAAACCACTTGTGTTGGATCCGTGATGTCAAGTAATTGCTAGATTCCAAAATTCATAATTTTTCGATTCAATATGTGAGCGTTGCAAAGGAAAACACGTTTGACCAGTTTCAGTTGATTTTAATCGACTAGACAATGGCGATTTTTCAAATGGTCTCAGAATTTGACGAAATCAGTTTTGTTAGGACCGTATCGTCAATGCGAAGCTGGAAAATATTTTTCGGGAATATTTAGAGTTCGTATGTGGCCCCAGTAAATTGAAATGCGCATTGAAATTCAGTATATAGAGTTATATGTTGATTTTAACGAAAACTGATCGAAACGATCGAATCAGCTTATGATATATATCCCATTGTGTTCGGAATGAGGGTAATTAGCTAGAGGCGATAGTCGTTGGGTCTCGTTTGGTGGTCGAATGAAAAGTCAACATTTTGAAATAAAAAATATATATTATATATACTCTCACTCACGACACTCTCTCTCCTCAGATAAACACCCCCCCCCCCCCCCGCCGTTCGATTAGGAAAAAAACTAGGGCGCAGCCGCCACTGGCGATCGCCATCCACCCCTCATCGTGCCTCCACCTAAGCCGCCGCCCTCTGACAACTCCCCCTCCACCTTGACAACCTCGCGCGGACTCCCCGTCTGTTCTGCTCCAACCAACGAACCCCCTAACCCGAAGCTAACCGCCGCGCCAGAGCCTCCCCCACCCCCATCGACGACACAATGCGCCGCCATCACCTCCAGCGCACCTCCGACGAACTGCTGACCCTCCCCCTCTCTGAACGTGGTGAGCTTTATTTTATTTTTAGCTTATTTATATTCTTTAATTAAATAAAATCAGTTTTTTTTATAGGAGCATTTATAAAATCAGTTTTGTTATATAGTTATAATGGTAAAGATTAGATTTTTTTATTTGAAAAACTGTGATTTTTAATGAGAGAAAGGTCATATTTTTAATTAGAGAAGGGTCATATTCTTAAATAGAAATGGATTGGATTTTTAAATAGGAAAAGATTGGATTTTTAAACAGGAAAAGATTGGATTTTTAAATAGAAAAAGTTAGATTTTTAAAAATAGAAAGATGAGATTTTTAGAAACATAAAGATAAAAATATAATCTTTTCTATTTATATAGCGTTGTAAAAATATAATCTTTTCTATTTATATAGCGTTGTAAAATATAATATTTTCTATTTATGTAGCGATGTAAAAATAGAATTTTTATCTGTATAGTAGCGATGTAAAAATAGAATTTTTATCTATATGGTAGCGGCATAAAAATAGGGTTTTTATCTATACAGTAGCAGTGTAAAAATGTAATTTTTATATGCATAGCAACAATATAAAAATGCGATTTTTATATATATTAAGTAAAGATAAAAATTCGATTTTTATGTACATATGGTGATAATAAAATTTTGATTTTTAATATGAACAGCATGAAAGAATTGAGATGGAACAGATTGAAATCAAAAAGGAATTCAAACGGTTCAGAAATTCAGAAATGAAATGGCGGAGTGGAACCCCAAGGTGAGAACTCCTCACTTTTATTTTTATTTCTAGTTTGAAGTATATACAAGGATGCAGATGGTGCTTAGTACTACCCGAACACCCATCGTCCACAGACCATGGATGACTTGTTTGTTTGGTTGCTTTGTTGTGAAATTTGATTGTGTGATTTGGAATGAAATAAAATATTTTATAGTGGAAAATATCTTATAGTTAAAAATATAATTTTTAACGTGTATATAAAATAAATTATTATAAACAAATCGGAGGTTTGTTTATATACACTGATTTGATTGATATTGATTGGGACGATAAATTTTACACATCGCCCAACTACACAAATAAAATCTGTGTTTGATTGTTTGAAACCCCACACGGGTATTGGGATGATATATGACATACACTAATCCCAATAATTAGTTGTATTTCGATCGATTGATTGACAGACTGTTATGAGCGTTAAATATTTATATTTGATGCTTATACAGTGTAGAATGCACTTTGGATGATGGTTGATTATTTGTCATTGTTATATATACATGCGTTGTATGGAAATCCTTAGAAATAAAATCTATGTAATTGATTGGGCCTCATTCCAGTTTTGAAATAGAATATTTGAAGTGAAATATTTGAATAAAATATTTAAAAAAGAAACATTTGAAATGAAATATTTGAATAGAATATTTGAAATAGAAATATATAAAGTCGTGTTGATTAGATATGCGCTATTTTGACACGAACGATATTTATATCGACTATATTCATTTTTATAATGAATATTTAAAAGAGATTTCAAAATCGAATATTTTGAAATGAAATTCAAATTCGAATTGAATTGAAACGAAATAGAATTCGAATTGAATTGAAATGAATTAGAATTAGAATTGAATTGAAAATAAAATGAATTCAAATCGAATTGAAATTGAATGGAAATCAATTTGAAATGAATTCGAATTAGAAATGAATTCGAATTGAAATTGAATTGAATCGAAAACGAACTAAAATTGAATTAAAAATCGATTTGAATTGAAATCAATTTGAAATGGATTTAAAAGGAATTTATAAGGAAAAATTCAATTTTGATTTGAATTAGAAATGAAGTTGAAATCGTTTCGAAAACGAATTTAAAACGATTTATATAATACGTTTTAAAAGGAAATCGATGAAGTATATATTATATATTATATATATATATATAATAAAATGGCCTGAATAGAACGTGCCGCGCTACGGTAGTTCGTGAATTACGACCATTGACTTCGAACAGACATTACGGGAGATCCGACCGTCAGATTCTCGTAAAACCGGAACCGTTGGGTTCGTATCGAAAAGGGCTTCCTAAGGAATGTTAGAAATTAGAAATCTAACGGTTGGATTTGGAATTATGTCCAAATCAAATTTGGAAAAGGTCGTTGTAAGTGCAGTTCGATGGCCGTTGATGGAAATCAACTGTACAGGCCTTGATAAAATTATTAAAAATAATTATAATTTGTGTAAAATCATAAGAAATGATTTGTAAGGAATTGGGATGAAAAACTCCATATTTGAAAAGATAAAAATAGATGTTTATCAAAATGAACTAGTTTTGAACTAGAATTATAATTCTATTTATTTTTAAAATAAATAAAGTGGATTTGAAATGGTTTTGAAAATAACCAGAATTTCCAATAATTGAATTGGAATGGGTTTGAATCGAAATTGTCTTTGGAATATTTCGATGTTGGATTTCGTGACGATACAGATATTGTTATGGGAATTTGAAAGATATATTTATATCGTTATTTCCAATACGATATTTGTTGGTCGTAGAATTTGATATTGAATATAAGCCGATATATTTTCTATTCAGAGCCTTGTATTTAATATCAAATGTGATTTGGGTTTGTCGTGAATGGTGTCTTCATTAACACTGTTCTTAAACCCAGTTGAGAAAAAGATTAAATCTTTTTATTTAGATTTAATGAAGGGTACCAATTAAATAATACTTAATTGGAATTGTATTAGTATTTATTTCTGGGTTTATCGTGAACAGTGTTTTAAATAACACTTGTTTTTAACCCGATAATTAATGGAATACGATTTTGGGTTGTCGTAAACGGTATCTTCAATAATACTGTTCTTAGACCCAAAGGAGTTAAGAAAATCAGAAACTAACTGGAGATTAGTTAAGTTGAATGGTTTCTGGGGTATTGATCTGATGTTGGTTCCGGCCTTCGGGGTTAATACTTGGGAATTGCTCACGTGCTAATTTACGGTTAGGGACTAATTGAAATGTGATGTGATTTTGGGGTTTATCGTGAACCGAGTTTTAAATGACACTGATTCTTTAACCCAGTTAAAGATTAAAACTAAGTGGAGTTTTAATGAATCTTTACTTAGATTGAAAAGATCGAGAATGGAGCATCACCCATTTTACTCCAGGCAGTAGTTAAATCTTTAATTAGATTTGAACGTAAAATGGTAATTGAATTTATTGATAACACCGTGTTGTTAGATATGAAGTATGACCAGTTTTACTTCATGGAATAAATAGGTCGGGATTAGGAAATAAAATAAATAATTACTTCGGTGTGGTTCGCTAATACCGACTAGTTTGAAGTGATATTCAAAGGAAGATTAAAGAATAAATTTAAAAGAATTTATCTTTGATAAAATTAATGGGAACCTTTCCCTAAGAATGTGAAATTTAGGAACTAACTGTAGGTTAGCTAAGAAGAATAGTTTCCTGGGTATTGATCTGATGTTGGTTTCGGCCTTCGGGGTTAATATTTGGTGAATTGATCTCTTGTTAATTTACGGTTAGTGACTAATGAATTGGAATGAGGCGTGTATTGTGTTTGTGTAACACTTATTTATTATATACGCGAGTTATTCAGAAAGTCCATGTTTATCCCATTATGAATAACTGATTCGACGATGAGTCGAAGATGAAGACGGTGGTCGATGACCAGAGTTCTTCACGTCGTGTGGATAATTACTGATGATCTTGATTGGGCCGTACACCCAAGAGGAGGGAATCAGTTGGTGGTCGTCCAGACGTACTTGGAGATCGATGGAGATGCTGGGTACTAGGTGCCTCCGGTTTCGTAAGACCCAGAACGGACTTGTAAATGGACTGTGTGTCTGACATTGGATATCATTCTGTGTGATTGATGGATATCGGTTGCATGGAGTGGTTTGCCTGTGTGGCATGCTAAGATGCAAATGATCAAGGCTTCAGTTGAAAAGCAGAGTCTTGTGGTTGATGACCAAAGCACAGCCTGTGTGGCATAGCTTTGTGTAGCGTTGATTCGCGAGCCTTACACCCCGGTTGTGAACCAAAAACAGGAGAGGACCTCAGGGAGGGCATGTGTTTCCTTCTAGTTAGAAGTGGCGTCAGTGGTTTTACACGCCATGACGAGTTTGACTTATGTGGTTGTTGCTGTTGCGAGGCGCCTCGGATGTATCGGTGACTATGTGAAGCCGATGGAGTCTTTCGTTGGCTCATTTACGCCCCAAAGGGCGGGGAAACGCAGTGTTTAGGAATTTTAATCCACATCGGTGGACCGGCCCTGTCGGTCCAATGGTCACTCGAGCTCTGACCTGAGACATGGGCTAGATTGTCTCGAATCAGTAGAGGACTATCTTTTGCCTCGGTTCATAGATGGAAATCCAATTTCCTAATACGTGACTTTGCGGTTTTGATTGTAAACCTATATATGGTGACATAGTGGGATGGGGCGCTCATGCCGTCTATGATTGATATTTATGATTAAGAATTAAAAACATGAAATTTAGTGTACCAAGCATTCTTTGGCTATTATAAGGTAAAAACCCTATCCTTCGTCTTGCGTTGCATTGTGTGATGGGACCTGGGTCTTATAATAGCTTCATTGATCTTTATTTAGCATTGCGCTGTTTGTTTTATGCACTAGTGTTCTTGGGAGGAAACCCGTTGTAGCAACCCGTGTTTTTATAACGTGTAATAACCATAAATCAAGGCAGAATTAATTTTTAAAATAAGAATCAAGGGAAACGGGTTATGCCATTGCGTTCGTCTCGAAATTCTACTTGGAAACGAGTCCGAGTTTTCGAAAATCGGAGCCCGTATGACCAAGTTATGACCATTCGAAGTTTTCAAGTTCAAAACAGTTCAATTCGAATTCAAAATTCGAAATTCAAACCTCCGAATGGACTGGGCGGGAAATTTCCCACCCAGGACCAGGCCCAGGACCTGGGGGTCGGCTATGTAGTCGACCTACCCAGGACCAGGTCGACCATAGTGTCGACCTGGGGGTCGACCTAGTGGCCGAGTTCACTTTTGAAGCTGGATTCACTCTGATGTATCTGGCCTCGTTTCTGTCCACATTCGTTGACCTGACCCTATAAATACAGCCCCTCACACTAGTATCTCTACACAAAATTCTTTCTGACCTTATGCTGCTCTAATTCTGGTTGAAAAGTTGAGAAAGGGACTGCTTTTTCTACGTTGAGACTGCGTTAAGAGAATTGCTGATTTGGGGATTTCTATTAGGACTTGACTAAGCATATAAAGATTCAACATCGAAACTCTTTTCTAATTCTCGAACCACGATATGTAAGCCCCAGTTACTTTTAGATTTAAACTGTAAATGTAATTTGAATATGATGTAAATTGAAATTGGACCTATGTATGATGACTGTTTTACATCCATTCTTGTTCATCTTGGATCTTGACTTTTGGATATATTGTGACATTGATTTGGGGCCTATTCATGTTGTAAATCAAAAAGAAAACCCCTCATATTATCATGTTGAATCTGCTATTAGTCACTAGTTTATGACTACTTATGTCAATCGTTACCATGACTATACTGTCACCTTATGTCAATCATTACTATGACTATACTATCACCTTATGACAACTGTTATCTTGACTAGTACCTTATCTTGCTAGATTTGAAATCTTTATGTTTGAGGCCAATATTCCATATGCTAGTAATGTTATAATCTTTTATCAAGTCATACCATGCTATGCTAGTAATCACTTTTGCTACCTTATACCCATCCCTTTGTATGTTATTCCCTAATTAGATTTATTTGTATCGATTCGAGCTTATATGCGATGGGAATACAATTTGGGTAGATTAGGTAAATCCTAAATTGGCTTTAAACATGAACGTTATTATAACTTGAACTGGATATGGACTTGAACTTGACACGATTTGACATGAAACATGACATGAAAACTCGACATGAATTTTGACATGAAAACTTGAATGTGGGCATGACAATTTGATAAACTTGAAAATGGCCAACTCGAGGTTGGGTTGAGTTTGTAGTGTAAATCTGCCCGGAACCGCCCGGCAAAATCCAGTGGCTGCAAACAATAGGATCCAATGTGGGTAGTTGGTCATATCGCACGTAAAAACCGAGGTTAGACTATGTTGTTGTGTAAATCTGCCCGGAACCGCCCGGCAAATCTAGTAACCACAACATTTAGTCTAATGTGAGAGGTTGAGGTGCACTAATGAATTAATGCCACATGATAGGGTTAAGTCATGAATCACTTGAATATACTTAACCAACTTGACATGACGATTTGATAGGGTTAAGTCATGAACCGCTTGAACACACTTAACCAACTTGATACATGATTTGGATAGGGTCAAGTCACAAATTTGAATGACAACACTTAACCCATCAGAAACCCTAGTTACGCGGTCCTTTTCAGCAGTAACTCACTTAGATGTATCACGATACCCTGGGACTAGGCAGGGTGGGGCATGATTACTGGGCTGATTGTAAGCGACCAGAACGACGGCTGAGTAGGTGCGCCATTGTAGGTTCAGGCGGACTATGGTCATGCACGTAGTCCGGAGTTGAAAAAGCAGGCATTGGGCACCCGTAAATTTACACTGTGCGTGCTTGATTCGTGTCGGTGGTTGGCACCACAGGACTTGATACACCCTATGGTGGACCTAGCACAGGCAACTACATTTTGAGATAGGGCCGTATGACACAGACACATGACGAGCTAGATCTTGTAGGGAGCCGATCGATTAGTAGATCATACCGTAGGACCCCGTAATGGGTCACTTCATGATACTGGGCCAAGGGATCATTTCATGATTAATACTTGACATGGGTTAGAATACTAGTACAGTTGGTGCAGCGAACCTTGAATATGCTATGCTAGGCTTGACTTATCTTGCTATCTTAATTATCCTACCAGTTCTGTTATTATCCTTATGTTTAATTCCAGTTTTCACATATCATGTTACCTTTACTAGTTTTCATACTAAAAGTCACTAGGGCTTACCAGTCTTTATGACTGACCCTTTTTCTTTCGCCTCTTTTTCTTTTGTCCCCCCCCCCCCCCCCGGGTTCTCAGGGAGGAAACACTAGCTCTTAGCTCGGATTTAGCTTGCTTTCTGACAGCTCATGTATGGTTTGGTCTTGGGCTATGCTATGGATGCTTCTGCTATTTATGGGGAAAAAATCTACTTTTGTTATCTTAAGTTTATGGTCCTTTATTTGGAACTTGATGTAATGGAATAATTTGTATCTTGGATATATGAGCTTTTGACTCTTTTCTTGAAAATAATAAAAGTTGGTTTTTAATTTCTACCGCTGCTTTATTTATGTTCTGCCTTGTGATATCTCTGTGCATGTTTACCTAGATAATACTCCACCAAAACTAGTGCATTCCCTTTGTGAGTGACCTTAGCGGAGGTGGGGTGTTACATTTGGTATCAGAGCAGAAGGTTACCAGGCTGGGCAAAAGTTTTAAAAACCTTCTGAAACTATTTTCAAAACCATTTATAAAGAAGCATTTTTCAAGAAAAGTTTTATGTTTAAAAAGGCTATTCCCCACGAAGCCATTAGCACTTTCCTTTGTTTCCTCATTTGAATCCTTTTCTTTTCATTTTTCAACATGGCTGATCTTAACCTTCCTAAGGGAATACCCGTGCCTGGATGGTTCCGAATGTACTTAGAAGCTAGGGCCAACGACGCGGGCACGGCAGACATCCCTCCTCCTCCCCCCCAGTGGCCGCGATTCCTCCTCCTCCGGGTACCGCCTTTGCCAAAGTATGCAAAGACTTTAAAGCAATGGGCGGCAAGAACTTCGTTGTGACTGAAACCTTTGTTGAGGCATGAAACTGGCTAAAGGAGACTGAAGACTTGTTTATTATCTTTGATATGGAGGACCATAGGAAAGTCCAGTTGGCAGCATGGTTGTTGAAAGAGGAAGTTGCATTTTGGTGGGAAGTCACCAATGCTACCAGGCCAGTTGAGACTTGGGCAGACTTTAGAGAGAGATTTGGGCTTAAATTCTTATCATCAGCAGAAGAGAACCTTCAGATGGAGAGGTTCCTAGCACTCAAACAAGGGGACATGTCTGTTAGGGAGTATGAATAAGTTTAATCAGCATGCTCGGTTCAGTTTGGATTTGGTCAACACAGCCCAGAAAAAGGCTATACGCTTTGCTCGAGGATTGAACGAGCCACTACACAGCTTGGCCCTAACTCATATACCCATGGGGGCGACCTTTGAAAGCTTGGTGGATATGGCTCTACTTCATGAGGAAGACAAGAATAGCAAGAAGGAGGTTAAGCCTAATGAGACTCAGAATAAGAAAGCTGACTTCAAGAAGGGAAACAGCAAGAATAACAAGGGCAACAACAAACCACGTGAGATGAGGAACTGCAACTTTTGTGGTATTACTGGACATCTAGCTAAAGACTGTAGAAAGAAGAAGAGGAAGTTGGGTGATTGCTTTCATTATGGAGATACTGGACACATTAGCAAGGATTGCCCTAAGAAGCAAGGGCAGGGACAAGGGCAGACCCAGCGAGCAGGACCTTCTGGAGGGCAGTTGCATGCTCTCAACACCACTCCAGCTCTTGACCGAGGTAGTAATATTTCCGTAGAAAGACTTGTTTACATTTCTGACTTTCCTGTTCGAACCTTATTTTACTCTGGCGCATCGCATACTTTTATTTCTTCTGATATTGTTGAAAATCTGCACCTAAGTACTAGTCTGGTTGAGGATCCCGTTATAGTTTCAAATCCAATTGGGGGCTCCGCCCATTTATCTATGCTGTGTGTGGATTTGAGGATCTCTATCTTAAGCATAGAATTCACGTGTAATGCTTATGTTCTCGAATTCATGGGATACGGTTTGATCCTAGGTATGGATTGGTTGTCCGATTATGGAGCCATTCTTGATTGTGAACGAAGGGTAGTGAGGCTCATGACTTGCCTTGGTAATACCCTTGAAATTTCTTGTAACCCTAAGGGTCCGGTCATGTTGTGTTATCTTGAATCCCTTGACTCGTCCGACGATAATTTGCAATCTGTGAGAGTAGTCCGAGAATATCCAGATGTCTTTGATGAAGTGGGGGGGTTACCTCCTAAACGCGAGTTAGGCTTCCGAATTTATCTTGTTGATAATGCCAAGCCAGTTTCATTGCCCGTTAGGCACATGGCCCCACGAGAAAGAAGAGAACTCAGTAAAAAAGTTAATGAGTTGCTTGAGAAAAATTTCATAAGGCGAAGCATTTCTGAATGGGGTGCTCCGGTGGTATTCGCTACTAAGGCGGATGGATCGCTTCGTCTATGCGTAGATTATCGTGAGTTAAACAAGCTAACAAAGAAGAATAGGCATCCACTACCAAGAATCGATGATTTGTTTGACCATCTTGTGGGAGCATCTGTTTTCTCTCAACTCGATCTAGCCACAGGATTCCATCAGCTTAGAGTGGTTGAGGATAGCATTGACAAAACTGCGTTTAGGACTCCGGATGGGTTCTTCGAATGGATCGTCATGCCGTTTGGGTTAACAAATGCACCCGCATACTTTGTAGATTGGATGAGTAGGGTGTTTCGGGAGTTCCTTAACAAGTTTGTGGTAGTTTTCATGGATGATATTTTTATATTCTCAAAAGATGAAGAAGAGCATGTTAGACTTCTCAAGGAAGTCATGGAAACACTTAGAGCACACCAGTTAAAGACTAAGTTCTCCAAATGCCATTTTTGGAGGAAGGAAGTTTGGTTCCTTGGACATGTAGTTTCTAAGCAAGGCATAGCCGTGGACCCCGCAAAGGTAGTCGCGGTACAAGACTGGAAAATTCCTAAGAATGCAACAGAGGTGAGGAGCTTTCTCGGTTTGGCGGGCTACTACAGGAAGTTCATTAAGGACTTCGCTAAGATTTCAGCCCTTCTTACTAAGTTAACAAAGAAGAACCTAGCTTTTACATGGGACATAGAATGTGACGCTACTTTTCAGAGACTTAAGAGAGCCCTCACCACAGCTCCAGTTTTGCATTACCCGATGGAGGTAAGATGTTTACCGTGTACACAGATGCATGCGACACGGGATTAAGCACTGTCCTATTGCAAGAAGGAAGAGTAATATGCTACGGGGGCAGACAACTCAAAGTTCATGAGAAAAACTATCCCACGCATGACTTGGAGTTGGCCGTGATTGTTTTTGCACTTAAAGCTTGGCGCCATTATCTTCTAGGGGAGAGGTTCGAGCTGTATACCGACAACAAATCGCTTAAGTACCTCTTCTCACAGAATGACTTGAATCTGAGGTAACAGCAGTGGATGGAGTTCTTGGCATCATATGACTTCGATATAGCTTATACCTCTGGCAAGGGTAATGTGGTGGCGGACGCGCTAAGTAGAAAAAGGTTGACTTTGAGCCCCTTGTTTGTTGAAAGGAAAAGCCTTGAGTTTATAGCAACCTTTGATTTTACACCTGCTGTTGAGTCATTGACTGCTATGTTTGCATCTCTTGAGTTAAGACCTGCACTTCTAGATTAAGTAGGGACTTCACAGAAGGAAGACCCGCAGATAGTCGAAATCATGGACAAGCTGATTAGGGGTGAGACGTCGAGTCACCTCAGTAGGTATGCCATAGATGACAAGGGATGGCTAAGGCGCGATGGAAGGCTATGTGTCCCACAAGTGGGAGGCCTGATAAGGAAAGTTCTCGAAGAAGCGCACCACTCGAGGATGACTATACACCCCAGAGGGGATAAGATGTACAGGGATATGAAACGCATTTTCTTTTGGGCTGGAATGAAAAAGGACATGGCAGAGTTCGTCTCGAAGTGCATGGTGTGCCAACAAGTAAAGGCTGAGTAGAAGAAGCTCGGTGGGCTATTACATCCTCTGGAAGTTCCGTAATGGAAATGGGAGAGTATCTCGATGGATTTCGTGGATGGACTGCCTAGGTCAAGGAAGGGAAATACTAGCATATGGGTCATAGTTGGTAGACTCACGAAAAGTGCTCACTTCATTCCGGTGAAAAACAAGAGGACCGCATCTGGGCTAGCGTCTATTTACCTTCAAGAGATAGTACGATTGCATGGAGTTCCTTCTAGTATAGTTAGTGATTGTGACCTGATTTTTACTAGCCAGTTTTGGAATAGTCTGCAAGAAGCAATGGGTACACGACTGAACTTGAGCACGGCCTATCACCCACAGACGGATGGACAAACCGAAAGGGTAAATAGGGTACTAGAAGATCTCCTGAGGCTATGCATTCTTGACTTTGGTGGCACTTGGGAAGACCATCTTCCTCTCGTGGAGTTTGCATATAACAATAGTTACCAAGCTAGCATCGGAATGGCACCATTCGAAGCCCTGTATGGAAGACCGTGAAAATCGCCAACTTGTTGGTGGGAGACGACAGACAGACTTGTACTTGGGCCCGACATGATAAGGGACACTTCTGAGAAGATTGAGTTGATATGAAGACGGATGAAAACGGCCCAAGATAGACAGAAATCTTATGCGGACCAGAGAAGGACAGACCCAGAGTTCGAAGTCGGAGATATGGTCTTTATAAAAGTTTCTCCGTTACGCAATGTAGTTCGTTTTGGAGCAGTTGGAAAGCTAGCACCAAGCTTCGTAGGACCGTTCCCCATCACTGAGAGGATTGGACGGATGGCCTATAAGGTAGACTTACCCGAGAAACTGAATGGAGTATACAATGTCTTTCACGTCTCGCATCTCCGGAAGTGCTTGCATGAGTCAGCCGAAGTGGTTGAGCCAAGCATCCTTGAAGACGTAGAAGTGGAAAAAGAAGCAACATTGAGGCGAGTTCCGATGCGTATCTTTGGAACAGAGATTAAGAAGCTAAGGAATCGAGAAGTCAAGCTAGTTAAAGTGCAGTAGAGTGAAGCCCAAGAAGACGCAACTTGGGAAACCGAAGAGAAGATACGCGCGCTTTACCTATTTCTTTTTTAGGGTACATTCTCGATCTCTTTTTCCTATAAACTTGAAAACCTTTTCGTATCATGCTTCTACTATCCACGTTTGTCTTGTTATCTTCTCGATCTTGTCTTGAGAACCTTAGGTAGAACCATATGGATGTAAACATGTGATTGAAACATGTTATGGTTGATGTTTGCAAATGGTTGCAAGTGGTAGCAAGTGGATGCGTGACACACATTAGGCACTAGATCGGCTCAGTCACATTTTCATGTTGCATATGCATGAGTGCTTATACTTGTACATGGATGGAACTTGTTATGCTATCACTTGGATGTTGCATATGGATGAATGTTTGTGCACTCATGTAGAGATTATAAACTATGTTAGGAATTTGCATACATGTTGGATTCATGACACTAACATATTGTGCATTAAGGAGGTTTACTGAATCAGTAACTGCCTGATCTTTTGCATTAGATAAGTACATATACACACACTTTCTGCATATGTTCATACAGCACTAGAAATCTTTTAAGGACAATGGTTGCATGTGGATGATGCTTTGAGTAGATGAATGATGGATGGTAGGACACATCCTCCCTAACATAGAGATTTCGGGGACGAAATCCTTTAAGGGGGGAGAATGTAACAACCCGTGTTTTTATAATGTGTAATAACCATAAATCAAGGCAGAATTAATTTTTAAAATAAGAATCAAGGGAAATGGGTTACGCCATTGTGTTCGTCTCGAAATTCTGCTTGGAAACGAGTCCTAGTTTTCGAAAATCGGAGCCCGTATGACCAAGTTATGACCATTCAAAGTTTTCAGAAGTTTTCAAGTTCAAAACAGTTCAATTCGAATTCAAAATTCGAAATTCAAATCTCAGAATGGACTGGGCGGGAAATTTCCCGCCTAGGACCAGGTCGACCTGGTGGTCGACTATGTAGTCGACCTACCCAGGACCAGGTCGACCATAATGTCGACCTGGGGGTCGACCTGGTGGCCGAGTCCACTTTTGAAGCTAGATTCACTCTGATGTATCTGGCCTCGAATCTGTCCACATTCATTGACCTGACCCTATAAATACAGCCCCTAACACCAGTCTCTCTACACAAAATTCTTTCTGACCTTATGCTGCTCTAATTCTGGTTGAAAAGTTGAGAAAGGGACTGCTTCTTCTACGTTGAGACTACGCTAAGAGAATTGCTGATTTGGGGATTTCTATTAGGACTTGACTAAGCATATAAAGATTCAACATCGACTCTCTTTTCTAATTCTCGAACCACGATCTGTAAGCCCCAGTTATTTTTAGATTTAAACTGTAAATGTAATATGAATATGATGTAAATTGAAATTGGACCTATGTACGATGACCGTTTTACATCCATTCTTGTTCATCTTGGATCTTGACTTTTGGATATATTGTGACATTGATTTGGGGCCTATTCATGTTGTAAATCAAAAAGAAAACCCCTCATATTATCATGTTGAATCTGTTATTAGTCACTAGTTTATGACTATCACCTTATGTCAATCGTTACCATGACTATACTGTCACCTTATGTCAATCATTACTATGACTATACTATCACCTTATGACAACTGTTATCTTGACTAGTACCTTATCTTGCTAGATTTGAAATCTTTATGTCTGAGGCCAATATTCCACATGCTAGTAATGTTATAATCTTTTATCAAGTCATACCATGCTATGCTAGTAATCACTTTTGCCACCTTATACCCGTCCCTTTGTATGTTATTCCCTAATTAGATTTATTTGTATCGATTCGAGCTCATATGCGATGGGAATACAATTTGGGTAGATTAGGTAAATACTAAATTGGCTTTAAACATGAACGTTATTATAACTTGAACCTGGATATGGACTTGAACTTGACACGATTTGACATGAAACATGACATGAAAACTCGACATGAATTTTGACATGAAAACTTGAATGTGGGCATGAAAATTAGATAAACTTGAAAATGGTCAACTCGAGGTTGGGTTGAGTTTGTAGTGTAAATCTACCCGGAACCGCCCGGCAAAATCTAATGGCTGCAAACAACAGGATCCAATGTGGGTAGTTGGTCATATCGCACGTAAAACCCGAGGTTAGACTATGTTGTGGTGTAAATCTTCCCGGAATTGCCCGGCAAATCCAGTAACCACAACAGATAGTCTAATGTGAGAGGTTGAGGTGCACTAATGAATTAATGCCACATGATAGGGTTAAGTCATAAACCACTTGAATATACTTAACCAACTTGACACGATGATTTGATACGGTTAAGTCATGAACCGCTTGAACACACTTCACCAACTTGATACATGATTTGGATAGGGTTAAGTCACGAATTTGAATGACAAAACTTAACCCATTAGAAACCCAAGTTACGCGGTCCTTTTCTGTAGTAACCCACTTAGATGTATCACGATACCCTAGGACTAGGCAGGGTGGGGCACGATTACTGGGCTGATTGTAAGCGACAAGAACGATGGCTGAGTAGGTGCGCCATTGTAGGTTCAAGCGGACTATGGTCGTGCACGTAGTCCGGAGTTGAAAAAGCAGGCATTGGGCACCCGTAGATTTACACTGTGTGCTTGATTCGTGTCGGTGGTTGGCACCATAGGACTTGATACACCCTATGGTGGACCTAGCACAGGTAACTACATTTCAGGATAGGGTCGTATGATACAGACACATGATGACGAGCTAGAACTTGTAGGGAGCCAATCGATTAGTAGATCGTACCGTAGGACCCCGTAATGGGTCACTTCATGATACTGGGCCAAGGGATCATTTCATGATTAATACTTGACATGGGTTAGAATACTAATACAGTTGGTGCAGCGAACCTTGAATATGCGATGCTAGACTTGACTTATCTTGTTATCTTAATTATCCTACCAGTTCTGTTATCATCCTTATGTTTAATTCCAGTTTTCACATATCATGTTAGCTTTACTAGTTTTCATACTGAAAGTCACTAGGGCTTACCAGTCTTTATGACTGACCCTTTTTCTTTCAGCTCTTTTTCTTTCGTTCCCCCTCCCTCTAGGTTCTCAGAGGAAACACTAGCTCTTATCTTGGATTTAGCTTGCTTTTTGACAGCTCATGTACTATTTTAGTTCTCATACCAGTCCCATGACTGACCTGGAGTTTATTGTTTTAACCTAAATTCTGAGTGCCCTTATTTTGACATGGGCAGCTAGTAGTTTTGGTTTTGCAGATTTATATTCACAGGATCCTGATTTACAGTTGGAACGATACTCGAAAAGCTCTGTATCCATGTATTACTTCTAGTTGTGTTTTATACTATTTTCCGCTATGATGTATTTAAATGTAATTTAAATCTCTAATATTTTCTGTGTAATATTTATTCGTACTCTGTATATTCTTGTATTCTGATGGAATTGTTGTAATATACAATGAAATGTTCATCTATCTGCGTTCGTTTGTGTGTTGTTCTCAAAGTATCCACTCTTTCCTTCATGGGGAAGTTACGGGTCTTCACAGGCATGACATCCTTTGAAGCATTATACAGACGACCCTGTAGATCACCAATTTGTTTGTGGGAATCTACAGAAAGACTACTACTTGGACCAGATATGGTTAGAGAAACATCTGAGAAGATTTGACCTTATTAGACGGTAAATGAAGACCGCGCAAGATAGGAAAAAATCCTATACAGACAAGAGAAGGACTGACATTGAATTTTAAGTAGGAGACATGGTTTTTATTAAGGTGTCACCTTTGAGGAATGTGGTTCGCTTCGGATCTCTAGGAAATTGGTGCCAAGATTTGTAGGGCCATTTCCCATAACAGAAAGGATTGGCCAAATGGCCTATAGAGTAAAGCTACCATAGAGGCTATCCAACGTTCACGGTTCCACGTGTCCCATTTGAGGTAGTGCTTGCATGATACCGCGGAAGTAGTTGAGCCGAGTATATTGGAGGAAGTAGAGGTGGAACGGAGGCAATAGTCTGACGAGTTCCTACCCATATTCTTGGATCAGAAGTCAAGAAGCTACGCAATGGAGAAGTCAAGTTGATGAAAGTTCAGTAGGGAGATAACCCAAAGGATTCGACTTGGGAGACTGAAGACAAGATTCGCTCTTCGTACCCTTTTCTTTTTGAGGGGTATGTTCTTAACTTCCTTTCCAAATCTTTTATTTTTTACTTGTTTCTATCATTTAAAGTATATCCTATCGATCAAATCTTCGACCTTTTGGTAGGAAACCCATGGATGTAAATATGTGCTTGAGACATGTTATGTTTGATGGATGCAAGTGAATGCTAGTGCTTGCTAGTGGTTGCTCGTGGATGCATATACACACACATTAAGCACTAGATCGGCACAATCACTAACATACTGCATATGGATGTGTGTGCATTTTTTATGGATGAAAATGGATGTATCATCATATGGATGTTGCATTTGGATGGATGATTGGGCACACATATAGAACTTACATGTTATAATAGGATTGTTGCGTACATATTGGACTCATGGCACTAAAATACATTACATTAAGGAGGTCAACTGAATTAGTAGACCGCCTGATCTTCGCATTAGTATTGGAACATATACAAACACCTTTGTATATGTTCATATAAGCATTAGAAATCTTTAAGGACAATGGATGCCTGTGATTGGTGGATGAGTAGATGGATGATGGATGGTAGGATATAAATTCTTCTTAACTTGGAGATTTCGGGGATGAAATCCTTTGAGTAAGGGAGAATGTAACACCCCGTAATTTTAACAACACTAAAGAGGAAAAATTAAAGAATAATTAATTTAATATTCAGAACTAAGGGAAACGGACTGCGCCATTGCGTTCATCTCGGAATTCTGGTCAAAATAGACACCCAGTTTGCGTAAAACAAACACTGTATGAAGAAGTAATAAAGGTTTGTATACGCGCTAGAAGAATATATATATATATATATGTATGTATGTATGTATGTATTACGTCCTAAAATTCAAAATCAGGTCCAAAATTTCAAAATCGCTCAGAATTAGGGAGGCGGGAATTTTCCCACTTAGGGGTGTCGATCCCTTAAGGGAGATGTCGACCCCTACGTCGACCCCATAAGGTGGGGTCAACCCCTTTGCGGTATATCAGATAGATTAGGATTTGGGGTTCGGTTAAAAATATGACCTCATTTCTCATGTTTTTGCACACCAAAAATAATGGAGAACAAGATGTTGCCTCTGCCCAGATCAAATCAAGTCTTTTCTTCTTCTGCAATTAAGTTATTCAAGCTTAGAGATACGTGATTCAACGCTAGCAATCCCTTCTCTATTTTTCTAGATCCAAACACTGTGAGTCCATGTTAATTTTAGATTTAAATAATTAAAAAGTAAAATTTGATATGATTATAACTTGGATTTATACATGTGACTGCTTGAATCATATCAGATCTGTTATAACTTGTGTATCCATGATATTCTGTCATGACTATGACTTAGATCTTAACCTTTATCACGTCAAATCTGCCTTTGATTTTAGATCTAATTCACTGTTTAGATCACCTTATACCTATTCCATCATGTTTATGGCCAAATCAGAACTGTTGTTAGTTGGACATCTAAATCATTGTTTAGATCACATCATTCCTATCCCTATTATGTTGGAATCGGTCCCATTATCATATGTTCATCAGATCTGTTCCTATATGCCTACCTTGTCATTAGGCCACTATATGTTTTATTCTTGTTTTTGCCATTATATGTCCATCATGTTAGTATGATCATCTCTGTTCTATTCCCTATATCTTTTCCCTTTTATTTTTATATAGCCAGGCTACCTTCATGCCTAGGTATGCCACTGAAATATGCGAATACATTAGACTGGGAGCGAGGGGACAACGTTAATATTGGGCATAACTTGTAATTGGGAATTTGGGCATAACTTGAATAAAGTATAATAATATGAATTTGGGGCATATATTTATTATGAACATAACTTGGGAAAAGGGGCATGAAAACAAATAACGACAAAGGTAAATTGGATTACTATTTTGAAATGCCTAGGATTATAGTAATTAGAAACTGTAACCGCTCCTGGACATGAGGTTAGATTACACTTGTGGTGGAAGTCTTCTTGGAACCGCCCGATATATCCATCGACCACAAGTGGTGAATCCAATGTGAGGGGTCTAGGTGCACAAACACAAGACGTGCTAAGACACGAGGTTAAGCCCGACTTGTGGAAGAAGTTTTCTCGGAACCGCCCGGCATATCCAGCATCCACAAGTGGTAGGCTTAATGTAGGAGGTCTAGCATATTATAACCATAAATGGACATGGTAATAAAGTTGGAATGATTAACCTAGCTGAATGTATAGGGATTGTATGAACATGAACTTGAATAGGGGTTAAGTAAACTTGTTTGAACAGTGGGTGAGTTAAGTAAATCTGGGGTGGGTGGGTAATATTTATATGTATAGGCCTACAAACTTAACCTGTTGGGATTATGCAATTTTACGACTCCAGTAGGTAGGCATAACCTGTGGAAAACCTAGTTGTGGGGATGCAAGACAAAGGGGAGAACTTGGATCATCTTGTGTATGGGACCCGTTTCAGTCAGTAACCCATATATAGGTATCAAACGAGTACTCTGAATTAGGACAGAGTCGGGGCACACTTACTGGGCTGATTGTAAGTGATCCAAGAGTTGGGACGGTATCTGACGACGCGTTCCATCGGGGTCATGTGCGTGCATGACTCCGCTTTCTCAGGAAAATAAGACGTTGTGACATCAGTAGATATGGTTGTGCACGTCCGGGAAATGAAGGGTTGCCACTTTAGGGAGTGATACACCCTACTGTGGGGCTAGCACAAGGTATCTACGGAGTAGGGAGCCGATCGATTAGGGTAGTAATTAGGGTACACTTAGACTCCAGTATGGTTAGGTGCCCGTTATTACCCTCAGAGGTGATTCCAAAACGTTGGGCTGCCTGTTGATTGTATGGGGGTGAAAACCTCTCACTGGAAGTACACCTAAGTCTACCATCTTACAGTTGTTGGGATCATCTCATTCGGGTTATACTAGTATTGGTGTAGAGTAATCATTAGAGAAGCGTATGCATTCTATCATGTTTGTCCTGTTTACCTTGTCATACTTGTCATTTATGTTGTTATCTCTCTTATCCACTTTATATGTCTGTTGTAACAACCCGTATTTTCAATAACCTGTTATAACGTAAATCGAGGCAGAATTTAATTTATAAATATGAATCAAGGGAAACGGGCTATGCCATTGCGTTCGTCTCGGAAAAATACGCGAAATAGAGTCCGAGTTTTCGAAAATCGGAGTCCGTATGACCCGATTAAGGCCCAACGAAGTTTTCAGAAAATTTCAAAGTAAAAACAGATTTCAAATTCAAGTTTGAATTTGGAAAATTAGGTCAGATTGGGGCAGGCGGGAAAATTCCCGCCAGAGCACCCAAGTCGACAGCCCTGTCGACTTGGGAGTCGACTTGGTTGACCCAAGTCGACAGCCCTGTCGACTTGGCTGTCGACTTGGCTCAGCCGGGCAGTTTTGCCTGGTGCACCATTTTGGGAGATGTGTTGAGTTTGGGGGCCAGATTCGGTTTTAAGGGCTGAGATTGGAACTAGGGTTTAATCCTAAGGTTGAAACTAATCCTAATCTCTATAAATAAGCCCCTAACCTAACCCTAAATCATCATTATTCATTCAAGTAACTAAACTATGGCAAAATCATTCCTCTCATGGCCTCCACTCTCTTCATAAAATTCCTAAGTCATTTCTATGAGAGATTTTCAATGCATACAAGTGTTTTCAAGCTTTTATGAGCATCATTAGCTTGCATTCAAGTCAAGTTTCCATATTTACATCATAAAGCAAGGGTTTTGATCATTTTGGCTCAAGGGTTTTTCTATTAGAGCTTGCATTTTGGGTCTATTTGATTGCATAAGGGCTTTGTCATATTTTTTTGTCTTCATAATCATTGTAAGCCCTTTTCTACTTTCATATTTAAACTCTAAAGTTAAATGAATGATGCAAGTTTGGTTGATCATTATGATATGCAAGTTTACCATGTTATGCTATGCAAGTTTGCCATGTTATGATATGCAAGTTTATCATGTTATGTTATGCAAGTATGCCATGTTATGATATGCAAGTTTACCATGTTATGCTATGCAAGTTTGCCATGTTATGATATGCAAGTTTATCATGTTATGTTATGCAAGTTTGCCATGTTATGATATGCAAGTTTATCATGTTATGTTATGCAAGTTTGATATGCAAGTTCGTCATATGATATGCAAGTATGTTATGCAAGTTTGGGATGATCATTTTGTTCATGTTATCATGTTATGCAAGCTTATCTTGAGTATATGAACATAAAGCTTCAAGCTTTATGCTAAAGGTTGCATTTTGGCAACATGTAAGTTATCATATCTCTTATGATAACTTGCATGTGAGGCTAAATGCAAACTTATGGCCATTTCTACATGTCATTTATCACCATGTATCACCAATATGCTAAGTTTGGTTTTATGCATGCTTTTGAGGCCTAAAAATGTAATATGCAAGTATATGAACATATGTACATTTCATATGCCACCATGTTAAACTTGTGGCTTCAACACCTTTATGTCATGATTATGCCAAGTTCCCTCTTTCTATCGTTTATGCGCTATTGCGATATGTAAGCGATGGGATTGCGTTTGGGGTTGGGTAAACTTAAAAGACATGAAAACATAAGATTGGGAATTTACCTATTAAGTTAGGTCTACCCATTGGGAATTTACCTATTAAGTTAGGTCTACCCAAATTCTTGAAAACTTGTAATATGTTTTGGAAACATGATGGACATGACACTTAGAAAATATAAGTGTGACCAACTCGAGGTTGGGTTGAGTTTGTAGCGTAAAACTACCCGGACACGACCGGCTTAACTAGTTGCTACAAACAATAGGACCCAATGTGAGAAGTTGGTCATGTTGTACCTTGAACCCGAGGTTAGACCAAGTTGTGGTGTAAGGCTACCCGGACCCGCCCGGCTTAACTAGTAACCACAACAAGGTCTAATGTGAGAGGTTAAGGCACATTAAATTAATTAATGCCTCATGATTAGGGTTAAGTCATGGTCCACTTAATACTTAACCAATTTGGGCTTGGTGGATTAATCGGGGTTAAGTCATGAACCCATCGTTACACTTAACCAAGTTAATCCATGATTAGTAAAAGGGTTAAACCGCACTTAACCCACTAGAAAAATCCTAGCAATGGGGGTCCACTCCAGCAGTAATCCCAAGTTTGTATCATTAAGACCTTAGGGACTAGGCTAGGGAGGGGGCACGATTACTGGACTTGAGGTAAGTGACCAAAAACGACGGCAGAATGGTACGCCGGTGTAGTTCTGGACGGACTATGGTCGTGCACATAGTCCGGAGCCGGGGAAAACATGCACGGGTACCAGTAGATCGAGACTGTGCACTTATTTTTATGGTGTCCAGGGGTTGACACCCTAGGGCTTGATACACCCGACGGGAGACCCTGCACAGTCTGACTACAATTATGGTTGGGCCGTATTGACACCAACACGTGACGAGTTAGGCTTATAGGGAGCCGATCGACTAGACCGTTTGGTTGGACCGCGTATTAGGGTCGCTTCATGTTATTGGGCCAAAGCTTGGGCCAAGGGATCAATACTTGTTTATTCAAGTCATGTTAGTTTGCTAGTACACCCGTGGTGCAAAAACCTTAAACCTGATTATGCTATGACACCTTTATCTACCTTGTTAGTTAATCATCATGCTAGTACGTAGTTATCCTTATGATCATCCCTGCTTCTCATGCCAGTTAACTTTATCAATTTACATTGATTGTAGTAGGGCTTACTCAGTCTTTTTGACTGACCTGTTTTCTTTCGCCTCTTTTCTTCCGTTTCCCCCCCCCCCCCCCAGGTTCTCAGGGTGGGAATATTGGAGCTTAGCTTGGTTTTGTGATCGCTTGTTTGTGGGATTTTAGCTCATGTACGGTCTTGACATGAAGCTAGCTATGGTTATCACTTATTTTGGGGATAGTACTTATGTATTTCAGTTTTTCAGTAATGTTGTTTTTATCTAGACTTGTGTATTTGGAAAGTTGACATTATGTTGTACCAGACTTGTTTTGAAATGGTTTGAAATCTTACGCTGTTTTATCTATGTTATTTACTCTGTTTACATATATACATATGTTCTTGTTCTGCCTTGATATATCATTATGCATGTTTACCTGATTCAAACGCCCCTCCAAAGTCAGAGTGCTTGCAAGAGCCGCCCTGGCGGAGGTGGGGTGTTACATTTGGTATCAGAGCATATGGTTTACGAGAAGGGACAAAAAGGTTTTTAAAACTTTTGGAAAACTATTTTCAAAACCAAGTATAAAGTATTTTCCAAAGAAAAGTCTAGTTTATTTTAAACGCTATTCCCCAAAAAGCCATTAGCAAAATTCCTTTATTTTTCTCCATTCTGAATCTGTCTTTTTCTTCGTTTTCAGTATGGCCGATAACTTTGCTATTCCGGAGGGAGTACATGTACTTGTTTGGTATAGGAGACTTTTGGAGGCTAGGGCGACCGAAGCCGGCCCCGCAGATGTTCCTCCTCCTCCTCCGGTAGTTAATGTTCCTCCTCCTCCTGTCACTGAGGTTCCTCTTCCTCCTCCCCCTCGGCATCCACAAGAGGATTTCGCGGAGATTTGCAAAGACCTCAAAGCAATGGGTTGCAAGAATTTCATTGGAACCGAGACTTATGTAGAGGCAAGGAATTGGTTGAAAGAAACCGAAGATCTTTTTTCCTTCCTTGATATAGATGACCATAGGAAGGTTTTATTGGCAGTGTGGTTGTTAAAGGAAGAAGCTGCACGTTGGTGGGTGGTCACCACCGCTACTAGGCCAATTGGGACTTGGGATGAGTTCAAAAGAAGGTTTGGACTGAGGTTTTTATCATCAGCAGAGGAGAACCTTCAGATGGAGAGGTTCCTATCACTAAAGCAAGGGGACATGACCATTAGGGAATACGTGGATAAGTTTAATCAACTTGCTCGGTTCGGTTTGGACTTGGTTAACACAGCTCAGAAGAAGGCCCTATACTTTGCTCTAGGATTAAACGAGCCATTACATGGTTTGGCCATATCTCATATACCCTTAGGGGCAACTTTCGAGAGTTTGGTGAATATGGCCCTACTCAATGAAGAGAATAGGAGTGACAAGAAGGAGATCAAGATGAATGATACTCAAGCCAAGAAGACTGATTCCCAGTGGAAAGGAAATCAGGGTAATCCAAGTGGTCAGAGCAGTCAAGGCAATAAGAACAAGAACAAGAGTCAAGGCAACAAGGGGAACAACAACAAGGGCAATAACGACAAGAGGAAGTGCCATTATTGCGGTTCAGTTGGGCATCTTATTAAGGATTGTAAGAAGAGGAAAAGGAAGAGTGGTGAATGCTATCGTTGTGGTGAGTTTGGACATTTCAGCAAAGATTGCCCGAAGAAGCAATGGCAAGGTCAGACTCAGTGTGCAAGACCGTCTGAAGGGCGAGTTCACCCTCTCAACATCGTTCTTTCAGCTCTTGATCGAGGTAGTGTTTCTGTTAAAAGTCTTGTTTACATTTCTGATTTTCCTGTTTGTACTTTGTTTGATTTTGGTGCATCGCATAGTTTATTTCATCTGATCTAGTTGAAAGTTTGCACCTAAGTACTAGTCTAGTTAATGATCCCGTGTGTGTTTCAAATCCAATTGGGGTTTCCTCCCATTTGTCTATTATCTACGTGGATTTGAAAATCTCTATCTTTAGTGTAGAGTTCTCGTGTGATGCTTATATTCTCGGTTTCATGGGGTATGGGCTGATTTTGGGCATGGATGGGCTGTCCAGTTTTGGAGCCATCCTTGATTTTTGAGCATAGGGTTGTGAGGCTCATGACTCGCCTCGGTAATACCCTAAAAATTTCTTGTAACCCTATGGGTTCCGTCATGTTGTGTTATCTTGAATCCCTCAACTCGTCTATCGATAGTTTGCAATCGGTGAGGGTGGTCCGAGAATATCCTGATATCTTGGGTGAAGTGAAGGGGGTTACCCCTAAACGAGAGATAGATTTCCGCATTTATCTGGTTGATAATGCCAAGATAGTTTCGTGGCCGGTTAGGCACATGGCCCCGCAAGATGAGAGTTAAGAAAGCAAGTCAAGGAGTTGCTTGAGAAGAACTTCATTAGACGAAGTATATCTGAATGGGGAGCGCCTGTAGTATTTACTACCAAGGCAGATGGTTCTCTTCGACTTTGTGTTGATTATCGTGAGTTAAACAAAGAGAATAGACAACCATTACCAAGGATCGATGATTTGTTTGATCAGCTTGTAGGAACATCTGTTTTCTCTTGATCTTGCTACTGGATTCCATCAGCTCAGAGTAGCCGAGGATAGTATAGGAAAAACTGCGTTCAGAACTCCAGATGGATTCTTAGAATGGCTGGTCATGCCATTCGGTTTGACTAATGCACCCGCCTACTTCGTGGACTTGATGAGTAGGGTGTCTAGGGAGTTCCTGAACGAGTTAGTGGTAGTCTTTGTAGACGATATCCTGACTTTCTTAAAGAACGAGGAAGAACATGCTAGACATCTCAAGGAGGTGATGGATACGCTTAGAGCGCATCAGTTGAAAGCCAAGCCCTCCAAATGTCATTTTGGAGAAAAATGAGTTAGATTTCTTGGGCACATAGTTTCTAAGCAAGGCTTAGTGGTGGATCCTGCTAAAATGGTCGCGGTTCAAGACCGGAAAGCTCCAACGAGGACAATTGAAGTAAGAAGCTTTCTCAGTTTAATTAGTCAGTTAGCGTCCCTTGAGTTTAGACCTACCCTTCTGGATCAAGTAGGGACTTCACAGAAGGAAGACCCGCAATTAGCCGAGATCATGGACAAGTTGATTCGAGGCGAGATGGCAAGTCACCTCGCTATAGATGACAAGGGATGGCTAAGACGCAATGAGAAAAAGAAGGCTCTTGAAGATGCACATCACTCGTGGAGGTGGCCGAGTTTGTCCCAAGGTGCATGTTGTGCCAACAGATTAAGGCCGAGTCATAAAAAGCCCGGTAGGCTATTACATCCATTGGAGGTCCCCGCAATGGAAGTAGTAAAGCGTCACGAAGGATTTCGTGGATGGACTGCCTAGATCAAGGAAAGGGAATACGAGCATGTGGGTCATAGTAGGTAGACTCACGAAGAGTGCTCATTTCACTCCGGTAAAGAGCGAAAGGACTGCATCATAGCTAGCGACAGTTTACTTTCAAGAAATAAAGCGGTTGCACGAGGTTCCCTAAAGTATAGTTAGTAACCATGACTCAATCTTCACTAGCCAGTTTTGGGATAGTCTATGGGAAGTCATGGGCAAGCAACTGAATCTAAGTACGGCCTATCATTCGCAGGCGGATGGTTCATTTCGTTCAAGCATGAGTTATAGAAAATCACGTTGGTAAGAGCAATTGGCAACGTGGATTGGTATTTCCAAGAAAAGTTCTGCTGCGTGGAATACTTTATAGTAAGTAAACGAGATCCAGGATTCACTAGTGAATTTTGGAGAGCTTGCATGAAACCATGAGGTCATAGTTATGTTTAAGCCAAGAATGATAGAAGAGTAAGTGAAAAAGGAAGACGAGAGGCGACAATGAAATGGATTCCAACTCATATTTGGAAATAAGAGTTAAGAAGCTAAGAAATCATGAGGTAAAAGACGGTCAAAGCACAGTGGAGTTAAGCTCAAGGAAACGTGACTTAGAAGATTGAAGGCTAGATACGCGCATCATGTCTCTTTTTAAGAGCATATCCTTGATCCTTGTTTTCCTGTGGAACTTACTCGCATGTTATCTTTTTGCGTATATCATCTCGGTCCCATTCTCGGTCCTATTTCTGTCAGGAGGTATGACTTATTGGCTAGTAATACATGTCAGGGTTTGAAGGGGTCCGTTAGGTTGACTAAACCTTTTGGGCTTTTATAGAATATGGGTTGGGTTAGGAAGGGATTTCTTGAAATCCGAAAGGAGTATATCCTGCTTATCTTCCCGATCTCTTTGTAGCATATCTTTTGCTATCCATGTTTGTCTTGATTATCTAGTTTATCATGTTAATCTTGTCATGAGAACCTTAGGTAGAAACCCTTTGGATGAAACATGTGTTTGAAACATGTTATGCTTGATGTTTGCAAGTGGTTGCAAGTGTTTGCAAGTGGTTACTCGTGGATGCATTATACACGTTAGGCACTAGATCGGCTCACACACTCCTCATATTGCATATGCATGAGTGTTTATGCTTATTCATGGATGAAAATTTTTGTGTTATCACATGGATGTTGCATATGGATGTATGTTATGTGCACACATATAGATGTTATACATTATGTTAGGAATTGCATACATATGGATTCATTTCACTAACATAATTTGCATTGATGATATTTGCATTAGATAAGTACATATACACGCACCTTTGCATATGTTCATACAACATTTAGAATCTTGTAAGGACAATGATTGCTCGTGGATGATGTTTTGAGTAGATGGATGTTGGATGGTAGGATATGTTCTTCCTAACTTGAAGATTTCGGGGACGAAATCCTTTAAGGAGGGGAGAATGTAACAACCCGTATTTTCAATAACCTATTATAACATAAATCGAGGCAGAATTTAATTTATAAATCAGAATCAAGGGAAATGGGATATGCCATTGCATTCATCTCGGAAAAATACGCGAAATAAAGTCCGAGTTTTCGAAAATCGGAGTCCGTATGACCCGACTAAGGCCCAACGAAGTTTTCAGAAAATTTCAAAGTAAAAACAGATTTCAAATTCAAGTTTGAATTTGGAAAATTAGGTCAGATTGGGGCAGGCGGGAAAATTCCCGCCAGAGCACCCAAGTCGACAGCCATGTCGACTTGGGAGTCGACTTGGTTGACCCAAGTCGACAGCCCTGTCGACTTGGCTGTCGACTTGGCTCAGCCGGGCAGTTTTGCCTGGTGCACCATTTTGGGAGATGTGTTGAGTTTGGGGGCCAGATTCGGTTTTAAGGGCTGAGATTGGAACTAGGGTTTAATCCTAAGGTTGAAACTAATCCTAATCTCTATAAGTAAGCCCCTAACCTAACCCTAAATCATCATTATTCATTCAAGTAACTAAACTATGGCAAAATCATTCCTCTCATGGCCTCCACTCTCTTCATAAAATTCCTAAGTCATTTCTATGAGAGATTTTCAATGCATACAAGTGTTTTCAAGCTTGTATGAGCATCATTAGCTTGCATTCAAGTCAAGTTTCCATATTTATATCATAAAGCAAGGGTTTTGATCATTTTGGCTCAAGGGTTTTTCTATTAGAGCTTGCATTTTGGGTCTATTTGATTGCATAAGGGCTTTGTCATATTTTTTTTGTCTTCATAAGCATTGTAATCCCTTTTCTACTTTCATATTTAAACTCTAAAGTTAAATGAATGATGCAAGTTTGGTTGATCATTATGATATGCAAGTTTACCATGTTATGCTATGCAAGTTTGCCATGTTATGATATGCAAGTTTATCATGTTATGTTATGCAAGTATGCCATGTTATGATATGCAAGTTTACCATGTTATGCTATGCAAGTTTGCCATGTTATGATATGCAAGTTTATCATGTTATGTTATGCAAGTTTGCCATGTTATGATATGCAAGTTTATCATGTTATGTTATGCAAGTTTGATATGCAAGTTCGTCATATGATATGCAAGTATGTTATGCAAGTTTGGGATGATCATTTTGTTCATGTTATCATGTTATGCAAGCTTATCTTGAGTATATGAACATAAAGCTTCAAGCTTTATGCTAAAGGTTGCATTTTGGCAACATGTAAGTTATCATATCTCTTATGATAACTTGCATGTGAGGCTAGATGCAAACTTATGGCCATTTCTGCATGTCATTTATCACCATGTATCACCAATATGCTAAGTTTGGTTTTATGCATGCTTTTGAGGCCTAAAAATGTAATATGCAAGTATATGAACATATGTACATTTCATATGCCACCATGTTAAACTTGTGGCTTCAACACCTTTATGTCATGATTATGCCAAGTTCCCTCCTTCTATCGTTTATGCGCTATTGCGATATGTAAGCGATGGGATTACGTTTGGGGTTGGGTAAACTTAAAAGACATGAAAACATAAGATTGGGAATTTACCTATTAAGTTAGGTCTACCCATTGGGTATTTACCTATTAAGTTAGGTCTACCCAAATTCTTGAAAACTTGTAATATGTTTTGGAAACATGATGGACATGACACTTAGAAAATATAAGTGTGACCAACTCGAGGTTGGGTTGAGTTTGTAGCGTAAAACTACCCGGAACCGACCGGCTTAACTAGTTGCTACAAACAATAGGACCCAATGTGAGAAGTTGGTCATGTTGTACCTTGAACCCGAGGTTAGACCAAGTTGTGGTGTAAGGCTACCCGGACCCGCCCGGCTTAACTAGTAACCACAACAAGGTCTAATGTGAGAGGTTAAGGCACATTAAATTAATTAATGCCTCATGATTAGGGTTAAGTCATGGTCCACTTAATACTTAACCAATTTGGGCTTGGTGGATTAATCGGGGTTAAGTCGTGAACCCATCGTTACACTTAACCAAGTTAATCCATGATTAGTAAAAGGGTTAAACCGCACTTAACCCACTAGAAAAATCCTAGCAATGGGGGTCCACTCCAGCAGTAATCCCAAGTTTGTATCATTAAGACCCTAGGGACTAGGCTAGGGAGGGGGCACGATTACTGGACTTGAGGTAAGTGACCAAAAACGACGGCAGAATGGTACGCCGGTGTAGTTCTGGACGGACTATGGTCGTGCACATAGTCCGGAGCCGGGGAAAACATGCACGGGTACCAGTAGATCGAGACTGTGCACTTATTTTTATGGTGTCCAGGGGTTGACACCCTAGGGCTTGATACACCCGACGGGAGACCCTGCACAGTCTGACTACAATTATGGTTAGGCCGTATTGACACCAACACGTGACGAGTTAGGCTTATAGGGAGCCGATCGACTAGACCGTTTGGTTGGACCGCGTATTAGGGTCGCTTCATGTTATTGGGCCAAAGCTTGGGCCAAGGGATCAATACTTGTTTATTCAAGTCATGTTAGTTTGCTAGTACACCTGTGGTGCAAAAACCTTAAACCTGATTATGCGATGACACCTTTATCTACCTTGTTAGTTAATCATCATGCTAGTATGTAGTTATCCTTATGACCATCCCTGCTTCTCATGCCAGTTAACTTTATCAGTTTACATTGATTGTAGTAGGGCTTACTCGGTCTTTTTGACTGACCTGTTTTCTTTCGCCTCTTTTCTTCCGTTCCCCCCCCTCAGGTTCTCAGGGTGGGAATATTGGAGCTTAGCTTGAATTTCTGATCGCTTGCTTGTGGGATTTTAGCTCATGTACGGTCTTGACATGAAGCTAGCTATGTTTATCACTTATTTTGGGGATAGTACTAATGTATTTCAGTTTTTCAGTAATGTTGTTTTTATCTAGACTTGTGTATTTGGAAAGTTGACATTATGTTGTACCAGACTTGTTTTGAAATGGTTTGAAATCTTCCGCTGTTTTATCTATGTTATTTACTCTGTTTACATATATACATATGTTCTTGTTCTGCCTTGATATATCATTGTGCATGTTTACCTGATTCAAACGCCCCTCCAAAGTCAGAGTGCTTGCAAGAGCCACCTTGGCGGAGGTGGGGTGTTACACCTGTCATGATACTTTTATTTATTTATATGCTAAAAGTAACTGGACTCACCAGACTTTATGTCTGACCCATTTTGTTTCCTCTTCTTTCTCTTCCATTCCCCCCTCCCCTAGGTTCTCAGGGTAGGAATACTCAAGCTTGATTAGGATTCTGCTATTGTCTTGCTTGGAGCTGCTTAGATGTATTAATCGAGCTCTTATCTTTTCTACTATGGCTGTTTCTTTTAGGGATTATGCTTCTTTTATTATTGTACTCTGATGTTTAAAGTACATGACAGAAATTTCAATGATGTATTGGGTTTATGTATTTTCAGACTTATGATGTTTTGAAGTACAATGCTTTATGATTAATAAAGTTTTTAAATTCCGCTGCTATTTATATCTGTCTTGTAATGTTTATGTTTCTGTTTACCTATAACGCTTCACGAAACTTAATGCATTCTCTTAATGAGTGACATTAATGGCCGTGGGGTGCCACATACAATATATAACTTAAAAATGCTGCCATTAAGAAAACTACATATCATTCACTCTAACGTATCTCTACATTAAATCCGCACTAGATTACAAAGTAGATTATATGTGAGAATTACAAATTATTTAAAAACTTCCCTGTCAATTAGATACCAAATTTTTTAAAGCCATATTTATATTGTAGAATTAATTCAAAACCTGAGTTTGGGAAAATCTAAAAAGACACTTGAGTATAGAGATTAATTATAGCAAAAACGGCGGCGGCCCCGTGAACAACAACGTGCTCGCTTGAGAGTATGATCTTTCCAGGTGCTCATGATCGAACCTCCATAGAATTTGGACTGAGAAGTAATCAATTTCGGAGGAAATCAAAATCAATGCTGATGTTGTCTGAAATGATTATCTACGGAAGAAAAGTAGTCGACATAATTTGAGGAGGAAATGTATAAAAAGAGGAAGATGTGTATATTTTGGGAATATATCTTTAGAAGTCAGAGGAAAACAACGTAATAGGTGCATGTTATTTTGGCTTCAGGCGAATTCCGTTTAAACCAACAGTAGGCAAACCTCCCCAGCGGTCGGTTTGATTATCACCCCAATATTTTTGTTAGAAATAAGCCATTGTATAAATGATATGGTGAACACATGAAAATTCATGAAGTTGAACATATGCCTTTCACAAAATCTACACTGCCAAATAGGTCACAGGGCCTTGATTTATGAATGCCTACATATTTGAGGGCTTTATTTGTGCCTTGAGCAATCTTTAGCACAGTTGACTAAAAGCCATTGTCCTGCTTTCGGCTTTGCTTGATCAGTTTATAAATGAATTGTTCTCTGAATTTCATTGCCTTGATTTATTTTCCCTTAAACCATGTGAGATGACAAATTTCAATTTGTTTATTGAGCTATCATTTATAATTTAATTTTTTTATTATTTTCCCTGATTTTATTTCAACTTCAACTTGTTAATTTGCGCACTGCTCTACCTTCAGCCGTAGATAACACCGAAATGGAAGAAGCTGAGAATCGAGAAAAGGTGATAGTTTTTTGCGGCTAATTAACTATGCAGTACATTAGGTATGATCAACTCTTCTGGTTTTAGTTTTTAAACAGTTTTAGATATTCTAACATAAACTTTAGTTGATAATAATCGTGTTACTAGTTAGTAAGATAACTACAACGTTGTCGACAGTTTGAGTTAGCTGGTATATCTACCGACAATAGAATAACAGCTGTCTTGTGAGGTTTCTAACTCCCCACTCCATTCATATGTGTTTTTAGGTTTACGAGTAATGTTTAAGTTTGAGAATCAAAATCCTCTCCCAATACATAGAGTTGGTTGGATCTTTTGTCTGCAAAATAATGTGAATACACCGTACTCCAGAAAAAGTAAAACATACAATATTTTGCTATGAGCAAAGCTAAGCACACTCTATCTTAGAGAGAATGAGCTTATACTTGCCACCCAATTGATGGAAATGAGTTGATAGTTATTAATTGTTATAGGTCTAGTATACCAAAATAGAGAATAATTAATTATAAACTTGTCGCACAAGTTTATAACTTGAATTTCCACTACTCTGTAATTCAATATTAGGTAATGACAACAATCAATTTGCTGTAATTAATTTACAACAACCACGTTATACTATTTTAAGAAATAGCACAACGTAAAGAATGAAAGATTATGAAATCATGTATATAAATATACAAAATAGAAATCTAACCGAATAATGTCTGAGGCTTGTCGTAGCAATTTCCTTAAGAATTTTATTTCAAAATTCTCCCAAGATAAAACAGATATTCTGCACGAGATTGTAACGAGTATATCACTCTGTGATTTTGAATAAGAATATTAGAAAAAAGAGAAGGAAGATTGGATTGGAATAAGTCAGCGAGGAAAGTGATCAGTTTTCCTCCTTATCTTTAGTTTATGCACATCCCTTTGAACGGTCGCACCGACCTCTTCGTACAGTCGCATCTCTTCTGAATGGTAGTGATGGTACCTAGGAATGGCAATATGGCGGGTTGGGGCGGGTTTCTCGTGTCCTAGACCTAACCCGGACTTTTTAAACCTCGCCCCAGACCCGCCTGGTGTAGGTCTGAAATTTCGCCCCATACCCGAAACCCGTAGGGGTCAGGGTAAAGCCGACCCGCCCTACGACCTAGTGATATTGTGTTCTAGTGTACACAAATTTATATACTTATATTTTTATCACTAAATGATAAATAATATACATATCATAATGTGTTCACAATGATAAGAGAATATAATAAAATGAGTTGTAAGATAATAGTTCAAAACGTTTGCATTTGATATTGTACGATTATCATTAATGTAACCTAATACTTTGAAAATTCTATAGTTTGTTGATTGAAAGAATATAATATTCAAGTTATAACCATGTATACCTAAGAAGACTAACAAGTAATAATTATAGTTATAAATTGTTTTAATGATGTTTCAATCATGCGGGCCGGGTTAGGGCGGGTCAGCCGTGCCCCAGACCCGACCCTAGACCCAGACCACAAAAAGCGGCTCACGGGTCTACCCGACCCAAAGACCCTGTAATGACCCGGGTTTTTTGTCGACTTTGGTTATCGCCATAAACTCAATGATGACTAACCAAATGTCGAAAAATACCGGATGATTAACGAAAGAAATTAGAGGGTGAGAATAGATAAGATAGAAACTTAGAATAGAAGAAGAAGAACACAGCATCAGAGAAACACGAATCTCACAGCAGAACGTATAACATATAATATACGTAACATAACTTTGAAATATACATTTGTATTTGAATATACATCATTATCAAAGTACAACACTTACAACATAGCGGAAATAAACTATAGCTATATGATCTTGAAGCCTCCTGCTCCAGCTCTTCCAGTATATCTGTAAATCCCGACTACTTGATTGCCCGTACAAAATTAGGCACCCAAGAGTTTAGGGAAACAAACAAATAAACTCTGGGTCAGTCATGGGACATGTATGAGTAAAATAGTTAAAACTGTTCGAACAAGTAATCGATATCTCATAAGACCACGCCGTATAACGGAACGGGTTTTTCCCTTATGAGAATCCAAAATATCTTTATATCAAAAACCTTTTGATATTATAATAATGTCTATCAACACAATATAATAATCATCTAGCAGAAACGCTTTCATCTCACGTTCTACATATACAGTATACAATCAAAACCTGTAACGACCCGTGTTTTTCGACCATTTGAATCTGAATATTTAAATTAGTTTTAAATATTATATCGGGAATATTAGTGGAATTTAATATTTAATTCGTTATTGAAACGAAGTTGAGCGTTATATATTTATATATAATATAAAACGAGCTCAAAAATGGCGTGCAGTTCGTAATATTTGGTTTTGAACTTCAACTGAGAATACAGGATTCGATATAAGCCGGATTTCTGTGAAACAAGACACGTTGGAGCCGTATTGGCGATAGCTTTCATATGAAAAAGAAAAATCTAGATTTCGTGTTATAGTTTGATAGTTATGGCCAAATCAAATTTTGAAATAGTCGCTATGAAAAACCGTTATTAAATTATAGGCCTTTAAAATGGCCGTTTTGCAAACGGACTCAGATTTCGACAAAATCAGTTTCATTAGAACCGTATCGCTAAATTATTGTACGGTAGTGAATTGCGTGGAAAACCGATATCGTATGTGGCCACGGTAGCCAAAAACGCCCGTTCAATTTCTATAGCGCGTATTTAAATAAATAAAGAGATATTCGAATGTAGCTTGAACAGACAATCGAATTAGGTCGCGAAACCAGTTCCGTTGAGTTCGTATCGTCGATTAGAGTCAGGATAGATATATAGTTTGTTATTTTTAGAGATCGAGAAATTTGGCGTTAAAAAGGGTAGGGCGGTTCGAGGTAAAAATAGCCTACCGGGGCAACAGTCTCAGAATGCGACGAAATTAGTGCCGTTGGGTTCGTATCGAAAAGTTATTGTCGATGTTCGCAGTTTCAAGTGGATTTGATGTATCTGGTGACCATGGAAAAATTAAACGTGTGTTCATTTCTGGTTTCATAAAGGAATTTTTTTCATATGACCTCGGATTTCGACGAAACTTGTCCCATTTGATTCGGAATACCTTTTTACACTAAGATTAGCCTTTTTATCAGTAAACAGAAATCGTCTGTAGTTAGTTTTGCTTGTTACTTCGCAACGAAGTTTCACGAATAATATTTTACTATATATATTCTAACCCTATATATATACAGTATGTCTTCAGCACCTTCATCGTTTTTCATCGGTCAGAAGCACTCAACAATCAACATATTAAGCACAACCTACCCAAATGTTCTGCAGGCCTCGCATTAAAGTTGACAGCCTATTTTGATATAGTACCTCTCGACAAGCATTTATTAGTGATAACGACATCTCATTTACCTTGCCGACCAAGGTTTAGAAATTCCCATCAAAGAAACAGCTAGCTAAAATCGCGCCTGCATACCTCTCTCTGTATATTATATATTTAAATTATACCGTGGTCATCACGTTTTTACTGCTATAAATAGCACGCCATCTTCGCTTTTCTTCGGGACTTCAGCAAAAACGAGAGTGTAAATTTATAACCCACGGTACAAACTGAGACTCCACCACCGGTTTCCATGCAAAACAACTCAAAACGAAATCTACCTTCACCAAATATCTTCAAATCGAGATGCATGCTTCTCTGTCGGAAATGGGGAAAAGAGTTGATGCGTGAGCTGAGAGTAGTGTAAGGAAAGAGGTTGGTTCGTAAAAAGGAGGTGGGTTATTCTTGTATAGGAAGGAAATCTCGGTGGACGTGATGAGGGTAAGTAATGGAGTGTGGGTGGGTGCGCAAGTCTTGAGGGAAAGTTGGGTGCACAACAAATTCATAAATGATGAGGGCGGACGTACACTAAGGGATGGAGGACCGGTAAAGAAGTGGGAGCATCTGAGTGGGTATGGGTGGTGTCGGCATGATGTAGGATGGGGACGTGGATGCGTGGACTTGTTTCCATGCATGGGACGAGTAACGTTTTCTGGTGCGGAGGGAATGAAGGGAAAGTAGACCAAAACGTGGTGCAAGGCGTGAAGAACAGTCAGTGGAGCTGTGGATGGAATTGCAAGGCAAGTGGCTGACGTTGAACTGCATGCGTAAGGGAAGCAGAGGGGATCACGGGTTCGAGAACATGTAACAACTAGTGAGGATGAAAAGAATGAACAGAAATACATCAATGTTCCCAATTACTTTATGTGTGCCTAACTACGTTTAACAAAGTGCCTAATTGGGTTTAACTAACGTTAGTTGTAATTTAGGTTAAAATATAATAAGTTTATACATGGCCTTATATAAGTTATACGTGGCCCGAGAATGAAAAATATAAATGTGCTAACACACCTAGTATATGCAGGTAAAGTGAACAACAAAATAGTGATTGCCTGTACGGTTTCCATAGTTGTGCCAAATCAATTAACAGTACTACATGCCAAACAAAGCTGATTAACGAAATTTTTGATTAGGAATTTTATGTATTAGTTAGGCATTAATAAATATTTTAATTCCGAATACCGTATTTAATTTAAAACCGTGTCATACAGTTCGGATGATAACAAGTGACACTGAGTCCGTATCAACTAGCATAAGAATAGAGCAGGTTTGAGCAGAACTGCACGCAGATGGGAATTTTAATTAAATTAAACGATTGTTTAATTTAAGTACACCAAGCTGTTCTGACAACGAATGGACGAATCAGGTGAGTTAAACTCACTCAGTTACCCTTTTTATATTTTATATAAATTGGGTATTTTTATTTTGTGTGCTCTGCTTGCCAATGGTCGACTGTTTGCTAGTTATCTGCTTATCTGTTGATTTAACCGATGAAATTAAACTGTGTTTAATTTCAGTGAAATACCAAATCGTTATTTTAACGATTGGTTCCAATAAAGGTGACTCACCTTGGTTGGTCACGTTTATTTATAAACGTGTTTAAATGGGTGCATTGTTTGAATTGCTTATGGTTGATGTTAAATGATCGTTATTTAATTTATCAGTTAAACAAAACTGAATAGTCTAATTTGAGATAACCATTTGAATACAGGGAAGAACAGGTTGGAGGGATCCAACCGGATTCCTCAAATGTATTATTTATTTTCATATGCTCATATATGAACTGATCTGTTTGTGTGATTGATTTGATGGTTGATTATTAATTGAATATTCAACATCTGTTTGGTTTGAACCAATAGGTGATATTGGTTAAGTGTTTGGCAGAGTGTGGCCTTTAAAACCAATCGAGTTATAGATATTGATTCACCGTCAGGTGAATCGATAGAGTTGAGATTATAAAATTTATTTTATAACCAGAGTTAGATTTGAATTATATTATTTGAATAAAAGTTATTTAAGAGAAATAAATAAATAAATATTTTATTTGTTTAAGACTTTGATTTGTTATGAATTTATTTTGCAAAGCAAATGCTGATGTTAATCAGATTTACCAATGGAAGAATAAGAAATGAATTAAATGGTTAAACCTTGAAAATTTGTTTTATAAAGAAAACAAATAATTAGAATCTATCTAAATTAATTATATTTTTAATTAATTTAAAGCGAGGATTGTTGAAATCGGTTAATGAGGTCATCAAGTTTTTAAGTTAATTAAATCGACCGTTTGGAATTAGGATTGTTTATCAAGTTAATGTGTTTTGACTAAAATAGTTAAACGAATATTGTTTGAATTTAAATAAGGATTTAAAAGGGATTTAATATTTTAGTTAATAAAGGGATTAACTACTAAAGTAGTTAATGTTTGAAATAAGTTATTATTTTAAATAAATGATAAATTTAGGAATATATTTGTAAATGGGAATTCATTTAAAAAGTTACTGAATGTGAGATGCAAGCCAATTGAATGGTGAAAGGAAATAAACGTACTCAATCATATGAATTAAGTGAAAGGAGATTACGATAAAAGGGTTTATTATAAACTAGAGTTATAAATGGAATTTTGGCATTGATTATAACTGATATTTATCTGAGGATAAGACCGTTGTTTGATCAAGGTCTGAGAGGTAATTAAAATACCCCAACTTGAACAACGTCGGGATTATCTGAAGATAATATTAGTTGGTAATCGTAAGAGACGTTAGTAAATATGTTTTGAAAATCTAAACAGTGATTTTAGCGCTATTGTTATAAAATATATGTTTTATGAATCTAATAGCGATTTTAGCGCTGTTGCTATGGTAAATGTTTTGTAAACCTAAAACAGCGATTATAGTGCTGTTGTTTGTAAATCTAAATAGTAATTATAACGCTATTGTTATAACATATGTGCTATAAACTTCTTTGTTAAAACAAATGGATTTCCGAATTTAAAGGATGATTTGAAGGAAGATTTTAAATGGGAAATTGAATATAGTTATTCGAGATAGAATTAGCCAAACATAATTATTCAGCTAAGTTGCCATTTCGTACGACTGCTAGCATAATTCGCAGGGCTGCAGATAGCCTACGGCGGTCGGATGTTTCCTGAGGGAACCAGGCGTAACCATTGTGATCGCTGTGATCTAGAGTCAAGCGAATGGAGTGAAGTCGAATATTAGTTAATCAATTAGAGTTAAATCAAATTGGAGTTATTCAATTATCAAAGATTGAAATTAGAAGTTTTTTTTAAGTAAATCAGTTTTGTTAAAGGCCAAGTGATGCTGAATACTGAACCAGTGAACTCATTGGAGTGTCATGATTGAAACACTGTATATTTTTGATAGTTAAATCACCGACTATCAAATCTGACCAATACGATTGTTGGTATGGAAAGACCGGGATCGAATTTATATTCGAAAACCATTCCGATCAACAAATACGTGAAGATATCAGAAGATGATCGAGATGGTGCTGTGAAGACTGTGGATTTTCATAAACAGAAGAACCAATAATATTCTCTGCCTGGCAAGCAGAGATGAGCTGTGATTCTGTCGTAGTTGGAATCTACGGGTTGCAAGGACTTCTCGCTACTGATCCATGGGGTGATTCCTATATTGGATGCAGTAGGAGAGTGCCTTCGGTTCATCCTGTTCCTGGGTGACGTGTATGGACGAGTGTCTGACAGAGTATTTCCAAAGGGTCACGTACGTTGATTTCTTCAAACGTACGATAGTTGTTGGCAGGGAATTGCCATTCTCTAGCTTTCAGCTAGAGTATTTTTGTGGACGTCAATTAGTGATATCTGATGGATTTGACGATGTGGCATTCAAAGTGAGCGATGACCAGATGTTCAGAAGTATTCTGACCTCAAGCCTCATCAACCGGGAAATGACAAAAATCGGGCAGGCAGCATGGCTATGTGGGTCGCTCCCATTAGGGTGTATAATCACCTATCTAGAGGAAGTCCTATTTGTTTCTTAAATCTATGTTTCGATGCTGTCCCTTTTCGGGAGGCGGTTGCTGATCCCAACCGTCGGTGATATACATTCGATACTCTCAAGCGAAATGAGGGGTCGGTCATGTGAGGGCCGGGTTGCAAGAAGTTCTTGTTGAACCCAGTGTATTCGTCTCTAGAGATACACGATCGGCAGGTGGACCCATACCTTGTCAAGTTGGAATCCAATACCCAATAAGCGCCGGCGGGTTTTGTTTGTATACTATATATGTGGAGCATGAGATGCAAACGTTCCACTAGATTCTATTTACTTGTGTTTAGACATTATTATAATATCTGACAAGATATCGGTTTCAAAACTATTTTGGGTTATCGTAAGGTAAAAACCGTCCGTGTTTATGTGTGGATTTGGTCTTACGATTATCCTTTTCTTTTGAAAAGGTTTTGAACTTTAAAATCATGATTGGATGGTTCACCCTTATTACTGTGCGAGTTTATCTCACTCTGGTTCACCAGACTGACCCGGTGTTTTGTAAATGCTCGGGTTAGGCCGGGTTGTACAGGTTCAGGTTATCGATTGTTGTGAAGAGACGAGCTGGAGGTGTTCAGACATATGATATTATATAGCTGCTATTCCGCTGTGTGTTGTATATGGGAACAGGCTAGTATAACTGTCCCAGTGTATGATGTACTCTGATACTGTAAGTATTTTAAAGTTCTCAATAAAGACTATTTCTGTATTATATTTTGTTCCGCTGCGATGTGAGACTCTGTGTGGTGTTCTTCTTCTTCTTCTATTCTAGTATTTCTATCTTATCTATTCTCACCCTCTAACTTCTTTCTATTAATGATCTGGAATATTCGATGTCTGAAGGGTCAACATGATAGTTTGATGTTGATTTTCGGAGTCGAAAATCCCGGTTCGTTACAGTGGTATCAGAGCTGAAGGTTAAGTGATTACCTTGGCTCTGTGGCGTGACTCAGTAGAGATGGGGTTAGCAATACCCTAGACTGAGTTTGAGTGTATATATATGAGCGCGTATTTGTAAATTGTTATAAAAACTGTCTTATATTGTGTTGGTTGGTTTGTCGAGTAGTTTATGAATTCTGGTCGATACAGTAATGCAAACTGTGTCGATAAGTGTTTCTAAACTCTTGAACAGAATAATTCGACACAGTATGTTTTTGAAAGAGGGTAAATGGAAATTTTTACCCGAAATATATTTTGATATTAGCAAGGTATATATATTAAAATTATTATAATGTATATATTGGTTGTGTTAATTTGTTAATATAATTGAATCAGATTATAATCAAGATGGTTATAAATTACTAGTCAGGATTAGTGGAAATGTAATAAATCAGTCAGATGAATTAAATCTCAATTTAAATCAGAATTTAGATTGAAATTGTGAAAACTTAGAAAAGTGTGAAAAAGAATTTTGCATTAAATATATGGGAATTTTAAGATCCTGGGAGATTTTAAATTTGGTTTACAAACATCGTGAATGATATTTTGGAATAAATTTCAAAATGGAAGTGTTTAAATATGGTTTGATAAGAGATATAGTATTGAACTCACTTCGATGGCTGGGGAATAACTCTGAGGATGCTGGCCACATCATCAGTGTTCATTTCCGAGTTCTAAGTGACGGATTACTACCAAAAATCTTGTTTTGAATTGCTTTGAGAAAAACAAGTGGTTTTGAATTCTGTAAAGAAAGGTTTGATTTTTGAAAGAACTGAACTGTTTAAAAACTCCCAGGGAAGTGTTTGAACAAGAACAAGATTAAATAAAAATTGTGAAAGCGAATATGGATTGAATTGAAACCGATTAACTGGAAATTGAATCGGGAGATAATATATCGAGTAGAATCATATTTTGAAATTTGTGAGACAAGAATCTGAAATAGTGTTGGTTGGAATTGATGATGGATGATGATTGAGTTAAGGATGGAATTTGGCTGGGACGCGTGAAGGATTTGGTTCTGAGGATAAAGTTGGAATTTTGGGGATGCATTTGTATATGCTGATAGGGCAGCAGATGAAAATGATATGCCCGACAAAAAGGTAAACGTTTATTTTTATATGGGTTTGGTGATTTATGAGCCTATTTGGCAAGCCGCTTGGCGGTTTCATTTTCCTTTGGATTGAAGAAGGCCTAGAAAGACGAGTTGTGGTTGTACCGATTGAGCCGTACAGAGGAGGTGCTCGCGAAATTTTTCGAAAATTTAAAGTGTTAGAAAATTTTCGATATTTTTGAAAATATTTATTTACAGTATTGAATTGGTTTCTAATTTAATATAAAATTAGATTTGAAATTAATGAGTTTATAACGTTCTTTCTTACCTTAGCAATTTCGAGGACGAAATTATTTTAAGGGGGGAAGAATGTAACGACCCGTGTTTTTCGACCATTTGAATCTGAATATTTAAATTAGTTTTAAATATTATATCGGGAATATTAATGGAATTTAATATTTAATTCGTTATTGAAACGAAGTTGAGCGTTATATATTTATATATAATATAAAACGAGCTCAAAAATGGCGTGCAGTTCGTAATATTTGGTTTTGAACTTCAACTGAGAATACAGGATTCGATATAAGTCGGATTTCTGTGAAACAAGACACGTTGGAGCCGTATTGGCGATAGCTTTCATATGAAAAAGAAAAATCTAGATTTTGTGTTATAGTTTGATAGTTATGGCCAAATCAAATTTTGAAATAGTCGCTATGAAAAACCGTTATTAAATTATAGGCCTTTAAAATGGCCGTTTTGCAAACGGACTCAGATTTCGACAAAATCAGTTTCATTAGAACCGTATTGCTAAATTATTGTACGGTAGTGAATTGCGTGGAAAACCGATATCGTATGTGGCCACGGTAGCCAAAAACGCCCGTTCAATTTCTATAGCGCGTATTTAAATAAATAAAGAGATATTCGAATGTAGCTTGAACAGACAATCGAATTAGGTCGCGAAACCAGTTCCGTTGAGTTCGTATCGTCGATTAAAGTCAGGATAGATATATAGTTTGTTATTTTTAGAGATCGAGAAATTTGGCGTTAAAAAGGGTAGGGCGGTTCGAGGTAAAAATAGCCTACCGGGGCAACAGTCTCAGAATGCGACGAAATTAGTGCCGTTGGGTTCGTATCGAAAAGTTATTGTCGATGTTCGCAGTTTCAAGTGGATTTGATGTATCTGGTGACCGTGGAAAAATTAAACGTGTGTTCATTTCTGGTTTCATAAAGGAATTTTTTTCATATGACCTCGGATTTCGACGAAACTTGTCCCATTTGATTCGGAATACCTTTTTACACTAAGATTAGCCTTTTTATCAGTAAACAGAAATCGTCTGTAGTTAGTTTTGCTTGTTACTTTGCAACGAAGTTTCACGAATAATATTTTACTATATATATTCTAACCCTATATATATACAGTATGTCTTCAGCACCTTCATCGTTTTTCATCGGTCAGAAGCACTCAACAATCAACATATTAAGCACAACCTACCCAAATGTTCTGCAGGCCTCGCATTAAAGTTGACAACCTATTTTGATATAGTACCTCTCGACAAGCATTTATTAGTGATAACGACATCTCATTTACCTTGCCGACCAAGGTTTAGAAATTCCCATCAAAGAAACAGCTAGCTAAAATCGCGCCTGCATACCTCTCTCTGTATATTATATATTTAAATTATACCGTGGTCATCACGTTTTTACTGCTATAAATAGCACGCCATCTTCGCTTTTCTTCGGGACTTCAGCAAAAACGAGAGTGTAAATTTATAACCCACGGTACAAACTGAGACTTCACCACCGGTTTCCATGCAAAACAACTCAAAACGAAATCTACCTTCACCAAATATCTTCAAATCGAGATGCATGCTTCTCTGTCGGAAATGGGGAAAAGAGTTGATGCGTGAGCTGAGAGTAGTGTAAGGAAAGAGGTTGGTTCGTAAAAAGGAGGTGGGTTATTCTTGTATAGGAAGGAAATCTCGGTGGACGTGATGAGGGTAAGTAATGGAGTGTGGGTGGGTGCGCAAGTCTTGAGGGAAAGTTGGGTGCACAACAAATTCATAAATGATGAGGGCGGACGTACACTAAGGGATGGAGGACCGGTAAAGAAGTGGGAGCATCTGAGTGGGTATGGGTGGCGTCGGCATGATGTAGGATGGGGACGTGGATGCGTGGACTTGTTTCCATGCATGGGACGAGTAACGTTTTCTGGTGTGGAGGGAATGAAGGGAAAGTAGACCAAAACGTGGTGCAAGGCGTGAAGAACAGTCGGTGGAGCTGTGGATGGAATTGCAAGGCAAGTGGCTGACGTTGAACTGCATGCGTAAGGGAAGCAGAGGGGATCACGGGTTCGAGAACAGGTAACAACTAGTGAGGATGAAAAGAATGAACAGAAATACATCAATGTTCCCAATTACTTTATGTGTGCCTAACTACGTTTAACAAAGTGCCTAATTGGGTTTAACTAACGTTAGTTGTAATTTAGGTTAGAATATAATAAGTTTATACATGGCCTTATATAAGTTATACGTGGCCCGAGAATGAAAAATATAAATGTGCTAACACACCTAGTATATGCAGGTAAAGTGAACAACAAAATAGTGATTGCCTGTACGGTTTCCATAGTTGTGCCAAATCAATGAACAGTACTACATGCCAAACAAAGCTGATTAACGAAATTTTTGATTAGGAATTTTATGTATTAGTTAGGCATTAATAAATATTTTAATTCCGAATACCGTATTTAATTTAAAACCGTGTCATACAGTTCGGATGATAACAAGTGACACTGAGTCCGTATCAACTAGCATAAGAATAGAGCAGGTTTGAGCAGAACTGCACGCAGATGGGAATTTTAATTATATTAAACGATTGTTTAATTTAAGTACACCAAGCTGTTCTGACAACGAATGGACGAATCAGGTGAGTTAAACTCACTCAGTTACCCTTTTTATATTTTATATAAATTGGGTATTTTTATTTTGTGTGCTCGGCTTGCCAATGGTCGACTGTTTGCTAGTTATCTGCTTATCTGTTGATTTAACCGATGAAATTAAACTGTGTTTAATTTCAGTGAAATACCAAATCGTTATTTTAACGATTGGTTCCAATAAAGGTGACTCACCTTGGTTGGTCACGTTTATTTATAAACGTGTTTAAATGGGTGCATTGTTTGAATTGCTTATGGTTGATGTTAAATGATCGTTATTTAATTTATCAGTTAAACAAAACTGAATAGTCTGATTTGAGATAACCATTTGAATACAGGGAAGAACAGGTTGGAGGGATACAACCGGATTCCTCAAATGTATTATTTATTTTCATATGCTCATATATGAACTGATCTGTTTGTGTGATTGATTTGATGGTTGATTATTAATTGAATATTCAACATCTGTTTGGTTTGAACCAATAGGTGATATTGGTTAAGTGTTTGGCAGAGTGTGGCTTTAAAACCAATCGAGTTATAGATATTGATTCACCGTCAGGTGAATCGATAGAGTTGAGATTATAAAATTTATTTTATAACCAGAGTTAGATTTGAATTATATTATTTGAATAAAAGTTATTTAAGAGAAATAAATAAATAAATATTTTATTTGTTTAAGACTTTGATTTGTTATGAATTTATTTTGCAAAGCAAATGCTGATGTTAATCAGATTTACCAGTGGAAGAATAAGAAATGAATTAAATGGTTAAACCTTGAAAATTTGTTTTATAAAGAAAACAAATAATTAGAATCTATCTAAATTAATTATATTTTTAATTAATTTAAAGCGAGGATTGTTGAAATCGGTTAATGAGGTCATCAAGTTTTTAAGTTAATTAAATCGACCGTTTGGAATTAGGATTGTTTATCAAGTTAATGTGTTTTGACTAAAATAGTTAAACGAATATTGTTTGAATTTAAATAAGGATTTAAAAGGGATTTAATATTTTAGTTAATAAAGGGATTAACTACTAAAGTAGTTAATGTTTGAAATAAGTTATTATTTTAAATAAATGATAAATTTAGGAATATATTTGTAAATGGGAATTCATTTAAAAAGTTACCGAATGTGAGATGCAAGCCAATTGAATGGTGAAAGGAAATAAACGTACTCAATCATATGAATTAAGTGAAAGGAGATTACGATAAAAGGGTTTATTATAAACCAGAGTTATAAATGGAATTTTGGCATTGATTATAACTGATATTTATCTGAGGATAAGACCGTTGTTTGATCAAGGTCTGAGAGGTAATTAAAATACCCCAACTTGAACAACGTCGGGATTATCTGAAGATAATATTAGTTGGTAATCGTAAGAGACGTTAGTAAATATGTTTTGAAAATCTAAACAGCGATTTTAGCGCTATTGTTTTAAAATATATGTTTTATGAATCTAATAGCGATTTTAGCGCTGTTGCTATGGTAAATGTTTTGTAAACCTAAAACAACGATTATAGTGCTGTTGTTTGTAAATCTAAATAGTAATTATAACGCTATTGTTATAACATATGTGCTATAAACTTCTTTGTTAAAACAAATGGATTTCCGAATTTAAAGGATGATTTGAAGGAAGATTTTAAATGGGAAATTGAATATAGTTATTCGAGATAGAATTAGCCAAACATAATTATTCAGCTAAGTTGCCATTTCGTACGACTGCTAGCGTAATTCGCAGGGCTGCAGATAGCCTACGGCGGTCGGATGTTTCCTGAGGGAACCAGGCGTAACCATTGTGATCGCTGTGATCTAGAGTCAAGCGAATGGAGTGAAGTCGAATATTAGTTAATCAATTAGAGTTAAATCAAATTGGAGTTATTCAATTATCAAAGATTGAAATTAGAAGTTTTTTTTAAGTAAATCAGTTTTGTTAAAGGCCAAGTGATGCTGAATACTGAACCAGTGAACTCATTGGAGTGTCATGATTGAAACACTGTATATTTTTGATAGTTAAATCACCGACTATCAAATCTGACCAATACGATTGTTGGTATGGAAAGACCGGGATCGAATTTATATTCGAAAACCATTCCGATCAACAAATACGTGAAGATATCAGAAGATGATCGAGATGGTGCTGTGAAGACTGTGGATTTTCATAAACGGAAGAACCACTAATATTCTCTGCCTGGCAAGCAGAGATGAGCTGTGATTCTGTCGTAGTTGGAATCTACGGGTTGCAAGGACTTCTCGCTACTGATCCATGGGGTGATTCCTATATTGGATGCAGTAGGAGAGTGCCTTCGGTTCATCCTGTTCCTGGGTGACGTGTATGGACGAGTGTCTGACAGAGTATTTCCAAAGGGTCACGTACGTTGATTTCTTCAAACGTACGATAGTTGTTGGCAGGGAATTGCCATTCTCTAGCTTTCAGCTAGAGTATTTTTGTGGACGTCAATTAGTGATATCTGATGGATTTGACGATGTGGCATTCAAAGTGAGCGATGACCAGATGTTCAGAAGTATTCTGACCTCAAGCCTCATCAACCGGGAAATGACAAAAATCGGGCAGGCAGCATGGCTATGTGGGTCGCTCCCATTAGGGTGTATAATCACCTATCTAGAGGAAGTCCTATTTGTTTCTTAAATCTATGTTTCGATGCTGTCCCTTTTCGGGAGGCGGTTGCTGATCCCAACCGTCGGTGATATACATTCGATACTCTCAAGCGAAATGAGGGGTCGGTCATGTGAGGGCCGGGTTGCAAGAAGTTCTTGTTGAACCCAGTGTATTCGTCTCTAGAGATACACGATCGGCAGGTGGACCCATACCTTGTCAAGTTGGAATCCAATACCCAATAAGCGCCGGCGGGTTTTGTTTGTATACTATATATGTGGAGCGTGAGATGCAAGCGTTCCACTAGATTCTATTTACTTGTGTTTAGACATTATTATAATATCAGACAAGATATCGGTTTCAAAACTATTTTGGGTTATCGTAAGGTAAAAACCGTTCGTGTTTATGTGTGGATTTGGTCTTACGATTATCCTTTTCTTTTGAAAAGGTTTTGAACTTTAAAATCATGATTGGATGGTTCACCCTTATTACTGTGCGAGTTTATCTCACTCTGGTTCACCAGACTGACCCGGTGTTTTGTAAATGCTCGGGTTAGGCCGAGTTGTACAGGTTCAGGTTATCGACTGTTGTGAAGAGACGAGCTGGAGGTGTTCAGACGTATGATATTATATAGCTGCTATTCCGCTGTGTGTTGTATATGGGAACAGGCTAGTATAACTGTCCCAGTGTATGATGTACTCTGATACTGTAAGTATTTTAAAGTTCTCAATAAAGATTATTTCTGTATTATATTTTGTTCCGCTGCGATGTGAGACTCTGTGTGGTGTTCTTCTTCTTCTTCTATTCTAATATTTCTATCTTATCTATTCTCACCCTCTAACTTCTTTCTATTAATGATCTGGAATATTCGATGTCTGAAGGGTCAACATGATAGTTTGATGTTGATTTTCGGAGTCGAAAATCCCGGTTCGTTACAAAACCGCAAGCACGTATTGGGTAATGGATTTCCAACTATGACAAGGTATGGAACCACCTTTCGCTAGTGTACCTCTAGAAAGGAATACACTGGGTTCAACAAGAACATCTTGCAACCCAGCCACACATGACCGACCACTCATTTCGCTTGAGTGTATCGAATGTACATCACTAAAGTTGGGATCAGCAACCGTTTCCCGAATGGGACAGTATCGATAATAGATTTTTAGAAATAAATGAAACTCTAGATCAGGTGATTATGCACCCTACTTCGGAGCGACCGACTTAGCCGTGCTGCCTGCCCGATTTCTGTCATTTACCGGTTGATGAGGCTTGAAGCTACGCTTTATCATCACACCAGATTCACTTTGAATGCTACATCATCAAATCCATCAGATCACTGATTGACGTCCTCAACAATACATTATGTGTTAGCTAAAAGAAGTTTACTTCTCCGCTTCCACTCTTGGTACGGTTGGAGAAATCAATGTACGTGATCGCCTGGAAATACTCTATCAGACATCCATCCATACAAGTCACCCAGGAACAGGATGAACCGAAGGAACTATTCAATACATCCATCTTAGACACTGTTATCTAAGTCTTATACAATAGCCCTTGCACTTTACTCCGTCTTCAATTATCTTTGGCATATATGATTCGCAACGCTTATGCCAATATAGAGTGGTTCTTTGGATAATAATCCAACCGGTCTCTCCATATTAACAACGTTAAAATGGTCAAAACTTTGATAATCTGTGATTTAACTATCAAAGAAAACAGTGTGCAAACAACGATATTATTTCCAGATGGAAATTCTATCAATCAATCATCAATCATATATATATATATATATCTATATATATATACTCATATTTCCTTATTTTCTATGTTTAGAAAATATATGTTATTACCACTGGAAAACATTTCCATTGTTTATTTATATATTACTATCATTTCACAACTATCAGTCCCTGACTGTTAACTAGTAGGAGAACAAATTCTCTAAGTATAAACCCCGAAGGTCGAAACCAACATCAGATCGATACTCAGGAAACTATTCAACTTAACTAATCTCTAGTCAGTTTCTAATTTTGTTTAACTCTATTTCGATTAACTCTAATTGAATACTCTAATTGTTTAACTCCTATTCAAATAACTAATATTGAACTTAACTTCATTCGCTTGACTCTAGATCGCAGCGATCACAATGGTTACACCTGATTCCCTCAGGAAACATCCGACTGCCGTAGGCTATCTGCAGCCCTGCGAATTACGCTAGCAGTCGTGCAAAATGGCAACTTATCCTGAATAACTATGTTTGACTAATTCTATTCGACTAACCATATTCGATTAACTAAATTCGATTAACTCTTTTATATCTCGTCAACTTCCCTTTTTATAAATCCTATTTATTTCCTAAATAAATATTCCTTTATTCTATTTATTCTTTTAAAATAAATATTCCTCTTTATTCTATTTGTTTTCTTAATAGATATTCCCCTTTATAAAATCCTATGATTTTATAAATACTTTATTTTCAAAATATTTCCTTTTATAAAATCGGTTGATTTAATAAAATTCCTTTATTTCAATATACATTGAAATATTTCTTTTTACATCCCGGGGGTTTCTTACGGTATCTTAAATACCAAATCACAATGATCGATATCATTTAAACACACATAATCATCAACAGTTTATATATCACCTCATATATCACAATATATGAATAACAGTAAAATAAATGTTGAGGAGCCTAGTGGACCCCTCCAACCTGTTTCCCTGCATCACAGATGTTAAACAATAAAATCAACATCACTTTCAGTTCCATATGATATATTCTGTTAAACAGAATCAATATAGAATTCAACTAACTGACTAGCAGTTCAATCAAACGGTCAACACACAGTCAATCAGCTAATATTTAATAGTTCTAAAAATACAACATGAAATTATAAACTGTTTAGAGTTGGTGAGTTTTACGCACATTGGATTGTTATCGTTAAAAATGATTAACTGTCTTTGATTTAGACGGACAATTTATTTTGTAATAAATTGTAGCGAGCTCCGATGGACTTCCAGTCAGTTCCAATATGTAGTGCTCGTCCATACGATCCGGTCGGATCTTGTTTCGCAGAATTCTGAGTAAGTATGGTACAGTTATACATTAAACAAGTTAACATAAAATTTAAATAATTTAAAATAAAACTTAATTATTTGATTGGGCTTAACTTTTGTTTTCCTTCCGGCCCATTCCCACAAATCAACCCGTTAATTTTGTTCTTCTTCCCGAACCAAAGAAGCACGCTCCAGACAACTTCGAACACCCGTGTTCTTCAAAGACCATTATCGCTACATTTACTTCCATTTCTTTTTGATTTTTCAAACACATCACCACTATTTAATTTCCTTTTACTGCTAATACTCCTCAACACCTCGACAGCCTCCCTATCTAATTTCCATCTCCTTCCTCCCTCTCTGTACAGACTTCCAATTTCTGTTTCGAATCACCACTTCCCATTTACAGAACAAATCTGCTCCAGCTTAAACCAAATCCCCAACGTCATGAACCATCCCTCCATCGTTACTCCTTCACAACCCACATCACCATGTCTGTTGCTTAGAACCGAAGTCCTCCCATTTTCGTCGCCGTTCCCAGGTTCTCCCCGTCCTCCTTACACCGATTTCAAACTAACCAGAACTCAACCAACTTCTCGCCACTGTCTCCATCTCCTTACCGCCCCTAACTCCAACCCCTCTTCTTCCTTTGAATCGCGTCACCCAACAGTATTCATACCTACAGTATTTCGATCGATCCTTTATAACACCGAACTTCCCAAAAATATGCATACGGACTTCATTCCTTTCCACCGAACCCATAAACAACCCTGCTTCCACCAATAGATGCTCACAAGTCGAGGATACCCCAACCCTAACCGCCCATTCGCGAAAATCAGTGAACCAGAATGGGTATCGAACCCTTTAAAAATGATATAGAGATGAAGAGCATCCTCTTAGAAATCCAAAAATATATTTATCATGATTTAAGGGAATTACTTTGATTTTGTTTGAGGAGCTTTTCTTCGATCTGAGATTTTGTTTTGTGGCGGCGCATTCCTTTGTTGCTGCGTGAATTAGGTTTAGAAAATAATGTGTTAGGATATTTTATAGTGAATCCCTTTTGCTTTTTCCTTTGAATTCGATTTCTGTGGTTGAGAAAGAGGATACGTGGTCTCGGGTTGTTCACAAGAAACGGGCTCACGCGTTGGTCATTTGGATGGAATTTGAGACATTAAACATTTTAATAAAAAAAAGTTAACGAAGAAAATACCCCTTAAAACCACTTATACGAGCCACGAACAACGGAAACAAAAATACCGTTGTGATCAACGATGTGCCAGGATTCCAAGAATATAATAATATCGGTAGATTAACTCATATTGTGAAACCCCGAAATGTTGATATAGGGTGCCAAATACTCCAAATAAAAAGTTGCTTATTTAATTAATTAAAAATTATAGTAAAATTCTAAAAATTACATTATCGTTATGTCTCAAAAGAACATTGTCTAAATTAAAAGCCGATCTCTAGATATATCGAATAAAACATTACGGTCGATAAACGACTCTATAGCGACTATTTTAAAATTTGATTTGGACATATCTCAAAATTTACACGACGAAATCCTGATTTTTCTCTTCCATCAGAAATATATACTTCACGAGCTACATACATTTCTTGTTTCATAGAAATCCGATTTAAAACGACCTTGTACATTCAGTTGAAGTTCAAATCGCCAAATCGCGAACTACCGCGCCATTTCGAGCTCGATTTTAATTATAATATAATTATACATTCAAACTGTCGTTCAAATAATATATTCATTATTCTAATTCAAATATAAACTGAATTAAATATCACAGATAATCCAGTTCACACCATATCGCCATTTCAGCCAATTCTGATTATTTCAGAATTAAATATATTATATAATTTATTATTTTAATTAAATATTCACCATTATTTAATTGCACGACCGTTTAATTCACTATATCACTATTTATATAATTAAATAAATTAATTATAATACCTATGCAAATGCGGGTCATTACATTCTTCCCTACTTAAAATAATTTCGTCCTCGAAATTGCTAAACTTAGAAGACGACCCTATCTACTGGTTAAAACATATTTGTTCTCTTCTAATCTTCAGTTTCAACTGAACCAAATTTAAATTCAATTAAACTATTTATTTCTTCTTATCAACGAAAATTTTCTAACACCTTAATTTTTTTGAAAAAATTCGCCAGCACCTCCTTTGTACTGGTCAATACGTCAAACCACCACTCGCCTCTCTAGGCCATCTCCATCCCAAAAGAAAATCAAATAGCCAAGCGGCTTACCAATTCGGCTCATAAATCTCATGCTTATATCGAGTATAAACTTGTACCTTTTTGTTGGGCATATCAACTCTGTCACTTTCACCTGCTGTCAATTCAGCATATACCAATGTTATCCCAATCAAATTCCAATCTGCTTTTATCCACAACACCACCATTCGCTTATAACCGAGCCAATTATCATTTTAACTCGAGTTTCTTCTCAATTCCCAATTCTTAACTTGATTATCCCATTACACTTCAAATTTGAATCTTACAATCCAATTTGTCTTGATATCATTTTAATTCAACCTCAGTTACCACTTTACTGGCTTTACTTTAATTCTATTTTGCTTTCACAAATTTCTGTTAAATTTGTTTTTAATTCAAACAGTCTTTCCCTGGGAGTTTTTAAACAGTTTACTCTTTCCAAAAATCAAATCTTCTTTTTTTGAAATTCAACACAACTTGTCTTTCCCAAAACAAATTCAAAACAGTAACTCTGGTAGTAATTCGTCACTTACAACTCGAAAATGAATACTGTTGATGTAGTTGTCATCATCAGAATCTATTTTCCAGCGATCGAAGTGAGTTCAATACTATAAAACCATTTCTAAACATTTCCACTTTGAAATTCATTTCAAAATATAATTCACACTGCTTGTAAAACAATTTAATATCTCCCAAGATCTTAAATTTTCCTTATTTTTAATCCAAATCCATTTACAAACACTTATCCAATTTTCTCGAATTTTAATTTAATTTCTGGTTTAAATTTTCAGATTTAACTCATCTGATTTCATGTATTTCACTTATTTGAATTCTGATTAGTTATTTACATAACCATTTAATTTATAATCTTACTCGATTATAATAACAACCAATATATCCACTATATTATAATTTTGATATATATATATCTTCTCTATATCAAGATATACCTTGGGTAAACTTATTTTTATTTACCCTCTTTTCAAAACATATCGTGTCGACCCGTCGTATTCGAGTGTTTAGTAACTCCTACCGATACAGTGGATCAAACTGATCGACCAGAACTCATAAACAACTCAATCAATGAATCTCCACAACATAAAACAAATTTTTATATCAATAACAAATACGCTCACTCGTATATATACACTCAACTCAATCTAGGGTATTACTAACCCCATCTCTACTGAGTCACGCCACAGAGCCATGGTAATTCACTTAACCTTATGCTCTGATACCAATTGTAATGACCCGGGTTTTTGTCGACTTTGGTTATCATCATAAACTCAATGATGACTAACCAAACGTCGAAAAATACCAGATGACTAATGAAAGAAATTAGAAGGTGAGAATAGATAAGATAAAAACTTAGAATAGAAGAAGAAGAACACAACATCAGAGTAACATGAATCTCACAGCGAAACAAATAACATATAATATATTTAACATAACTTTGAAATATACATTTGTATTTGAATATACATCACTACAACAAAAACACCATATTACAACTTTAATTTTACAACGGTGGTAAAAGCACCGTTGTAATAGATGGTTTTTTACAACGGCGGTAAAAGCACCATTGTAATAAATGGTTTTTTACAACGGTGGTAAAAACACCGTTGTAATAAATGATTTTTTACAACGGTGGTAAAATCACCATTGTAATAAATGGTTTTTTACAACTGTCAGTTCCCTAAAGTTGTAATAAACATATATATCACAACTTTTCATTTTATTAGTTGTAATAGATGCATATTACAAACTTCATGTTTATAATACCTATATTTAATAACTATTATATTAATATTTAATAATAATAATTAATAATAAACTTTGGGAATCAATAATATTTATCAATTATTATTAAATAGTTAATAAATAGTAATTTATTTTTAATAGTTAATGTATGTTAACTACTTATTAATTAATAATTAGTAACATAAGCTTTTATAATTGTTGTTACGTATTTAATAGTCAACTAGTAACATATATACATAATAATTAACTTTTAATCATTATTATTCAATTATAACTAAGAAGAAATGAGTAATAATGAATAATAATAATAATTTTTTTTGGCAAGGCAATAATAGCTATTATTAGTGAGTAATATTTATATTTTAGTAAAAGATAATTATCAAGAATCCACATTATATTTAATATATAAGTTTTTACTTATTAATTATAAATAATAATAGTTAATTTCAAAAACTTTGAATTTTTTTGATAATGAACTTAAGAGAAAACTTGGCAAAATTGAGCATTTGAATTACACTGGAACTAACCAATGACTCGCAAATCAGACCAAGGATAACTATACTAAAAATTTAAACTTAATTTCAGCCCAATTTCAAGATCCAGCCCATTATTAACGTGCAGCCCTCATTTGATTTACCAAACCCTAACACGCAAGACTCACTCAACAAGGAGCCGCCGCCTATACCTTTTGCATTCCAATTCGCTTGGGAAAAAAACCCTAGTTCCAAAAGAAAAAAAATGGTGACTTCCGATTTCCAGCATCTCCGAGTTCCGATTTCTAGCATCTTCATCCTCCTTCGATTTCCAGCACCTCCGAGTTCCGAGCTCCCAGCAATCGAGCATCCAACGAGGAAGGTCCCGTTTATTTATTCCCAGCAATCTCCTACTTCTGATTTCCAGCGACGCCGCATGTACTCGAGGTAGACTGATAGTGGTATGAATTCTTGTTTACTGGTTTGGCATAATTTCGGGTTAATTAAAATAGCCTTGATCGTTTTCGATTTCCAGCAAATGCCTTCTTGTTTCTTCATATCCTTGATCTTTTTTATTGTCGGCATCTAGTTCAAGATGCTTTGGCATAATTTCGGGTTAATTAAAATAGATAAGAGAAGATGTATTGTTCACCTTTGAGGTCTAAGAAAAATTATTTGTTGAGATATCACGCATCATGTCATGATATTTGTTCCTTCTGGTATACATGTGAACTATGATATACAGTCAATCATAACACAAAACTTTATTGCTTCTTTGATATTTTTAATGAATAGGATTTTGAGTTTATCTGCCAATAATAACATGGGATTTCATTCATTGGATAGCGATGGATGTGCTTGTTAATATGTTCCTGCACACTTCGATCAATGGTTGTTGTTTTTAATCAGATCTCCAACTCATCCACTTACTCAAGCAAGCAAGATAACCAATGTTAGTTTCTTGATATTTCAATCCAGTAATATGGTTCCTGCAATCCTTAAATTTTTTCTGTAGTCCGTTAAAATGATGCTCATTTTGTGTAAATATTTTTGCAAATCAGAATTAAAATCAAAGTTTGTTCACTGTTATATTGGCCACTTTTTGTTGTTTATTTCTCCATTAGGCAATGTTTAGATAGAGTAAAAAATGTCCACCGTCATTGGTTGCTGGGAAATTTGTTTTTTCTCAATTTTTTCTAGTAATAAGTTTCTTAAATTGTTATTAGTCTCTTCTCAAATAAATTGAGTCATCAATCTTCAAACTTTGGTTGATACACTTGCTGTAACAAAATGAATCATCCAACGTTACATGCATTGTATATAATGGTCAAGTTATTTACGTATATAATGGTTTGAATGCATTGTATTAGCTGTTTATTTTGTGCACTCACATTTTTCCAATTTTCGTTACATGCATAAATCTATACTGCAGCACTAACAGTTTGATAATTTCTTTCTTAGGAATGGATATTAAGGAGAAAAAGGAGCACAAGCATAACAGGAGCATAAGAAAGTTAGAACTATTATAAAGTCTTTGTATCTTCAGTTTTGTCAGTGTATTATGTAAAAAAATGATGAGTTTGAAATTAATAATATATTGTTTTGGTTTATGTTTTTAGTTTGTTTGATATCTTCAGTTTTGTAGATAATATGTTCTGCAATGAATTCTTTTATTAGTAATATGTATATAATTTGTGGATATATTACAATTATAAAATATAAAAATTGTAATAAAATATATCACAACGGTGGAAAAAAGTTGTAAAATATACATACTACAACGGTGTTGCAACAATGCAGAAAAGTTGTAAAAGATATTAGGCTATTACAACTTCTTCATACACGACGGTTTGCCCACCGTTGTAAAATGTATATTACAACAGTGTTCCACCGTTGTAATAGGGTCATTTTGTTGTAGTGCATCATTATCAAAGTACAACACTTACAACACAGCGGAAATAAACTATAGTTATATAATCCTGAAGCCTCCTGCTCCAGCTCTTCCAGTATATCTGTAAATCCCGACTACTTGACTTCCTGTACAAAATTAGGCACCCAAGAGTTTAGGGAAACAAACAAATAAACTCCGGGTCAGTCATGAGACTGGTATGAGTAAAACAGTTAAAACAGTTCGAACAAGTAATCGATATCTCATAAGACCACACCATATAACAGAACGGGTTTTTCCCTTATGAGAATCCAAAATATACTTATATCAAAAACCTTTTGATATTATAATAATGTCTATCAACACAATATAATAATCATCTAGCAGAAACACTTTCATCTCACGTTCTACATATATAGTATACAATCAAAACCGCAAGCACGTATTGTGTAATGGATTTCCAACTATGACAAGGTATGGAACCACCTTTCGCTAGTGTACCTCTAGAAATGAATACACTAGGTTCAACAAGAACATCTTGCAACCCAGCCACACATGACCGACCACTCATTTCGCTTGAGTGTAACGAATGTACATCACCAACGGTTGGGATCAGCAACCGTTTCCCGAATGGGACAGTATCGACAATAGATTTTTAGAAATAAATGAAACTCTAGATCAGGTGATTATGCACCCTACTTCGGAGCGACCGACTTAGTCATGCTGCCTGCCCGATTTCTGTCATTTACCGGTTGATGAGGCTAGAAGCTACGCTTTATCATCACACCATATTCACATTGAATGCTATATCGTCAAATCCATCAGATCACCGATTGACGTCCTCAACAATACATTATGTGTTAGCTAAAAGAAGTTTCCTTCTCCGCTTCCACTCTTGGTACGGTTGGAGAAATCAATGTACGTGATCGCTTGGAAATACTCTATCAGACATCCATCCATACAAGTCACCCAGGAACAGGATGAACCGAAGGAACTATTAAATACCTCCATCTTAGACACTGTTATCTAAGACTTATACAATAGCCCTTGCACTTTACTCCGTCTTCAATTATCTTTGGCATATATGATTCGCAACGCTTATGCCAATACATAGTGGTTCTTTGGATAATAATCCAACCGGTCTCTCCATATTAACAACGTTAAAATGGTCAAAACTTTGATAATCTGTGATTTAACTATCAAAGAAAACAGTGTGCAAACAACGATATTATTTCCAGATGGAAATTCTATCAATCAATCATCAATCATATATATATCTATATATATATACTCATATTTCCTTATTTTCTCTGTTTAGAAAATATATGTTATTACCACTGGAAAACATTTCCATTGTTTATTTATATATTACTATCATTTCACAACTATCAGTCCCTGACTGTAAACTAGTAGGAGAACAAATTCTCAAAGTATAAACCCCGAAGGTCGAAACCAACATCAGATCGATACTCATGAAACTATTCAACTTAACTAATCTCTAGTCAGTTTCTAATTTTGTTTAACTCTATTTCGATTAACTCTAATTGAATACTCTAATTGTTTAACTCCTATTCAAATAACTAATATTGAATTTAACTTCATTCGCTTGACTCTAGATCGCAGCGATCACAATGGTTATGCCTGATTCCCTCAGGAAACATCCGACTGCCGTAGGCTATCTGCAGCCCTGCGAATTACGCTAGCAGTCGTGCAAAATGGCAACTTATCCTGAATAACTATGTTTGACTAATTCTATTCGACTAACCATATTCGATTAACTAAATTCGATTAACTCTTTTATATCTCGTCTACTTCCCTTTTTATAAATCCTATTTATTTCCTAAATAAATATTTCTTTATTTATTCTATTTGTTTCCTAAATAAATATTCCTTTATTCTATTTATTCTTTTTGTAATAAATTGTAGCGAGCTCCGATGGACTTCTAGTCAGTTCCAATGTGTAGTGCTCGTCCATACGATCCAGTCGGATCTTGGTTCGCAGAATTCTGATTATGTATGGTACAGTTATACATTATACAAGTTAACATAAAATTTAAATAATTTAAAATAAAACTTAATTATTTGATTGGGCTTAACTTTTGTTTTCCTTCCGGCCCATTCCCACAAATCAACCCGGTAAATTTGTTCTTCTTCCCGAACCAAAGAAGCACGCTCCAGACAACTTCGAACACCCGTGTTCTTCAAAGACCATTATTGCTACATTTACTTCCATTTCTTTATGATTTTTCAAACACGTAACCACCATTTAATTTCCTTTTACTGCTAATACTCCTCCTCAACAACTCGACAGCCTCCCTATCTAATTGCCATCTCCTTCCTCCCTCTCTGTACAGACTTCCAATTTCTGTTTCGAATCAACACTTCCCATTTACAGAACAAATCTGCTCCAGCTTAAACCAAATCCCCAACGTCATGAACCATCCCTCCATCGTTACTCCTTCACAACCCACATCACCATGTCTGTTGCTTAGAAACGAAGTCCTCCCATTTTCATCGCGGTTCCCAAGTTCTCCCCGTCCTCCTTACACCGATTTCAAACTAACCAGAACTCAACCAACTTCTCGCCACTGTCTCCATTTCCTTACCGCCCCTAACTCCAACCCCTCTTCTTCCTTTGAATCGCGTCACCCAACAGTATTCATACCTACAGTATTTCTATCGATCCTTTATAACACCGAACTTCCCAAAAATATGCTTACGGACCTCATTCCTTTCCACCGAACCCATAAACAACCCTGCTTCCACCAATAGATGCTCACAAGTAGAGGATACCCCAACCCTAACCGCCTATTCGCGAAAATCAGGGAACCAGAATGGGTATCGAACCCTTTAAAAATGGTATAGAGATGAAGAGCATCCTCTCAGAAATCCGAAAATATATTTATCATGATTTAAGGGAATTACTTTGATTTTGTTTGAGGAGCTTTTCTTCGATCTGAGATTTTGTTTTGTGGCGGTGCATTCCTTTATTGCTGCGTGAATTAGGTTTAGAAAATAATGTGTTAGGATATTTTATAGTGAATCCCTTTTGCTTTTTCCTTTGAATTCGATTTCTGTGGTTGAGAAAGAGGATACATGGTCTCGAGTTGTTCACAAGAAACGGGTTCACGCTTTAGTCATTTGGATGGAATTTGAGACATTAAACATTTTAATAAAAAAAAGTTAATGAAGAAAATACCCCTTAAAACCACTCATACGAGCCACGAACAACGGAAACAAAAATACCGTTGTGATCAGCGATGTGCTAGGATTCCAAGAATATAATAATACCGGTAGATTAACTCATATTGTGAAACCCCGAAATGTTGATATAGGGTGTCAAATACTCCAAATAAAAAGTTGCTTATTTAGTTAATTAAAAATTATAGTAAAATTCTAAAAATTACATTATCATTATGTCTCAAAAGAACCTTGTCTAAATTCAAAGTCGATCTCCAGATATATCGAATAAACCGTTATGGTCGATAAACGATTCTATAGCGACTATTTTAAAATTTGATTTGGACATATCTCAAAATCTACATGACGAAATCCTGATTTTTCTCTTCCATCAGAAAGATATACTTCACCAGCTCCATACGTTTCTTGTTTCACAAAAATCCAATTTAAATCGACCTTGTACATTTAGTTGAAGTTCAAATCGCCAAATCGCGAACTACCGCGCCATTTTGAGCTCGATAATTATAATATAATTATCGTTCAAATAATATATTCGTTATTCTAATTAAAATATAAACTGAATTAAATATCACAGATGATCCAGTTCACACCATATCGCCATTTCAGCCAATTCTGATTATTTCAGAATTAAATATATTATTTAATTTATTATTTTAATTAAATATTCACCATTATTTATGTAACACCCCAAATTTCAGTTAATATTAACATTCACAAATTAAAGAATAACAAATCCCAGATGTGGGAATTAGGGGAAACGGGTTGCTCCATTGCGTTCGTCTCGTAAAAATACGCGAAATAGAGTCCGAGTTTTCGAAAATCGGAGTCCGTATGAAGAAGATATGGACGAACGAAGTTAGGCAGAAAACCGAAAACAGGCCAGAATGCACTGGCGCACTTGTGAAGTGCGCCAGCACAAAAATACACTGGCGCACTTGGGAAGTGCGCCCGTGTCGAGCCAAAAACCTGCACAGCTTTCTGGTTTGACCCTGGCTGGCCTGGTGCACCTGTTTTGGTTCTCTGGTCTGTTCTGCTGACCTGTGACGATTTTTGATGGTTTAGATCTAAACTAGGGTTAATCTAAGGGCCTAAACTACATCCTAAATCTATAAATACACCCTAAGACTACCCTAATTCATACTAAAAATAGATACAAGGCCGTCATGCCGTCAAAATCCAATTAGAAGGAGCCTCCATCACATTTTAGAAGAAGATAGCTTCTCAAATCAACTTCTAATCAACTCTAGCAACTTAATCTTCTTCATAGGAGTGCTAATCAACAAGTTGTGAGTTTCTATGCCTTTAGCAAGCAATTGCTAAACTAATTATGATAGGATGTAATGAGGTTATGGTTATGAATGTGGATCAATGCAAGTTATGTTATCATGTGCTATGTGCTCATGATGTTAGTTATGCAAGTTTTATGCTATATGTCCATGATGTTAGTTATGCAAGTTTTATGCTATGTGTTCATGATGCTAGTTATGCAAATCACTATGATAAACATTGATCCATTATGACACCATGTTATGCAAGTTTGGTGTTTGATTATATGCAAGTTCATATATGACATGTTATGCAAGTTTGGTGTTTGATTATATGCAAGTTCATATATGACATGTTATGCAAGTTTGGTGTTTGATTATATGCAAGTAACATGTGCAAGTTTACACCTTTGTATGATATGCATACATATGCAAGTTTACCACTTTGTATGTCATGCATATATATGCATGTTTACCCCTTTTTATGATATGAGTAACATATGCAAGTTCATCCTTTTTAGACCTATGACATGTATGCAAGTTTATCCCTTTATGATAGGTCTATGACATGAACATCTATGCAAGTTACCCTCTTTATGACATATGTGATTCATGCAAGTTTGGGTTGATTATTTATGCTAGTTGGGTTTGATGCTATGGTCATATATGCAAGTTGACACCTTTAAAACCCATATTGATGCTAATGTTATGCTAAGTTGAACCCATTGTATTTGTGATGAATCTTCCCTTTTAAGTATGTCATGTTAGCGTATTACGTGGGGAACGATGGGGTTAATATTCATGTTAACAAAATTGTGGTGAAATTGGTATGATGTTGCATACCATAAGTGGATGGACATAATTGAGTCAATTATGTACATCATTAAATTGGAATTAATTAGGGAAAATTAATTCAAATATGGGGGTGATTAATTAGGTGTAATTAATCGACTAAGACACGAGGTTGGACCCTTTTGTAGCATAAGACTGCCCGGACCCGATCGGCAAATCCAGCGGCTACAAATGATTGGCCCAATGTGAGAGGTCTTAGGCATAAAATAAATACGTGAAAAGTGTAAAGACATGAGGTTAGACTCTGTTATGGCGTAAGGCTGCCCGGACCCGACCGGCAAGTCCAGCTGCCATAAAAGACAATCTAATGTGAGAGGTCTTTACAAAGGTTACGGTCTTAATCAATTAAGAAACACTTAACCAGATAAGCATGTAGTGGGGCATGAGGGGTTAAGTGGGTGCCTTGGGTGGCATGTGGAAATCTAGTGGTTGCCTTGGGTGGCAATAGAAAATACGATTAGAATACTTAACCAAAGTGGAAACATGTAATTAAACATGATTAAAGGGTTAAGTGGGATACACTAGAGGGAGCAAGCTTAGGTGGGTAGCTTGTGGGGGCCCATTTCAACCAGTAACCCATATGTATCTTTGTGGGCTCGACCCATGTCGAGGACGGGACACGCGTACTGGGCTTGACTATAAGAGGCCAAAACGGGTTAGCGGTGGCAACGCAAGTCCAACGGGTTTCATATGCGTGTGTGGACCCGGGCTGGTAGGTAAGACGTTGTTGCATCGTGTAGGTATAAGCCGTGCATCAGTGTTGGTATCGGGTTGCCACTTTGGGGAATGATACACCCCACTGTGGGACCAGCACGAATATCTGCGTTAGGGAGCCGATCGCTTGGGGAGTAGTGGGTACACCTAGTGGAGATAGGGGCAGACGGCACCTATGTGGTCAGCTAGGGGTACACGAAACTACTAGTTAAATTTTCTGAGTCCTTGGGTGGGAACAACCTTTAAGTTAGGAATGACTGGTGTGGTGCAGTGTAGTAATTACCCTTGGGTGGGTAGATGCGTCTTTACCGATATCTTAGTTCTTCCTATGTCTAGTTGGCTGCTTAGTGTAGTCATTTATCCCCAGTCGTTAACGTACCAAGTTTATATCATACCCTAATTACTTTAATGATTGTATTGTTAAAGTTATAGGACTCGCTCAGACTTATGTCTGACCCCGTTGTTTTTATCTTCCCCCCCCCCTCAGGTCCTTAGGTTGGGCCTAGCACTAGTGGGCTTTGATCAGATTTCTTTATCTGTCTTTTGGAGCTTGGACCGTTGATGTAAAGCTCAGCTTATCTTTTCTATTATGGCTATTAGTATGTAGTGGGATTATGTATTTATGTTTTTATCGAGATGGATATTTTGTACTTGACTCTTGTTGGTTTTTGATATGTAACCAAACATGTTTACCTTCTGCTGCAATGAAATGATGTTTTAAATTTCAAGTATTACTTATATCTGTCTTGTTGTAATTTTTCTGTTCTATATTCACTTAAAATACTCCACCGAAGTTAAGGCATTCCCTTAGTGAGTGATCTTAGCGGGTATGGGGTGTTACAATTTAATTCCACGAGCATTTAATTTACTATATCACTATTTATATAATTAAATAAATTAATTATATATACCTCTGCAAATGCGGGTCATTACAGACCCTATCGGCAGGTCAAGCGGGTTTGGACCGTAGACCCGCCCCATTGCCATCCCTACTCGTACCTCTTCGTAGAGACGCATCTCTTTCGGTGAAAGGAACTGTCTTTTCATGAAGTGTCTTTTCGCTGAAATATGACTGTTTGCTGAAAGGAAGTGCCTTTTCGCGAATTGTCTTTTCGTAAAGTGTCTTTTCACAAAGTGTCTTTTCACTGAGATATGACCATTGGAAAATATGACCGTTGGTGAAAGGAAGTGTCTATTCGCAAAGTGTCTTTTCATGAAGTGTATTTTCGTGAAGTGTCTTATCGCGAAAAACCATGCTGATAATAGTCACGTCCTTTCACTAAACAATCGCACCTGTTCTCTTAAATTATGTGGGACAATGGATAAAGTATATTTCATTCAATAGTTATGAATTCCAACATTAATATCATATAACTAATGATTGAAATCAACCCTCTTCTACCAATCGGGTGACATCATCTCTAGGTCTCTTCTTGGTACTATCATCTGGCCTTCGTGCAAAAGCATTTTTTATTTATTAGTTTGGTGATGCATATACCATATCATGGTAGAATGAAGATTATTCACTATTTTTCGATCTAAGTGGAAATATCTGTGATTCCTCATGTTTTAATAAAAAAATTGCTTAGTTTTTCACTTTTAATTTTTCGATACTTCATTTTAAATTAGCAGTGTGTTCTATGCAACGAATTCGGAGTCAATTGTACTCTTCATTTCATTACTTCATTGCATTGGTCCTTATCTCTATCACCTCTTCTCCTTCACCCATCACTCGGTCAGTAGCAATCTTCAATTTTTCCGCCTTTGCCAACTCCTTCTGTTGTGGGTAAATTGATCGTTTTACCCATTTCACACCGCGACACCAATCCTCAACACATTGGCCACCAGCTTCTCACTAATGAACTGCTCTGAGTGTAGTGGCCATACTATTATGGGCAGCCCTGCACCCATGGCTTCTACCAAAGAGTTCCACTCATACTGCATTATGAACCCTCTAGTTGTTGGATGGTTCAATATCTTCATCTGCGGAGCCCAATTTCTAGTTATCAGCCCTCTGCTTTCTCAAAATCAGTTTGTAGCCAGTCGTCAATTGTTTCCAAACCACCTCCGCCGCCTCTGATGACCCATATAAATGGGTACCCAGATTCTTCCATCCTTAAAACCAGTTTTCTAAGTTGGTCATTGCTGAAAGAGCATTCGCTTCCCAATGCAACGTGCAACACGGTTCTATTTACTTTGACATCTAGCGCGCAAGCTTCTAATGCCTAGGTCATTATCTCCACCAACTCTTACATTAATTGTATTCTTCACCTGAACGGTAACTGGGCAAATATTCCATGGTTTCCAATTTTTTTTTTTTTTTTTTTTGGAGTATGTCTGTATATTCTAGTGCCAGTTTGTCGAAACTGTTTATTATCATGCCATTGCTTTTTTGTTTGCATTTCTCGGTAAGGGTTAATAATGCTGCAATATCTCAACCATCGAATATGTACTTGCATTCACATTACAACAAGTATTGGACTCAGCCCAGTTCTGCATATTTGGTACATTTAGTACTAGCCGTTAGGCTCATGCATACTTGGTATATTTAATACTAGCCATTATGCTCATACATATTTGGTATATTATGTACTAGCCGTTAGGCTCATGCATACTTGGTATATTTAATACTAGCCATTAGGCTCATACATATTTGGTATATTATGTACTAGCCGTTGAGCTCATAGCACTATATGTATGTGCTCTTTGTATCATGCTTTTATATCAATTAAATTACAGTCGTTCCTCACTAATAACTCTCCTCCTCGTCGCTTAACAGTAGTATCAGAGCCCAGGATTTGAACTAATTCAACTAGTACATATGCGCTTAACCGCCATATGTCCGCCACTCCATACGAAAAAAAAGGAAAAAAGGAAAAGAAAAATGATGATCACGTAGATGTCTCAAATACACCACACGTGAAGGGGGAGTGTTGAAAATATAAGTCCCACATCGAGAAATATTCAACTAAGATCCTAGATAAATACTAAGAGGCTATAGTTCACATCAACATATTGGTTTTGTGAACAACTATGTAGCTCTCTAAAATATAACATTCTAACAGTGGTATCAAAGCTATGTTATCATCATGGCTGCTATCATCGATAAGCCCGAGTTTGTTATCACAGATAGTCGGTTGCAACACATCTCATGAAATATGGACCACTGTGCAACAGATTTTCAGTTCACAATCAGCTTCTAGAATTATGCAATATAGAAGGGAATTACAAAATTCTAGAAAAAAAGGAGGCAAGCATGAAAGAGTACTTAGGAAAAATTAAAAACCTATGTGACAAACTAAATGTTGTTGGCCATAAGATCAGCGACAGTGATAAAATCCTATTTATTATTGGTGGATTAGATGAAGAATACGAATCTCTAGTAACTTTGTTAGCCACACATTAAACCTTACCTGACTTACAATTCGTTCGATCAGCACTCCTCGCTCATCAAGGTAGAATCGACCAAAGAAAAACAACACAAAATGGGTTCTCTGCCAATTATGCCACAGTCAGAAATAAGCAGATACAAGGAGATAACAACAACTATCGTGTGAAATGTAAAATATGCCAAAAGTTTGGTCACATGGCGAACAAATGTTACTTCAGGTATAATTCAGACATAGTGGACAACAGGCAAGCCAAAATTACTCTTCACAAAGAAAAGCACAAGCAAATATGGCAACAACAGGGAATTCAGCTCAAAATAATAATGACGCAAACCGAAGGCATAATGTTGCAGATGAGGATGAAGTAAAAAATGAAGACAATGGCTTCGAAGAATGGTACCCTAACTTAGGAGCGACTCACCACATAACTAGCAATCTTCAGAATTTAAACAGTGGGAGCAGAAATTACTCAGGTATGAGGAATTTGCATATGGGTAATGGTAGTACTGCTAGTATCACACACATAGGCAAAGGGTCAATTTTTGCGAAAAGACAACTCAAATTAAACAATCTTCTCAGGGTACCCACGATTAATAAAAATTTGTTAAGTGTATCAAAATTTGCCAACAATAATAATGTTTACTTTGAATTTCTTCCTAGGTTTTGCTTAGTTAAAGATTCCCTAAATCATGAAATATTACTTCAAGGTATCCTATACGATGGTTTATACAAATTCGACAACTTGAAGACTGCAAACTCAAATGAAGAATTCTGGTGCAATAACATAGATGTTAGTAGTGACAATGACTGTATTAGGAATAGCTACAATAACGTTGAGTATGAAAATAATAACAGTAAATGTAACGTGATTAATTCTTAGCATGTAAAAGTAGGACATCCTAATCTGGAAACTGTTAAGACTGTTCTACGTAATAATAATATTCATTATAAAAATATACCTATCAAACACACATGCACACACTGCCAACTCGGCAAGAGCCACAAGCTCCCTTTTAGCGATTCTGAAACCAGCTATAATGAGCCACTGGAGCTTATAGCCGCTGATTTGTAGGGACCCGCGCCTCTAAATTCATATCAGGGACACAGGTATTATCTTTCTTTTGTGGATTCTTATTCTAGATATACTTGGATATACATGCTGAAAACTAAATTAGAAGCTTGCAATATAGTTATGCAATTTATAACTCATGTCGAAAAACAAATGAACAGTACTGTTAAGGTTGTTCAGGCAAATGAGGGAGCTGAGTTTAAACCACTAACCAACTATTTTCTCAAAAGAGGGATCAAACACAGATTAACTTGCCCACATACGTCCAAACAAAATAGTTTAGTCGAAAGAAAACATTGACACATAGTAGAGACTGGTCTAACTTTATTATCACAAAGCTCATTACCCATGAAATATTGGAATGAAGCTTTCTACACACTCATTAACAAGTTTCTAACCAAAGTATTAAACAATTAAAGCCCTCATGAAATGATATATAATGTTAAACCAGAATATGGTTTTCTGAAAGCCTATGGGTGTCTATGTTTTCCATGTTTGAGAGACTATAACAATCATAAACTAAGTATGAGATCAAGCCCATGTACATTCATTGGGTACGCACAAAACCAAAAAGGCTATAAGTGCATGGACAAAAATGGGAAAATATATGTTTCTAGACATGTGATATTTGATGAAAACATGTTTCCTTATGCATAAAAGGTAATCGACAAAAAGGAAGGGGAACAAAGCATAAACAATAACATATGGTTCGAGCCATTCATTACTGAACCACCTTCAATTGATAGAAATGAAGAGCAACAACACACAGACAATTTAAACACACAGGAAGAAACTATGGACTGAACAAATGAGCAAACCAATGAGACACACAATGACTTCGAAGATACACACAAACATCAATCAAATCATAACATGCAGTATAGTGAAGATACAGAAAACAACAACCATGCTGACACTACCAGCAACAATGATACGCAACATCAAACACCACCACAATCAATTGGACATCACATGATCACCAGGTCAAAGAGAGGCATCTTCAAACCCAAAGTATACAATATATTTCCGCCAGTGAGATCGAATCATTGAATTTCACTCAGGCCATAAGATAAAACAAATGGAAGGAGGCAATGGACACTGAATATAAAGCTCTCATAAGAAACAACACTTGCAGCTTAGTGACTCAACCAAAACACAAAAATGTGATTGGTTATAGGTGGACATACAAAATAAAAAGAAAAGAAGATGGATCTATTGACAAATACAAGGCCAGACTGGTTGCAAACGGTTACACACAACAATTTGGTTTTGATTTCAACGAAACTTTTTCCCCAGCCATAAAACCCACAACCATCAGAATTATACTGTCCATTGCTCTAAACAAAGAATGGAATGTGAGGCAACTGGATGTCAACAATGCTTTTTTGAATGGGGAATTGACATAAGAGGTATACATGCAACAACCTGAAGGATATGGTACTGGCGATAAAGTATGCAAACTACACAAAGCAGTATATGGCTTAAAACAAGCTTCGAGAGCTTGGTATGAAAAGCTAAAGTCAACTTTGTCTAACATGGGTTTTGTAACACCCCATGAATTCTATAACGCTAAGCTTCACAAATTAAAGTGAAATTAATTCTAAATGAAAGAATTAAGGGAAATGGGTTACACCATTGCGTTCGTCTTGGAATTCTGCTTGAGATAGAGTCCGAGTTTGAGCGAATCGGACTCTGTATGAAGGAGTTATGGCCTTCGGAAGTTTCAGAATAAAGTTTAAAATTCAAACAGATCAGTTTTAAATTCAAAATTCGAATTTTAGGTTCAAACTCGGCTGGGCGGGAAAATTCCCGCCCAGAGACCAGGTCGACCATAAGGTCGACCATGGTGTCGACCTGGTCACCCCAGGTCGACCATAGTGTCGACCTGGTCGCCCCCAGGTCGACCATAGTGTCGACCTGGGTGTCGACCTGCCTTGTCGACCTGGCTGGCCAGGTCTGGCTATGGCTCGAATTTCTGTGGCTCTGTGTGTCACTAGGGCTAACGTGTCACCTCTTGATTGGCTCTCTGAACTTTATATGGCCTAGATTCCTCCTGTCTTCATCCGACGGCTCAAAACAACTTAAAAATCTATAAATACATCCTAAGTCTCAACTGAAAATTCACACAAAAAATGAGAAAGGAGTCATCATGCCGCTAGGGAGGAATTGAACATAGCCGTCAAGAGAAAAGCCCAGGGACGAATCAAATTAAGAAGAAGAACAAAGTTTAATCAAATTAATCAACGCAATGTTAGTCTACCCAAAGGAGCGCATCTCAATTTCAGAATTCAAAATCCAGAATTCAAGATTCTGCATTCATTGTAAGTATAGTGACCTTTCAGAATATGAATAAAAATTGTGATGTGAGTCGATGTGAATGAAAATAGAATTGTGTTACTGTATTGTATAAAATTCTATGTATTGTGATGGTTCTATCATGACTTATGTATTGATGTTTGCGGCATAAATTGATTGATGCAAGCCTATTGAACAATTGTATATGAAAACAATGGCACTTGCAAGTTTGTGGCAAAGATTAGAAATTGATCCCTTTATGTATATGTCGAAGGCATGGACTATGTATATTCCCTTATTATAAATTAGAATTTATGTATACATGTTTTAGACTTGAAACCTTTTATGCCTACATGACCCAAAACCTATGATATCATTTTCATGTCTATTTGCAAGTATAATTGGATCTATGTTAAGCATCGTTTGGGTTTCACAAATTATGCAAGTTCATGTTTATTTGCAAGTATAATTGGATCTATGTTAAGTATCGTTTGGGTTTCATAAACTATGCAAGTTCATGTTGAAATAGGCTATGTGATTAGATGTTATAATTGGACCTTTTGGTGAATATACATCATGCTAGTTTTGTGTTTGACATTATGCCAAGTTAAACATGTTTAAACACAAGTTTGTATTAGCCTAAACTATGCCATTTCATATGTCACCTACTTAGTTATACTTTGATTTTAATGCAAGTTCACATGACCCATCATTTATGTTAATATCGCTAAATTGCAAGTTCATGCGCCACACACCCTTATATGTTGTCAACTATTACATGTTCTTGATTTCCCCTTTTCTTACGCTTATAAAGTTGGGCTGAATTGTGTCAAGCCCAACATTTGTTATAACGTTGCGAACGTATAAACGGGGGTAATAACATTGGGTGTAAAACGTGTTGGCATGGTTGGCACATGCCAACGACAATGACATTTAAGCGGTATGAATTGTTATACCCAAAAATAAAAGATATGACATTTACATATATAATCGGGAAATAATAAAATATGTAAATTTAGAAAACACGATATGCTTAACCCGAGATTGGATTGAGTTGTGATGTAAACCTGCCCGGAACCGCCCGGCTGTCCAATAGTCACAACAATACCTATCCAATGCGGGTGGTTAAGCATTGAGCCCAATAATGACCCGAGGTTAGACTAAGCTACGGTGTAAACCTGCCCGGAACCGACCGGCATATCCAGTAACCGTAGCAATACCTATCTAATGTGAGTGGTCAGGTGCTCCTAAGAAGCTAAGGACAGATGGTAGGGTTAAGTCAACTATAACACTTAACCAAATTCAACATGTTAACAAGAATTGATGGGTGGGGTTAGGTAAATACAGACACTTAACCACTTAACATGTTTGACTAGAAAATCCTGGTAACGAGGGACCCGTTTTAGCAGTAACCCAAGTTAGGTATCAACGGTACCCTGAAACTAGGAAGGGGAGGGCACGATTACTGGGCCGATTGTAAGCGGTTAAACGACGGCGGTGGGTGCACAGTGTAGGTCTAACGGGGTGCGGGCGTGCACACTCTCCGGAGCAGACAACCAGGGCACTGGGGACACCAGTAGTATACCTATGCCTTCTAGAATTTGTGTCGGGGCCGCCACCATGGGTCTTGATACACCCCATGGTGGGACCAGCATAGGTATCTATAATTCTTGGGGGTCGTATGACACAAGTTAACATGAGTAGGAGCCGATCTTTCGAAAATGGGGATCACTTCACCCTCACCATGGGGTGCCAGTTAGAATAAACTCAAGTAGGTGCAGAGATATAGTATGGGTGCGATAGTATATTCGGTTCTAAGCGACACTTCCTTAGCTTGTGACACTTTCCTATTTTCAGTATATATATCTATCATGCCCTTTTCTTATCCATATACTGAAGAGTTACTAGATTTACTCAGGCTTTATGTATGACCCAATTTTCTTTTCGTCTTCTTTTCTTTCGTTTCCTCCCCCCCCCCCCCCCCAGGTCCACGGGGAGGAAACGGCTCAGCTCAGTCTGGCTCTTTACAAGCTCCAAGAACGTAAATGTATGATTTGGATCTCTTCTGCTCGGATTATGGCTTTGGATATCACTATGGGGATTTTTGTCACTTTATTTATGTTTTATGCTTCTTTAATAATCAAGACAGTTATGAGGTTGTAATGATGGAAGTATTTTGAGACAATTATGGAATGTTTTGTTTTGAACATGTATTGATGAAATAAAAGTCTGTTTGGTTTCCACTGTTTAAAATATGTGTATTTATTTCTGTCTTGAGTTTATCTGTGGCTTTTACTTATAAACCTCCACCAAAATTAAGGCATTCCCTTTGTGAGTGACCTTAACGGAGGTGGGGTGTTTCAGGTTCCTCACAACTTAAACTGTAAAATTCTCTATATATGAAGAAGGGCATAGGTGGAACTATGTTCATTCTAATATACATTGATGACATGCTAATAACATGAGACAACATCGAAGAAATAAACAGAACCGTGCACAAGCTGGATCAAAATTTCGCCATTAAAGACTTGGGGGAACTAAATCATTTTATCGGAATACAAGTGATTAGGAAAACAATGGTGAATTAATATTATCCCAACAAAATTATATCACTGAAATACTACAAAGGGAAAATATGCACAAGGCAAACCCATTACCTATGCCCATGATTAGTAATCTAAGACTATCTAAGCACAAAGGAGAAGTTATCGACGATGCCAAACAATACATATGCATAATAGGAGCGCTACAATACACAACTATTACTCAACCGACATATGCTACAGTGTCTATAAACTCAGTGAATACATGCAGAATACTTTATTAGAACATTGGATGGCATTAAAGAGAATGTTACGATACTTACAAGGCACAAGACATTACGACATACGCCTAAATTCAGAAAAGGAACCTAACTTACAGTGCTTTAGCGATGCCGATTGGGCAAATGATATTAATGATCGAAAGTCTGTCTCAGGATACTGCATTTACCTTGGTTCCAATATCATTTTCTAGTGTACGAAGAAGCAATAGACCACATCCAGATCTAGCATAAAGGCGGAGTGCCGTGCATTGGCAAGCGCTACAGCTGAAATCAGGTGGATAGAATCACTGATGGACACTACAAGAAAATAGGCTATTTTCGACAGCTGAAAACTGTTGGCGGCTGTTGGAAGCCGTCGGAAATAATCGTCGCTTTAAGAGGCGTCGAAAAACAGATTTTGCGACGGTTATTGACGTAGCCTGTCGTTTGTTTTTCCGACGGCTGTCGACGCAGCCGTCGGAAAACCTGCATTTTTTTTTGGTAATTCAGCTACTAATGAGCCTTCCAACTACATTTTAAACTTTTGAAAATGACCTGATACAATGATAATAGATCAGCCTACGGTAATTCCTAGGAAGAAATAACCACTCGCCAACAATAGTGGAAAAAAAGTGCAAGACAATTGTATAGAAATTCATATGACTAGAACATCTAAGGATAAAACTTCAACAAAAATAATAATTAAATCTTTTAATATATTTTAGCAATATCAAAATATTCAATAGGATAAGGGAAAAGCTAAAGAACAGACATAAAATTACCGTATGTTGCTTACAAATGCAAGCTAGGTTATTATGTACAACAAATTATCCTTCAAGTTAAGACAAAGTACATTATATAAGTTATTGGGGGAATTACAAAATTGGCACGATAACGTTGTAAGCTAACATCAGTAAAAAATAATTAATAGTAGTAAAATGATCGAATTCTTACCACACTCTCGGGGCCTTCAGGCGGTGGCAAAGGAAGATTTCGTGGAACCGATTTATTAGTATGTGATCTTTTATCAAACCTTCATTCTCCAATTTTACTGTAAGTCAACTTACCCTACAAATTGTTCGAAGTACAGTCATAATTTTGGTGAATTAAATTTAGTTTATTACAGTGACTATTGTTGAAGGGAATAACTTACACTCATATCAGTCATAGGTGTAGTGAAATATGTAACTCTTACCAATTTCCAAGTCCCATGGAGGCTACAATTGAAAATAGAGAAAAATAATAATTAAATAACTAGTTAAAATATAATAGTGATATATGCTTAGAAATGACTTGATGCCATATCTGAATCATAAAACCTTTCCGTAATATGTTGCCCACACCATGCAGTGCAAACGAGCCAATGTAGGCATACCTACATATCAATATATGTTGAACATACAAAACAGTTTAGTGCAAAAATATCATGTGTATTAATCAAGGTTTAGAGCAAAAAGGTCATGTGTATTAACATAAGAAACGCAGAAAATCACAAAATATGTAAATTGTATAACAATGTTTTGTAATGCTATAAAATGTATATTTTGTTCAATAAATTAAACAAGTATAACACGCACACGGTCTTACCTTACATATCCAATTCGAACGAACTAAGGTATATGTTATGGGAAATATTTTGGGCCATAACACATTGACATTTGACAACATGTACTGATCAAGTATAAAACTTACATTTCGAGTACCCAACCAAATGCCTTATCAGCTTCAGGATCTTTCTTCATTGCCAGTGAAACATTCAACCATGTGGGCGCTATCATTTTAAGACAAGACTAATGTGGAAACAAAGTTAATGTTAATGAAATATCAAAAAAAGCTAATGATACTCAGAAAAGCATATCTAATACATTTTTGATTATAATAGGAGAATTTCCAATAGGATCTATCTCAGTAATTGGCCCCTTTCCAACAGGAACGAATTTTCTTAGAGTTGTCTCATACTTTTTGGGGTCAATGTAAACAAAAGGGAATGCAAATATACGTTTCCACTAAAACGCTATTGGAACCAATTGGAATCAATAGATAACCCTAAATTTTCAATTTAAGCAAATAAAGTTTTTGGTAAAAACTTGATTTTTATGCAAAAATAGATATTGTACCTCAAATTACTTGCTCTAGACGTCTGAATTGAAGCTAGGGAGTTTCCTACTCGAAGAAATTGGTGTTTGAACATAAAAAAATAGGATTTGGGGGTGATAGGGTGTAAAACCCGTATACTGTAAGAAAAAAGAGGAAGAAAGAAATGTGGAAGAAAGTGTGCGGCTGGCAGTTTATCATGATAATTTCCAATGGCTTCCGACGGCCGCCAACGGCCCGTCAGAAGCCGTCGCAAATAGCCTGTTTTCTTGTAGTGGGAGGAGCTTGGTTTCACTCCAAGATGAAAGCCGGTCATTTGGTGCGATAATAAGAGCACAATATCTTTATCTCTAAACCCTATTCAACATTCAAGGACGAAACATCTTGAAATCAATCTCCACTTTGTGAGTGAAATAACGCAATCAGGAAGACTTGCAATATGTCATGTGCCTGCATACTATCAGAGAGCAGATGCTCTCACATAGGCCCTTTCGACCAAGAATTTCATCAGAATAAGAGAGGAACTTCGCGCTATCAGTGGAGGTGGAAGCCAGAATGGAAACGGGAAGTCCTAGCTCAATTTGAGGGGGACTAATATTGCTGCAATATCTCAACCATCGAATATGTACTTGCTTTCACATTACAACCAAATATTGGACTCAACCTAGTTCTACATATTTGGTACATTTAGTACTAGCCGTCAGGCTCATGCATACTTGGTATATTTAAGTCTAGCCGTTAGGATCATATATATTTGGTATATTATGTACTAGTCATTAGGCTCATGCATACTTGGTATATTTAATACTAGCCGTTAGGCTTATACATATTTGGTATATTATGTACTGGTCGTTGGGCTCATAGCACTATATATATGTGCTCTTTGTATCAATAAAATTACAATCGTTCCTCACTAATAACTCTCCTCCTCATCTCTTAATAAGGGTAGTGAAATGTTTCTGGGCGATCGTTTTTTATGATTTCAAGTTTTTGTGGAATACCAGGCAGTGAATGATTCTATATCGCTCGATACCAATGAGATGATATTCGCGAATTTTATTTCATTGCAGAAGCAAGCAGCAAAGTGGGACATTATACGGAAGATGATCCTAAATACACATGATTTAAAAATGGTAAGATATTTTGGGAATTTGGAGACATCGGTATTAGATTTAGATAGCTCCAAGTAATCTGATTTTTTATCAACGAAGTATTGCCTATGTATTGTTTACCTTAGTTCAGTCTTGTTTTTGTTTACATAAAATGCATCCAAAGGAGTTTATAAATGAAGAAACATAATGAGTTTGAGAAGCATAACCAACTACCAAGTATTATGGTACATGGAGCTTTCTGACTACCCAACTTTTGTTGAATTAATAAAGCTAGGTCCCCATGGAAAAAACTGTTGTGCAACATATTATTTTAAGCTTATCCAATAACGAGCTTAAGTTTGTGTACATGTTAGATATACTCACATATGCATTTGTTGGTTTCATATATGTATCTGGTGGAATCTGCTTGGTTTTATGTCTTTCGTAAATCATCGACGATGACATATACATGTTTATACTTGTCATATGAGTTTGTTGTTTGATCATCATCCAAAATGAGTGGTGCAAAATAGTTTTCGTATTAGGCTGGAGTATTTATCTTCAGTGATACGTTTGTTTCTCATGTTCACGGTTACTGAGCGCAATTTCTCAATAGTATCCAGTGGTCCATGTTAACATATATGTATTATTAAGCATGAAAAAGGTGCCGAAATCTGTTTAATATGCAGATTTGAGTACATGTTTAAAATGCCACATCTAGAATTTCAAAATTATGGGATTAGCCAATTTATAGTATGCTACCCGCACAATCGTCTTCTCTCAACTTCATATAAATGGGATCAATCAAGGGTGGCATGCGTTTATCGCCTAGATTAGGAATTCTAAGAATTTTTTTTAACTTAGGCCACTTTTGTAAAGTAATAATAGAAATAGACCTGTTTCAAAACTAATTACATAAATAGACCATTTTTTTGTACACTGGCATTATCACAGATGATGCTAGTTCAAAATTTTGTTTTTTCAAAGGCGTTATCCATGATGACGCCTTCGTAAAATAAATTTGAACAAGCGTTATCTGTGATAACGCCCAAAAGCCAATAAACGCCTTTGTTCCTCTCCCATTTCCTTCTTCCTTTATTACTTCACAACTTCATTCGTGGAAAAAAAAAGTTTACCCCTTTTTGCATAACAAGCGTACAATATTAGAATAATACTTTTCTAGAAGATCTTCTCATCAACCGACAAGTTATACATCTCATTTTGTGTTCAAGATATGTGTATTGACATTTGAATTTTTAGTTCGTTATAGGTAGTTAAATTGTTGTGGTTTTGTATGTAGAATGGCTCCTAAATGTATTCCTACCATATGTTATTTTGATGGTGAATTGGTGGTGAACGATGATAACTTTGGCAAATACGTTGGAGGGTCGCATAAACCTGCAAAAGTACTTAGCGGATGTAATTTAGTTCAGTTGAAAGATTCGGTATATAAATCGACTAAGATTAAATCCGATGAATTTGATATTGATTTAGTATGTAACTGGCCTACGGATGCTGGATCGAGAGCCATTAAAATAGCTGATGATGATGATGTGGATGAAATGTTTTCAGCAACAACAAAATCCACAGAGCTTTTAAAGAGCAAACGGGTTCAAGTGGCAGAAGAAACAGCTTTCGTAGACGATAACCTTGAATGTCAAAATATTGATGATAGATTTGGTCGTCAAAATGTATCGTCAAGCTTTAATCCTTCGAGCCTTAATATTACATCCTTAGAATTCCAACCGGGTACAAGCTACTAACAAAATGTTTGATACAATGACGAAGGTCGGACTTCCAAAAGAAACAGGTGCAGTAAATGCGAGGTTTTTGGTAATAAGAAGAATCGATGTACTTAAGCTATATAAATTTGTGTAGTTGTATAATCTTTGTAGTACTTTTTCGTACTATATAAATCATCTGAGTTTCATTCACAAACAAACGACATAAGTCAGTACATAATTCTTCAGCATATTACATAAAGTTCATAATTAATAGAGTTACAACGCATTCATAATACAATTACTTCCTATTACTCGGTCCAATGCCAGATCCGCTAGGAAGGTACTCTGTAAAGTCATACCCTCGATTCATCAACGCGTTCTAATACTCTAATTTTTTTTTCCAATCGTTTGTTCTCCGCTTGCATCTTGAATGCGTATTCAACCCCTCTAGGACACATCTCTGGATCCAACCATTTGAAAAAATTGCTATAATGAATTTGTTTAGGACGAATATTACGATCCTCATAATATTCGCAGCGGTAGAAACGACGTCATGCATTCTTGTCATTTCTGCAAACAACTATATCATATTCTGCACCATAATTACAATACACTCGAGGAGGTTGTAAACTATTAAGCGCATGTATGCTGCGATACGACATTATTGCATCTGTCACTCTAACAGGTAACCCCCGTCTTGGACGAACCTCAATCACTGCATAATCTAAATTTTGTATCTGCTGATCCTGCAGCACAACTTCAAGTTGTGTCTCAGGAACAAAATCAATGTCGTTTGTTAAACCAGCTTCTACCTCTCCACCAATATGATTTTTTTCAAAGTCATCAAAAAATTTCATCACTGTCTCATCATCAATTTCCCAATCATCCATTGTTTTACCCACAACAAAGGTATAATAACTATATAGTAGACCTATAGACAATAGCAAGAGAAACAAAATCTTTAACCTATCAAATCAAAGAACTGGGATGTAAAATCTAACCTGTTTTACAACTCAATCACAAATACTTTGATACAAATTGGTTGGTTTTTGAAATAGAGAAGATGTTGAAAATTAGATTTCCATTTTTGGAGTTTTGGAAAAGCACAACATTGAAAGGAAATAATGAAAGAGGGTGGAAAAGTAGATGAAAACAACTGTTGTTGAGGCAGTAACCATTAGCCAGAGCATTGTCCCAAATAAAGCACGCTACGAATAACGCTAAGACAAATTTTCACTGTCTCTACTGAAGTAGTGGGAATTTTCGTAGCGTTATCTGGGATAACGATAAATAGCGTTATCCCAGATAACGCTACAAAAAATGTTCAGTGCCTTGAAAGGAGGCAGTGAGCAGCATACTCCCCATATATTTAGGCATGCAGCCGCAACAAATGGTGTTTATAAATCTAACTACGAAACGACTACACAATCAACAATAGGACAATAACAAATCCAAGTTACATAATCAATAACAGAAAAATAACATATTTGAATTACATAACAATAACATACTCAAATTACATAACGAACATAGCAACAACATACCTGAATTACATATCGAACATGGCAACAAACCCAAATTACTTAACGAGTCGAAGGTTTTATCTTACTCTCTAGTTAAGAATTTATTGGGTGACCCATCAGTTGGATGGATTGTAGAACACACACCTTGTTTAGGTCTTCATGCTTATTAGATTTATTAGATCTAATAAGCATGAGGACCTGAACCTACACGTGTGCTACAATGCATCCACATAGCAGGTCACCTAGTAATTCTTAACTAGAAAGTAAGATAAAATCTTCAGCTTTGTGAGGCTTCATATGCCTTGGATCAACCAGGCTAGGTTCGATCTACTGATACAGGTTCCATCTCTTTATGATCTATAAACAAATAAGAAACATGCATTAGTACATTACTCAATCAACAAGTACACAACTAATTTGCGATTTTCCATTCCACGTTCCATCATACTACGGTTTTTTCATATTTCTTTCGACCTCATTTTCTTACGTCAAATACTAAACGTAAACATGAACATACATATGAACGTGCGCATACGCATACTCATACACATACTAAATATGCATAATTTGAACTTTAAACACTAATTTAACTCTAAACACACACATACTAAACAAAAAATCATGAAATTATTTATGTAAACTATAACTTGTACACCGTAGGAACTTAAAAACACATCTTTTTCACAAAACAAGGGATTAGAATAGAAATCCCTAAACAAGAAACCCCCTAAATTTCAGAAATTATAAAATTTAATCAATAAAGGTAGGTAAACTTACAAATAGGAGGCGGTAGAGAATAAGATGAGGCTATGGAAGTAAAATTTAAAGGAAAAATTCAATTTTTGGACTAGATCTAAAACGGAGGCGAAATTTTTCGTTGTTGGGAAAAATAGAAGTAATGTAGAAATGTGGAAAAAAAGGGTCTAGAAGGGTTTATATCCTTCTGGGCATAATCTCAAATAATGCTTACTTTATAGCGTTATCTCAGATAACGCTATCGCAAAAATAAAAAAATTGAACTAGCATTATCTGTGATAACGCTAGTATAAAAAGGTGGTCTAAATTTGTAATCAGTTTTGATACTAGCCTATTTCCATTATAATTCTCAAAACAGTCCTAAACTAGCAAATTGTATGCTCTAATGTACAAATAGCCAACTATGGTCATAAGGTTGGTATGACTAAAGTTGATAATAGGGAGTTTGGTAATACATATATTTGATTTATTACATTTCTTCGATGAAAATGTTCACGTTCAATAACGATAAAAATTTGAAATTTGTTTATAGATTCAACAATCTAAGGATCGCTTGAGAAAATTTGCGGAACTCGGTTGCAGATGTGTCGCGTGATAGGTAATATATGAGTGCAATTAAAAAATCAGACCCGTAACTTTCTACACTGTATAGTTTGAGTGTGAGCATTAAAATGTGTGTTCCAATACAATAGCTAGTGATGCATGTATATGATCCATTCTTAGAAAGCATGGAACCACCTTCTAGTGCTAAACTTGAACCAATTATTGGCAGTTCACAAATATCCAAAGATGAGGAGGGCAATAGTTGTAAGTAACACAAGTCTAAAGAGGATTATAATGGTAAGGTTGCTATAGCTGCTGAAGTTGAAGCGGTAGAGAATGGAAATCCTCAATATCTAAAACTGTTAACCAGACCGAGAAAAGTATAAAGGATAATGATTCAAAGTCAGTGAAACTACTGCTTCAGCTAATTTTGTAAAATAGTAGAGGTCATAGGTTGATTGCCTAGTCACTAGATTCCCAAGTCACAAGTTAAGATCAATCAATTTACTGAATCATCCCAGAGAAAAACGACAAAGCTAGTCTTGGTAAGTAAGCATGCTTGGTCCTTTTTTAATATTATTTTTTATTTTCATAAGAAAACTACCTAGACTCCTAATCTTTTGCTTTTATTCAAACAAATTTATTTTTATGCATGTTATTAATACTCCTTTTATCCAGTGTCCGTCCTTTACACGCTTGCCATCCCTTTTAGGCAATGTACTATGAAAAATTCTATTGAAGTTTAACTGATATTTTTTTGTTGATGTTTCCACCTGTTATATTTATATTTAATCCTAAATGTTGAACGTTATACATGTGTTTATGTAATTAGTATTTCCCAAGTAAAGGAAAGCCGCATCAAAGAACTGACGGTAATTAAGTCATGAACAAGACTTTCACCATTATATATTATAATTTTTTGTTTGTATTAGTTATGTAGAGTTATTTGTAAATGTTTGTAGTAGAATTGCCTATTTTGTTGAAATACTATTATTGAAATGGTTATGGGTATTATACTTGATTATGCAATTAATGTGTTTTTCTTAATCATTTTGATTTACGTGTGGAAGCTAAGACTTCACTCAAGTCATTGCTTCTTGGTCTTAGTAAACTCCACGGGTAGTGATATACCTCAATTTTTCAACGCCTTCACACTACCTAGGTAGTCACCCCTAGAAATTAGCAAAGGTGGCCCTCGAGCTTGATACCTATGTCTCATCCCAATTCTCCCATCTCTAACCAATTGAGTTAGGAGTGTCGGGTGTTTTTCTTAATTATTTAAATATGACGATTATTGATGTTGGTTTGAAAATGATAATTATGTGACTGATTATTTGTTTTAATATTGCTATTATATATAAGCAATTGTTGGAAATGATACAAGCATTATTAGTAAATAGTTATAGAAATAAAAGGCAACAAAAAATATATTAGCTAGCTTTCGTAGGGTTTCTGAAATGCTACAGAAAATATTATTGTAGAATAGAAAAAATGCTATAGAAAATAAAAAAGGGTGCAAGTACCACTTTGGTTGCACGTTGAAGGCATTGCCAAACAAACCTTTGGTAGGGTTTACATTATGTCAATTTTTGGTTGTGTTTATTATAACACAACTAAAACTTATAAACTTTTAGTTGCATGTCGTGTTGCAACGTTTATCGAAATGCTACGACAAGTTTTAGCAATGTTTTTACAATGCTACGAAAGGTCTTTTCAGGTCTAGTGAAGGATTTTGAAATATCTAAAGGAGACTTTAAATCATAGTTTAATGATTAAATCTTGGACTAATATTAACTTATGTGGTTTTGTAGATGTTGATCGGGGAAGAGATACTTTTGACAAGAGATCAACTAGTGGATACTGTATATTTCTTGGTTAAAATCCCATCTCATGGTGTTAAAAAAAAAAGTCAACTATCTTTAGATCTAACATATAAGCCGATTTCAGTAGTGTAGAAAGTGCAACTACAGAGATAATGTGGATTGAATCTCTGCTAAGTGAGTTAAATATTAACATTAATGAGGCCACACTATGGTGTGATAATCTCAGCATAATATATATATATAACAGAGAATCCTGTACTACACTCTCGAACAAAGCATACTTAATTTAAAATGTGAGAATTAAGGGAAATGGGTTACGCCATTGTGTTCGTCTCGGAATTCTGGTTGAGATAGAGTCCGAGTTTGCGTAAATTGGACTTCGTGGCTGTCAGAAGTTTCCAGAAAATTCAAATAAATTCATATAGCTCGAAAACGAATTCAAATCCAAACAGAAGTCAGAAGCGGGCTAGGCGGGAAAATTCCTGCCCAGGCAGGTCGACCGTAGTGTCGACCTCCCCCTAGAGGTCGAACTGGGGGTCGGCCTGGCCCTCGGCCAGATCTGAAATTTGAACGACTGATGACATGATGCTGAGTCACTAGGGTTTCTAAATGGTCCTGATCTGATCTAAGTGGCTGCGATTAACCCTAGGTTCATCCGACGGCTATAATTAAACTGAAATTTTATATAAACAACTCAATGCTCAACCTAAAAACGCACAGAAAAATAATCCTAGAACTAAAATGCCGTCAGTAGAGAACTTGGAGTAGCCGTCACCGTTTTTCAATTCAAAGACAAGTTAAAATCTTACATCTAAAATCAAATTAAAACAAGTCTAATTCAACGATCTTCATCAAAGGCACGCATCTCCAATTTCAGAATTCAGAATCCAAGAATTCCTTTTGATTTGTAAGTTGGTTGTTACGTAGATTTAAACATTCTTTCGATTAAATCATGACATGTTGTAATTGGGATATAGAATGATGCTTATGTGTAAGATTTGATTCCTGTTTATCTTAAAGTATCGTTGTAATTAATCATGTCTATATGTTTATGGCGATGAACATGTTGTACATTTCATGTCTATATGCTTATGGCGATGAACATATTGTATATTAATCATGTCTATATGCTTGTGGTGATGAACATATTGTATGTTATTAAAATATATTATGATTTGGGTAATGGATTTATTTTGCCAATTAAATGGTAAAACATGTCATGCTATAAATTGGTGGTTATTTGCAAGTTTGTGATCTAAAACACATGCTTATATGTTAGGTTGAATCTAATTATGTTGTGAAAGTGGAATTGTAATCCTCTTATGTTTTTAACATCATGCTAAATTGTGAGTAAAAATGATTATAAAAGTTTTCTTATGTTTTGACATATATAAGATTATATGCTAAGTTGTGGGTTGAAACTGTGATTATATGTTAAACTTCCATGTTCGACCTTTGTCAAGTTTACATGACCATTAGACCCAACTTAGTCACAAGTTCACCTTTACCTATTTAATTAAAGTTAATGATTCCTCTATGCCAAGTTACACATGACAAGTTGAAATGTATGTTATTTTGTCTCTTGTTTATTACCCCTTTTCTTGTTTATGAGTTGGGCTAACTTACTAGCCCAACATTTTATGTGATTCATGCGTACGTTCCACTGGGGTAGCGATGGGAAAACCTGAGAATTCATGGCATAGATTTGTTCATTAAATGGTATATTTGATATACCATTTATGTTGAGCATAATCAAAGCATAATTATGGCGTGATTAAATTTAATTTAATTCACATAAAGAAATTTGATATATATAGAAAAATATGGATTTAGAAAAGACGAATATGCCTAACCTGAGGTTAGACTGAGTTGTGGTGTAAATCTGCCCGGAACCGACCGGCATATCCAGTGACCACAACAAGACCTGTCTAATGTGGGTGGTTAGTGCATCAAGCCCAAAAAGAACCCGAGGTTAGACTGAGTTGTGGTGTAAAACTACCCGTAACCGACCGGCAAATCCAGTGACCACAACAAGACCTGTCTAATGTGAGTGGTTGGTGCTTTAATAAATTAAAGCTAAGTCATGATTGGTAGGGTTAAGAAAATTAGGAAAACACTTAACCGATTCAACATGTTAACTAAATGAATGGGCGGGGTTAGGTAAACTTGGACACTTAACCAAATAAACATGTTGATTAGAAAACCCTAGTAACGGGGACCCATTTCTGTAGTAACCCACATAGATGTATCATGGTACCCTAAAACTAGGCAGGGTGGGGCGCGATTACTCGGCTGAATTATAAGTGGTTAAAACGTCGGTGGTTGGTGGGCCAGTGTAGGTTCCAACAGAGTATGGCCGTGCACATACTCCGGAGTGGAAAAATCAGGCACTGGGCATCAGTAGTGTACGCTGTGCATCTTGAATCGTGTCGGGTTGCCACCAGAGGGACTGATACACCACATGGTGGGACCAGCACAGGTAGCTACTGTCAAGCGGGGCCGAGTGACACAGGACATGAATGCATGCGAGTAGGGGCCGATCATTAAGAGGATCGTTTGTTATAAACACGTGGGGCTGGTTGAACCAATAGTTGGTAGGTGCAGAGACTATAATAATGGCTGCGATCACATGTTCCTCTTATCTTATATTAGGGTATTGTCCTATGTTCTGTTATCACTGTCATGATCCCTTTCCTTGTTTAAATACTAGTAATCACTGAACTTACCAGACTTATTGTCTGACCCATTTTCTCTTGTCCTCTTTTCTTCCGTTCACCCTCCCCCCACCCCCAGGTCCATAGGGAGGGAATACTGCAGCTTAGTCAGACTCTTTGCAAGCTTCAAGAAAGTAGATGTATGATTTGGACTCTCCCTCACCTTGGCTATGGCTCTTGGACATTGTCCTTGGGGATTTATGCACTTTTACTTTTGTTTTATGCTTCTTTATTTAATAATCAAGACATAGATTATGTTGTAATGTTTTGGAAGTTATTTGGAGACAATTTGATTTAATGCTTTTGTATTGAACTACGTATGCAATAAATGTCTGAATTTCCGCTGCTTAAATTTTTCTGTCTTGTAAATTTTTCTATGTCTTGTACCTATAACCCTCCACCAAAGTTAAAGCATTCCCTTTGTGAGTGACCTTAACGCAGGTGGGGTGTTTCACATGGTATCAGAGCAAGGTTTACCAGATTAGATAAGAATTTTTGAAAAAAACTATTTTCAAAAGAAATATAAAGAAGCATTTTACAAGTGTTGTTTTAAATTTAAAAAGGCATAAAGCCATATGCCCTATCATTCTATCCTTTGTTTTGAATCTTTTCTTTTTCATTTCAGGATGTTTGGGAATCTTAACCTTCCAGAGGGTGTACCGATACCTGGTTGGTTCAGGAGGTACTTAGAGGCTAGGGCCAACGATGCGGGCCCAGCAGAAATTCCTCCCCCAGCTACAGTAGTTCCTCCTCCTCCTCATGCAAATGCTTTCTCAAAGATTTGTAGAGACTTTAGGGCCATGGGTGGAAAGGATTTCAAAGGAACTGAATCATTCGTAGAAGCGAGGAACTGGCTCAAAGAAACAGAGGATCTATTCGATATCTTCGAGGTGGATGATTGACAAAAGATACAGTTGGTAGTGCGGTTGCTCAAAGACGAAGTTTCCTATTGGTGGGAAGTCACTAACGCTAAAAGACCGAGTGAAACATGGATGGATTTCAGAATAAGGTTTGAGATGAAATTCCTCTCACAAGCTGAGCGAAGTCTACAGCTGGAAAAGTTCTTATCTCTTAAGCAAGGAATTATGACAGTTAAGGAGTACATCAATCAATTCAATCAGCTGGCCCGATTTGGAGTGGACTTAGTGAGTACTCCTCATAAAAAGGCTCTTCGTTTTGTCAAGGGATTGAATGATCCACTTCACAGCTTGGCTATGACCCATCTATGGGGGCTACTTACGAGAGGTTAGTGGACATGGCACCCTTACATGAGGAAGACAAGGGCAAGAATGAGGCAAAAGCGGAAGCGCCTCAAGATAAGAAGGGGGAAGGGTCACAGAATAAGAAGGCTAATTCAAAGAAAGGCGGGAAGAACAACAAACCTCATGAAAAGAGAAAGTGTAATTTCTATGCCATCCCTGGACATCTGATCAAAGACTACAAGAAGAAGAAAAGGAAGATGGGTGGCTGTTTCAACTGTGGTGAGACAGGACACATGGCAAGGGTTTGCCCAAGGAAGCAAGGGCAGGGAGTTAGACCTTCTTCTGGAGGACAAGTCCACGCTCTCACGGCACCTCCGCAAGAACGAGGTAGAAGTATTTCTGTCGAAAGTTTAGTCTAACTTTTTGATCATCTTGTTTGTACACTATTTTATTCTGGTGCATCGCACTCTTTTATATCTACTGCTTTAGTGGAATCTCTGCACCTAGACACCAATATAGTAGAGGATCCCTTAGTTGTTTCAAATCCAATTGGGGGCTCATCCTATTTGTCAATGGTTTGTTTGGATTTGAAAATATCTATACTAAGCGTTGGATTTAGATGTAATGCCTTTGTTTTGGGCTTCACGGGCTATGGGTTGATTCTAGGCATGGACTGGCTATCCAGTAATGGTACCGTCCTCGATTGTGAAAAGAGAGTAGTTAGACTCATGACTCGCCTCGGTAACACTCTCGAAATTTCTTGTAATCCCATGAACTCTGTCATGCTTAGTTATCTAGAATCTCTTGATGCGTATGTTGAGAACTTGCAGTCTGTAAGGGTAGTCCGTGAACACTCGGACGTGTTTGAAGAGGTAAAGGGTTTACCTCCGAAGCGGAAGATAGACTTCCGCATATACCTCATCGACAATGCAAAGCCCATTTACTTACCCGTTAGGCACATGGCCCCAAGGGAGAGAAAGGAGCTCAGCAAGCAAATCAAAGAGCTGCTTGAAAAGGGGTTCATAAGATGGAGTATTTCTGAAAGGGGTGCTTCGGTAGTATTCACAACCAAAGCTGATGGTTCGCTTCTCCTGTGCGTTGATTATAGGGAGCTAAACAAGCTGACCAAGAAGAATAGACACCCACTCCCAAGAATAGATGATTTGTTCGATCAGCTTGTAGGAGCATCGCTTTTCTCCTAATTAGATTTAGCTACTGGGTTTCATCAGCTAAGAGTGGCTGAAGACAGCATTGATAAGACTGCCTTCAGAACTCCAGATGGTTTCTTCGAGTGGCTTGTCATGCCTTTCGGCTTGACAAACGCACCCGCTTACTTCATGGATTTAATGAGCAGGGTGTTCCGAGAGTTCCTCAACAAGTTTGTGGTGGTCTTCATAGACGATATTTTGAGCTTCTCAAAGAATGAGGAAAAGCATGCTCAACATCTAAAAGAAGTCATGGATACTCTCCGCGCACATCAGTTGAAGGCGAAATTCTCCAAATGCCGTTTCTGGAGAGAAGAAGTTAGGTTCCTTGGACATGTGGTGTCCAAAGAGGGGTCAGCTGTGGACCTCGAAAAAGTGGTTGTTGTGCAAGATTGGACGGTTCCTCGAAACGCAACCGAAGTCCGAAGCTTTCTCGGGCTAGCAGGCTTTTATATAAAGTTCATCAAAGATTTTGCAAAAATCTCAGCTCCACTAACAAGATTGACAAAGAAGAACCTAGCTTTCAATTGGGATTTGGATTGCAATATTACTTTCCAACGTTTGAAAAGGGCTCTAACAACAGCCCCAGTTCTGACATTGCCTGATGGAAGAAAGATGTTTACAGTATACACATATGCATGCGGAATGGGACTAGGTGCTGTTCTGATGCAAGAAGGGAAGGTAGTGGCTTATGGTGGAAGGCAGTTGAAAGTGCATGAGAAAAACTACCCAACCCACGACCTGGAGTTGGCAGCCATCGTTTTTGCGCTTAAGTCTTGGCGCCATGATCTCCTAGGTGAGAAATTTGAACTGTATACTGACCATAAATCGTTGAAATATCTTTTCTCGCAGAAAGATCTCTATTTGAGGCAGCAAAGATGGATGGAGTTTCTTGCCTTTCCTACACTCCTGGCAAAGGCAATGCAATAGCGGACGCCTTGAGCAGAAAGAAACTAACCTTAAGCCCTCTCTTTGTGGAAAGGCAATGTTTGGACTTCATAGCAAGCTTTAACTTCAGACCCTCCTCTGACTTCGTAACTGGCTTGCTAGCAACATTAGAAGTGCGACCAACTCTATTAGATTCAATTGGAGCCGCGCAAAGAGAAGACCCTCAGCTAGCCGATGTGATGGACAAGTTAATTAGGGGTGAGACTTCCAGTCACCTCAATAGATACTCCATCAATGCCAAGGGCTGGTTGAGATGAGATGGAAGACTATGTGTCTCACAAGCAAGGGGCTTTGTAAAGGCGGTTCTAGAAGAGGCACACCATTCCAAACTAACCATACACCCAGGCGGAGACAAAATGTATAAAGACATCAAAAGGGTTTTCTTTTGGAATGGCATGAAGCGAGACGTAGCTGAATTTGTTTCTAAGTGTTTAATATGCCAACAAGTCAAGGCGGAGCAGAAGAAGTCTGGTGGTCTGCTCCATCCTCTTGAGGTCCCACAGTGGAAATGGGATAGCATCTCGTTGGACTTTATAGATGGGTTGCCTAGGTCAAGAAGGGGCAATACCAGCATTTGGGTAATAGTGGACAGGCTCACAAAAAGCGCCCACTTTATACCCGTCAAGAGTAGAAGGACTACCTCATCTCTAGCATCCATATATCTCAAAGAGATAGTTCGACTCCATGGGATATCCTCCAGCATAGTGAGTTATCGGGATCCTATCTTCATAAGCGAGTTTTGGAAGAGTTTACAAGAGGCTGTAGGCACACAGTTATGCTTAAGAATAGCCTATCACCCTCAAACCAATGGCCAGACGGAAAGAGTCAACAGAGTATTAGAAGACCTCTTGAGACTATGCATTCTTGACTTTGGAGGTACATAGGAGGATCATATACCTTTGGTGGAATTTGCTTACAACAATAGCTACCAAGATACCATAGGCATGGCGCCTTTCGAAGCTCTATATGGAAGACCGTGTAGGTCACCAACTTGTTGGTGGGAGTCCACAGACAAGCTCATACTTGGGCCAGACACGATTAGAGAAACTTCAGGGAAAGTAGACTTAATACAAAGAAGAATGAAGACTGCCCAAGATAGACAGAAGTCCTACGCAGACAGAAGAAGAACTGACCTTGAGTTCGAAGTTGGAGACAAGGTGTTCTTTAAAGTATCTCCTTTGAGGAATGTTGTTCGCTTTGGGTCTGAACGAAAGTTAGTACCAAGATTTGTAGGGTCGTTCCCTATCATCGAGAAGATTAGAAAGATGGCTTATAGGGTACAGCTCCCCAAAAGGTTGGCCGGGGTTCATAATGTCTTTCATATCTCTCACCTGCGGAAATGCTTACACAAATCTACGGAAGTGGTATAACCAAGTATCCTAGAAGAAGTTGAAGTTGGACGAGAAGCAACTGTGAGGAGAATTCCAACCCGTATCTTAGGAACAGAGGTCAAAAAGCTACGCAACTGCGAAGTTAAGCTTGTCAAAGTTCAATGGAGCGACATCGAGGAAGACACGACTTGGGAAACTGAGGACAGAATACGCGCAACTTACCCTTTTCTTTTTGAGGGTACGTCTTTAATCTCTTTTTCCTCAAAGTTTATGCTCGTATCTATCTTTTTTTAGGTAAATCTCCTTGATCTTATCCTTTATCCTTAGGTAGGAACACATTTGGATGTAAACATGTAACTGAAATATGTTATGATTGATGGTTGCAAGTGGTTGCTAGTGGATGCATATACACACACATTAGGTACTAGATCGGCTCAGTCACTTCCATATTGCATATGCATATATGTATTTGTATACGGATTGAAGTTTGATGTGTTATCATATGGATGTTGCATTAGTATGAATGGTTGTGCACTCATGTAAGAAATTTTGAGTAGGAAAAATTGCATTCATAATGGACTCATGGCACCGACATAATTTGCATTAAGGAGGTCAAATGAATCAGTAGACCGCCTGATTTTGCATTAGATAAGGGCATGTACACACACAATGCATATGATCATGAAGAATTAGAAATCTTTTAAGGACAATGGACACCTGTGTTTGATGGTTGAGTAGATGGGTGTTTGGATGGTAGGATATAAGTTCTTCTCGACTTGGGGATTTCGGAGACGAAATCCTAAAAGGAGGGGAGAATGTAACACCTCGTATTTTCTATTAACGTTATAATAATGAATCCTAGAATACTTAATTTAAAATGTGATAATTATGGGAAACGGGTTACGCCATTGTGTTCGTCTCAGAATTCTGGTTGAGATAGAGTCCGAGTTTGCATAAATTGGACTTCGTATGAAGAAGTTATGGCTGTCAGAAGTTTCCAGAAAATTCAAATAAATTCATACAGCTCGAAAAATGAATTCAAATCCAAACAGAAGTCAGAAGCGGACTGGATGGGAAAATTCCTGCCCAGGCAGGTCGACCAAGGGGTCGACCCTAGTGTCGACCTCCCCCCAAGAGGTCGACCTGGGGGTCGACCTTAGGGTCGACCTTAGGGTCGACCTGGGGGTTGACATGGCCCCCGGCCAGATCTGAAACTATAACGACTGATGACATGCTACTGAATCACTAGGGTTTCAGGATGGTCCTGAGATCTTGTCTGAGTGGCTGTGATTAACCCCTCATCCGATGGATATAATTAAACTGAAATTCTATATAAACAACTCAATGCTCAACCTAAAAAAACATAGAAAAATAATCCTAGAACTAAAATGCCGTCAGTAGAGAACTTGGAGTAGCCTCATCGTTTTTCAATTCAAAGACAAGTTAAAAGCTTACATCTAAAATCAAATTAAAACAAGTCTAATTCAACGATCTTCATCAAAGGCACGCATCTCCAATTTCAGAATTCAGAACGCAAGAATTCCTTTTAGTTTGTAAGTTGGTTATTACGTAGATTTAAACATTCTTTTGATTAAATCATGACATGTTGTAACTGGGATATATAATGATGCTTATGTATAAGATTTGATTCTTGTTTATCTTAAAGTATCGTTGTAATTAATCATGTCTATATGCTTATGGCAATGAAAATGTTGTATATTTCATGTCTATATGCTTATGGCGATGAACATGTATATTAATCATGTCTATATGCTTGTGGCGATGAAGATATTGTATGTTATTAAAATCTATTATGACTTGGGTAATGGATTTATTTTGCCAATTAAATGGTAAAACATGTCATGCTATAAATTGGTGGTTATTTGCAAGTTTGTGATCTAAAACACATGCTTATATGTTAGGTTGAATCAAATTATGTTGTGAAAGTGGAATTATAATCCTCTTATGTTTTTAACATCATGCTAAATTGTGATTAAAAATGATTATAATAGTTTTCTTATGTTTTGACATACATAAGATTATATGCTAAGTTGTGGGTTGTAACAACCCGGAATGTCGGGCCAATTTAAAATTTTAATTTTAGATATTTTAAAGGTGTTTGAATAGTTGAAATGAATTATTTTAAATAAAAATGACTAGGAATTTATTTTGACTGAATTTAATGTAAATATATTTAATTTAAATATAAAAAGAATTAGAAAAAGAACGGTAGTTTGAAAAGTCAAACCTGAACTTTGACTGACTACACAGAATGCAGAATAAACCGGATTTTGGTAAAACCAAAAATATTTAAATCTGTTAATGAATATCTTTCTAATGAATCTGAAAAATCGAAGTTTCATAGCGGGAATCAAAAGTTATGACCAAATGAATTTTCAGAAAAGTCGCTATAGAGAATATATTGCCCTTGAAAATCGACATTTTGCATACGACCTCGGAATTCGACGAAACCACTTTTGTTGGATCCGAGATGTAAAATTATTGCAAGGTTTCAAATTTCATGATTTTTGAAGCTAGTATGTGAGCGTGGCAAAAGAAACTGCGTTGTGCCAATTTAGGTCAAAATTAATTGACTGAAAAATAGCCATCTTTCAGACAGTCTCAGAATTCGACGAAATAAATTTTGTTAGGGCCGTATCGTCATAAGAAAGCCAAAAATAATTTTTTTGAGTTAATTTGTAGCCCCGGTAAATTTATTTGTACGGTTAAATTAAAATAAATGATTTATATTTTAAAACTGAAAAATGAAGGTCAAGATGATCGATTGGGCCTGCGGGACATGTCCAGATGAGTCTGGAATATGGGTAATTAGGTAGGAACAACAGTCGTTGGGTTGAATTTGGAGATGTTTCGAAAATGGACATTTTTGAAATTAAATAAATTAATAATTAAATAGCCCTAGGTCCTAATATAATAATATATAAATACCCCCGCTACAGTACCTTTCTTCCCCGATCAGCCAACCCGTAGCCCCCCCTTTAAGTTTTCATCTCCATTTTCCCGCTAATCCACACACAATTGGACTTAGCCGTAGTTGAACTTTTTGAAGCTCTTCCCTTCCTCTCAAATCTCCGACAAGTTTCACTCGATTTCATCGCTTGTAGCTCTCGAATTTCGAGCCCAAACCCGCGTCGAACAAACCACCGTCGCGCCTCCACCGTGCCGCCGCACCCCCCACCGTGCCAGGCGCACGTGCGCCCCTCCTTCCCGGTCAACCTCTAACAAACCTCACATGAAACCGTCAACTACATCTCCCGAAAATCGGATTCAAAGTTTTGAACTTTCTGAAGTTAAAGGTAAATTTCAATTTCAGTTTTGCCATGCTTTTAAGTGTCGCAGTGACAGTTGTTAAAAGTGTTTTCTAATTTATACGTATGAACTTCAAATTGAAACCTTTCAGATCTGAAATCGCCGTGACTTCGAACACGAGATCTGATCGAGTTTGGACCTTCATTTCAGTCCCGAGCAATGTGAGAATTTATTTTTAATTAAATTTAATTAATTTAATTATTATTCTTGCGTTATGTGAAGTTGAAAGTCAAATATAAATGGATCTGCGATGGATGTTACCATAGGTTATGGATCTGAATTGTTTGTGATGTTATGATTTTAGATCCATTATTTTAAATCATAGATCTGTCAATTAAAGTTATAGATCGGTTATTCAAATCATAGATCTGTTAGTTAGATTATAAATCTGTAGCTAAAAGTTCAGATCTGTTAATTAAAATTATAGATCGGTAGGAAAAAAATTAGATTTTTACCTTGTTTAAATTTGTTGAAGTATGCCTTGTGGATATGAATCATTTATAAAAATATATCATCTTGTGCTTGTTACGAAATTTACATTATTTTTAATGTGAATAAAAGTAGAAATTTACATCGTATGAAACTAAATTTTTTTTTTGTAATTAAGAAGTAGAAAATTTACATTGACTAAAAAAAATTACAATTTTCATATGTAACATAAGTAAGAAATGGGCATGTAAATTAAAACTACATTTTTATAATGTAAATAAAAAGTAGGATTTGCATTGAAATAAAAAGTAGGAATTTGCATCGTAAATGAAAAATTACTTTTTTTATAACTTGTAAATGAGAAATTACATAGTAAATAAAAATATACATTTTATATATAAATAAAGAATGAGAATTAGTATGATAAAAATTACATTTTTCTATGTAATTAAAATGTGAATTTACATCGTATGTTAAAATTTACATTTTTATATGTAAATTATATAGGAATTTACACCGTATGATAAAAATAACATTTTTCTATGTAATTAAAATGTGAATTTACATCGTATGTTAAAATTTACATTTTTATATGTAAATTGTATAGGAAATTACACCGTATGTTAAAAATTACATTTTTCTATGTAATTAAAATGTGAATTTACATCGTATGTTAAAATTTACATTTTTATATGTAAATTATATAGGAAATTTCACCGTATGTTAAAAATTACATTTTTCTATGTAATTAAAATGTGAATTTACATCGTATGTTAAAATTTACATTTTTATATGTAAATTATATAGGAATTTATACCATATGATAAAAATTACATTTTTCTATGTAATTAAAAGGTGAATTTACACCGTAGGAATAAAAATCATATTTTTACGATGTAAATAAGAAGTAGAGTTTGCATTGTAATTAAAAATCATATTTTTACGATGTAAATAAGAAGTAGAGTTTGCATTGTAATTAAAAAACATATTTTTACGATGTAAATAAGAAGTAGAGTTTGCATTGTAATTAAAAATCATATTTTTACGATGTAAATAAGAAGTAGAGTTTGCAATGTAATTAAAAATCATATTTTTACGATGTAAATAAGAAGTAGAGTTTGCATTGTAATTAAAAAACATATTTTTACGATGTAAATAAGAAGTAGAGTTCTCATTGTAATTAAAAATCATATTTTTACGATGTAAATAAGAAGTAGAGTTTGCATTCTAATTAAAAATCATATTTTTACGATGTATATAAGAAGTAGAGTTCGCATTGTAATTAAAAATCATATTTTTATGATGTAAATAAGAAGTAGAGTTTGCATTGTAATTAAAAATCATTTTTTTACGATGTAAATAAGAAGTAGGTTTGCATTGTAATTAAAATTACATTTTTATATGCAAACTTAGAATAGGATTCACATTGTAAAAATAAGTTACATTTTTATTATGTAATTAAGATGAGAATGTACATTGAAGTTGGGATTTACATTTTATATGTAATTTAAAGGTAGGATTTTGCAATGTATCCAAAATTTACATTTTTACATGTAAATAGAAAATAGAAATTAAATTTACATTTTTACATGTAAATGAAGAGGACGGGATTTACAATTTTAATGTAAGTAAAGAATGAATTTAGGATGTTGTGATATGATCTTCATTTTCAAATGAATTAAAATTTAATAAGGATGGGTAGTTGTTGGAGCATTGTTTAAATCAAACGACGTTATTACGATTAAACGATTATATATATAAAAATATAATCAAAATTAAACGAATGGAGCGCGGTAGTTCGCGTTTTGAAATCGTACCTTTAAATGACTATACAAGTAGATCCGACCGTTGGATTTTCTTGAAACTGAAACCGTTAGGACCATCTTGGAAAAATCTTTCCAACGATATATATTACGTTAAGATCCAACGGCTAAATTCTGAGAAATGTAAAAATCAAAATTGATTGAATGCAGCGGCATAGTCGCCCATTGACTTAAGGCGTCGTTATATAAAAAATTTAATTATTTTAAATAATTAAAATAAGAAGTAATCATTATTAAGTGATACGAAGGATTATATATATATATATGAGGATTATTTGGAAAGTCCGAGTTCTCTCATTCCAAATAATCAAACGACGTTAATGGAAGTATGAAGGCCATAAATCTTCCCTCGAATGGACAACGATCGAGGCCCTGATTTGACTTGCTCCAATTCAAGGGTCATGGTCATTGCCCAAACATACGTGTTGATTTCACGGGTTTGGTTTTCGCTCAGACCCAGAGCATAAGCTAATAAATGGATTAGGTGTCTGACATCGTACTCTGTTAAATATCATGTTATTGATCTTCTGTCGAATGCATGGATGTTTGGGGGCGGAGAATTTTTTCTCTTGCTTAACACCCGTTCATATATTTCGGCAAAGGATTGGTAGTGCGATATGAAGTGATGATGTGGCATGCTAAGATGCATATGTTCAAGGCTTTGTTGAAAAGCATGCCTTGTGGGATGATCAAAGCATAGCCTGTTTAGGCATAGCTTTGTGTATAGCGTGACTTCGCGAGCCTCACACACCGGCCTAGTCTGAAACGGGAGAAGGGAACACAGGGTGAGCATCACGTTTCTTTCTAACTAGAAGTGGTGATTGGGCTTTAACACGGCCCAACATTTTACTTATGTGGATGATGGAATGAGGCGCCTCGGATGATAGGTCCTATAGGACTGGGAAATGTGTGTTCAGGAATAACTAATCCGCAACTCGTATGGTGGACCGACCCTGCAGGATCCAAGGGTTCACTGCGGGGGACCCTGAGGCATTAGCTAGAGTGTCTCGAATCGGTAAGGAGCTCCTCCCAAGCCTTGTCTCATGACGGAAATCCAAACTTCCAATACGAACCTACGGATTTGATTGTATTACTAGTATGGAAGCATAGTATTATGGTATCTATGTGTCCTAGGATTGATACATTTATTTTGAAATGTTTTGATATATACTAATAATAATATTAAACTCGTATATGCCGTATTTAGCATGTTTAATCACCATAATGTAAAACCCTATCCTCTGGTTTGTGTTGCATTGTGTGATGGGACCTGGGTCTTATGGTGATTCCATTTTTCTCTACGATTTACTTACTATTTATTCTGACACTTTAAATTATGCACGGCAATCCATTAGGGTAAACCCGTTGCGCGTTAGCGGCGTGGTCTTTGGATTTGCCTTTTTTTTAGTTAAATTAGTTAAGAATTCTCATACCAGTCCCACGACTGACCCGTTGTTTGTTTCCACCTTTTTCAAACTCGGGTGCCCTTCTTTCTACACGGGCAGCCAAGTAAACAGGTTCATTCTTTGCTTGGAGTTTTTTCTTTGGAGCTGCTTATTATCTTTCTCGGATTTGCTTTTGTATAGAGGTGATGACTTGGAGCTTGAAGACATCTATCATTTGCTGCTATTGCATCTTTCTCTTTTTAATTCCAGACATTAAAGTTGTTTCATTTCACGTTGTTTAAGTTGGAGTTGGAACTTATTTCTTTTTCTGCAAACTTGATGTAATAACTTAGAATTCTGTGACTGTGGACTTTCTGTGGTTGATGACATTATATTTCCGCTGCTATGATGTTGTTACTCTATGAATTTCCTATGATATGTTGTATCTGTGATTTGTATTATCGTATTTATGTTGTATTCCAAATGATTATTCCTTACTTTCATTTCGTGGAAGTTTGGGGTCATCACAGTTGGTATCAGAGCTTTGGTTAAACTTAGTTTTGGAATATAACATATTTATGATAATTCGTTTACATAGAATCACAATATTCTATGGCGAACATTTCATGTGAATACATAATAGTCAGTCATTCTATCATTATCTTTTTATCCGTCCTTTTATCTTGATCAATTCTTTAAATCACCATTATAGTTATTCCGACTCTTTCCTTGATCGTACAGAACTAACTAGAAATGAGTACCGCTGTCGCCAGAGCTAGAGCAAGGAGACTAGGAAGCTGAGAAATAGAAGTATCAACCTAGTCAAGGTGCAATGGAGCGGTGATCCTAGAGACTGCACTTGGGAAACCGAGGAGAGTATCAAACAAGCCTATCCCAAATGCAGAGTGGATATCTCTGATTAGTTTTTATTTTGAGGTACGCTTAAAATATTTTCCATTCTTTATGTTGGTTCCTACCCTTCTATTCTTCCCTTTTTCTTTTTGAGGACGAAAAGTTCTTAAGCGGGGGAGATTGTAACAACCCGGAATGTGGGGCTAATTTAAAATTTTAATTTTAGAGATTTTAAAGGTGTTTGAATAGTTGAAATGAATTATTTTAAATAAAAATGACTAGAAATTTATTTTGACTGAATTTAATGCGAATATATTTAATTTAAATATAAAAAGAATTAGAAAAAGGACGGTAGTTTGAAAAGTCAAACCTGAACTTTGACTGACTACACAGAATGCAGAATAAACCGGATTTTGGTAAAACCAAAAATATTTAAATATGTTAATGAATATCTTTCTAACGAATCTGAAAAATCGAAGTTTCATAGCGGGAATCAAAAGTTATGACCAAATGAATTTTCAGAAAGGTCGCTATAGAGAATATATCGCCCTTGAAAATCGACATTTTGCATACGACCTCGGAATTCGATGAAACCACTTTTGTTGGATCCGGGATGTAAAATTATTGCTAGGTTTCAATTTTTATGATTTTTGAAGCAAGTATGTGAGCGTGGCAAAAGAAACTACGTTGTGTCAATTTCGGTCAAAATTAATTGACTGAAAAATAGCCATCTTTCAGACAGTCTCAGAATTCGACGAAGTAAATTTTGTTAGGGCCGTATCGTCATAAGAAAACCAATTTTTTTTTTTTTGAGTTAATTTGTAGCCCCGGTAAATTTATTTGTACAGTTAAATTAAAATAAATGATTTATATTTTAAAACTGAAAAATGAAGGTTAAGATGATCGATTGGGCCTGCGGTACATGTCCAGATGAGTCTGGAATAGAGGTAATTAGGTGGGAATGAAAGTCGTTGGGTTGAATTTGGAGAAGTTTCGAAAACGGACATTTTTGAAATTAAATAAATTAATAATTAAATAGCCCTAGGTCCTAATATAATAATATAGAAATACCCCCACTACAGTACCTTTCTTCCCCGATCAGCCAACCCGTAGCCGGCCCCCCCTTAAGTTTTCATCTCCATTTTCCCGCTAATCCACACACAATTAGACTTAGCCGTAGTTGAACCTTTTGAAGCTCTTCCCTTCCTCTCTAATCTCCGACAAGTTTCACTCGATTTCATCGCCTGTAGCTCTCGAATTTCGAGCCCAAACCCGCGTCGAACAAACCGTCGCCGCGCCTCCACCGTGCCGCCGCACCCCCCACCGTGCAAGGCACACATGCGCCCCTCCTTCCCGGTCAACCTCCAACAAACCTCACCTGAAACCGTCAACTACATCTCTCGAAAATCGGATTCAAAGTTTTGAACTTTCTGAAGTTCAAGGTAAATTTCAATTTCAGTTTTGCCATGCTTTTAAGTGTCGCAGTGATAGTTGTTAAAAGTGTTTTCTAATTTATACATATGAACTTCAAATTGAAATCTTTCAGATCTGAAATCGCTGTGACTTCGAACACGAGATCTGATCGAGTTTGGACCTTCATTTCAGTCCCGAGCAATGTGAGAATTCATTTTTAATTAAATTTAATTAATTTAATTAATATTCTTGTGTTATGTGAAGTTGAAAGTCAAATATAAATGGATCTGCGATGGATGTTACCATAGGTTATGGATCTGAATTGTTTGTGATGTTATGATTTTAGATCCGTTATTTTAAATCATAGATCTGTCAATTAAGGTTATAGATCGGTTATTTCAAATCGTAGATATGTTAGTTAGATTATAAATCTATAGCTAAAAGTTCAGATCTGTTAATTAAAATTATAGATCGGTAGGGAAACAATTAGATTTTTACCTTGTTTAAATTTGTTGAAGTATGCCTTGTGGATATGAATCATGTATAAAAATATATCATCTTGTGCTTGTTATGAAATTTACATTATTTTTAATGTGAATAAAAGTAGAAATTTACATCGTATGAAACTACATTTTTTTTTTGTAATTAAGAAGTAGGAAATTTACATTGACTAAAAAAAATTACATTTTTCATATGTAATAGAAGTAAGAAATGGGCATGTAAATTAAAACTACATTTTTATAATGTAAATAAAAAGTAGGATTTGCATTGAAATAAAAAGTAGGAATTTGCATCATAAATGAAAAATTACTTTTTTTGTAACTTCTAAATGAGAAATTACATAGTAAATAAAAATATACATTTTATATGTAAATAAAGAATGAGAATTAGTATGATAAAAATTACATTTTTCTATGTAATTAAAATGTGAATTTACATCGTATGTTAAAATTTACATTTCTATATGTAAATTATATAGGAATTTACACCGTATGATAAAAATTACATTTTTCTATGTAATTAAAATGTGAATTTACATCGTATGTTAAAATTTACATTTTTATATGTAAATTATATAAGAAATTACACCGTATGTTAAAAATTACATTTTTCTTTGTTATTAAAATGTGAATTTATATCGTATGTTAATATTTACATTTTTATATGTAAATTATATAGGAAATTACACCGTATGTTAAAAATTACATTTTTCTATGTAATTAAAATGTGAATTTACATCGTATGTTAAAATTTACATTTTTATATGTAAATTATATAGGAATTTACACCGTATGATAAAAATTACATTTTTCTATGTAATTAAAAGGTGAATTTACACCGTAGGAATAAAAATCATATTTTTACAATGTAAATAAGAAGTAGAGTTTGCATTGTAATTAAAAATCATATTTTTACGATGTAAATAAGAAGTAGAGTTTGCATTGTAATTAAAAATCGTATTTTTACGATGTAAATAAGAAGTAGAGTTTGCATTGTAATTAAAAATCATATTTTTATGATGTAAATAAGAAGTAGAGTTTGCATTGTAATTAAAAATCATATTTTTACGATGTAAATAAGAAGTAGAGTTTGCATTGTAATTAAAAATCATATTTTTACGATGTAAATAAGAAGTAGAGTTTGCATTGTATAATTAAAAATCATATTTTTACGATGTAAATTAGAAGTAGGTTTGCATTGTAATTAAAATTACCTTTTTATATGCAAACTTAGAATAGGATACACACTGTAAAAATAAGTTACATTTTTATTATGTAATTAAGATGAGAATGTACACTGAAGCTGGGATTTACATTTTATATGTAATTTAAAGGTAGGATTTTGCAATGTATCCAAAATTTACATTTTTACATGTAAATAGAAATTAAATTTACATTTTTACATGTAAACGAAGAGGACAGAATTTACATTTTTAATGTAAGTAAAGAATGAATTTAGGATGTTGTGATATGATCTTCATTTTCAAATGAATTAAAATTTAATAAGGATGGGTAGTTGTTGGAGCGTTGTTTAAATCAAACGACGTTATTGCGATTAAACGATTATATATATATAAATATAATTAAAATTAAACGAATGAAGCGCGGTAGTTCGCGTTTTGAAATCGTACCTTTAAATGACTATACAAGAAGATCCGACCGTTGGATTTTCTTGAAATAAAACCATTAGGACCGTCTTGGAAAAATCTTTCCAACGATATATATTACGTTAAGATCCAACGGTTAAATTCTGAGAAATGTAAAAATCAAAATTGATTGAATGCAACGCCATAGTCGCCCATTGACTTAAGGCGTCGTTATATAAAAAAATTAATTATTTTAAATAATTAAAATAAGAAGTAATCATTATTAAGTGATACGAAGGATTTTAAATATGTGTATATATATATATATATATATATGTATGTATGTATACGAGGATTATTTGGAAAGTCCGAGTTCTCTCATTCCAAATAATCAAACGACGTTAATGGAAGTATGAAGATGGCGTATGAAGACCGTAAATCTTCCCTCGAATGGACAACGATCGAGGCCCTGATTTGACTTGCTCCCAATTCAAGGGTCATGGTCATTGCCCAAACGTACGTGTTGATTTCACGGATTTGGTTTTCGCTCAGACCCAGAGCATAACCTAATAAATGGATTGGGTGTCTGACATCGTACTCTGTTAAATATCACGTTATTGATCCTCTTTCGAATGCATGGATGTTTGGTGGTGGAGAATTTATTCTCTTGCTTAACACCCGTTCATATATTTCGGCAAAGGATTGGTAGTGCGGTATGAAGTGATGATGTGGCATGCTAAGATGCATACGATCAAGGCTTTGTTGAAAAGCAGGCCTTGTGGGATGATCAAAGCATAGCCTGTTTAGGCATAGCTTTGTGTATAGCGTGACCTCGCGAGCCTCACACACCGGCGTAGTCTAAAACGGGAGAAGGGAACGCAGGGAGAGCAGCACGTTTCTTTCTAGCTAGAAGTGGTGATTGGGCTTTAACACGGCCCAACATTTTACTTATGTGGATGATGGAATGAGGCGCCTCGGATGATAGGTCCTATAGGACTGGGAAACGTGTGTTCAGGAATAACTAATCCGCAACTCGTATGGTGGACCGGCCCTGCAGGTTCCAAGGGTTCACTGCGGGGGACCCTGAGGCATTAGCAAGAGTGTCTCGAATCGGTAAGGAGCTCCTCCCTAGCCTTAACCCATGATGGAAATCCAAACTTCCAATACGAACCTACGGATTTGATTGTATTACTAGTATGGAAGCATAGTATTATGGTATCTATGTGTCCTAGGATTGATACATTTATTTTGAAATGTTTTGATATATACTAATAATAATATTAAACTCGTATATGCCGTATTTAGCATGTTTAATCACCATAAGGTAAAACCCTATCCTCTGGTTTGTGTTGCATTGTGTGATGGGACCTGGGTCTTATGGTGATTCCATTTTTCTCAAAAGCATAGCGTTGTTTTACGATTTACTTACTATTTGTTCTAACACTTTAAATTATGCACGGCAATCCATTAGGGTAAACCCGTTCCGCGTTAGCGGCGTGGTCTTTAGATTTGCCTTTTTTTTAGTTAAATTAGTTAAGAATTCTCATACCAGTCCCACGACTGACCTGTTGTTTGTTTCCACCTTTTTCAAACTCGGGTGCCCTTCTTTCTACACGGGAAGCCAAGTAAACAGGTTCATTCTTTGCTTGGAGTTTTTTTCTTTGGAGCTGCTTATTATCTTTCTTGGATTTGCTTTTGTGGAGAGGTGATGACTTAGAGCTTGAAGACATCTATCATTTGCTGCTATTGCATCTTTCTCTTTTTAATTCCAGACATTAAACTTGTTTCATTTCACGTTGTTTAAGTTGGAGTTGGAGCTTATTTCTTTTTCTGCAAACTTGATGTAATAACTTAGAATTCTGTGACTGTGGACTTTCTGTGGTTGATGACATTATATTTCCACTGCTATGATGTTGTTACTCTATGAATTTCCTATGATATGTTGTATCTGTGATTTGTATTATCGTATTTATGTTGTATTCCAAATGATTATTCCTTAGTTTCATTTCGTGGAAGTTTGGGGTCATCACATGGGTTGAAACTGTGATTATATGTTAAACTTCCATGCTAGACCTTTGTCAAGTTTACATGACCATTAGACCCAACTTAGTCACAAGTTCACCTTTACCTATTTAATTAAAGTTAATGATGCCTTTATTCCAAGTTACACATGACAAGTTGAAATGTATGTTATTTTATGTCTCTTAATTATTGCCCCTTTTCTTGTTTAAGGGTTGGGCTAACTTACTAGCCCAACATTTTATGTGATTCATGCGTACGTTCCACGGGAGTAGCGATGGGAAAACCTGAGAATTCATGGCATATATTTGTTCATCAAATGGTATATTTGATATACCATTTATGTTGAGAATAATTAAAGGATAATTATGGGGTGATTAAATTAAATTTAATTAACATAAAGAAATTTGAAATATATAGAAAAATATGGATTTAGAAAAGACGAATATGCCTAACCCGATGTTAGACTGAGTTGTGGTGTAAATCTGCCCGGAACCGACCGGCATATCCAATGACCACAACAAGGCCTGTCTAATGTGGATGGTTAGTGCATCAAGCCCAAAAAGAACCCAAGGTTAGACTGAGTTGTGGTGTAAAACAACCCGTAACCGACCGGCACATCCAGTGACCACAACAAGACCTGTCTAATGTGAGTGGTCGGTGCTTTAATAAATTAAAGCTAAGTCAGGATTGGTAGGTTTAAGAAAATTAGGAAAACACATAACCGATTCAACATGTTAACTAAATGAATGGGCGGGGTTAGGTTAACTTGGACACTTAACCAAATAAACATGTTGATTAGAAAACCCTAGTAACGGGGTCCCATTTCAGCAGTAACCCACATAGATGTATCATGGTACCCTGAAACTAGGCAGGGTGGGGCACGATTACTCGGCTGAATTATAAGTGGTTAAAACGTCAGTGGTTGATGGGCCAGTGTAGATTCCGACGGAGTATGGGTGTGCACGTACTCCGAAGTGGAAAAATCAGGCACTGGGCATCAGTAGTGTACGCTGTGCATCTTGAATCGTGTCGGGTTGCCACTAGAGGGACTGATACACCCCATGGTGGGACCAGCACAGGTAGCTACAGTCAAGCGGGGCCGAGTGACACAGGACATGAATGCATGCGAGTAGGAGCCGATCATTAGGGGGATCGTTTGTTATAAACACGTGGGGCTGGTTGAACCAATAGTTGGTAGGTGCAGAGACTATAGTAATGGGTGCGATCAGATGTTCCTCTTATCTTATATTAGGGTATTGTCCTATGTTCTGTTATCACTGTCATGATCCCTTTCCTTGTTTAAATACTAGTAATCACTGAACTTACCAGACTTATTGTCTGACCCATTTTCTCTCGTCCTCTTTTCTTCCATTCCCCCCCTCCCCCTGGTCCACAGGGAGGGAATATTGCAGCTTAGTCAGACTCTTTGCAAGCTTCAAGAAAGTAGATGTATGATTTGGACTCTCTCTCACCTTGGCTATGGCTCTTGGACATTATCCTTGGGGATTTATGCACTTTTACTTTTGGTTTATGCTTCTTTATTTAATAATCAAGACAGAGATTATGTTGTAATATTTTGGAAATTATTTGGAGACAATTTGATGTAATGCTTTTGTATTGAACTACGTATGCAATAAATGTTTGAATTTCCGCTGCTTAAATTTATCTGTCTTGTAAATTTTTCTATATCTTGTACCTATAACCGTCCACTAAAGTTAATACATTCCCTTTTGAGTGACCTTAACGGAAGTGGGGTGTTTCAACTTATATTTCATCAGAGAACAAATTCTCAAAGGAAAGATCAATATCAACCATGTGTCAAGCACGCATCAAAATACAAATATCCTTACAGAAGCACCATCCGCTACTGATTTTCATCGTTTCAGAGAAGATCCATGCATTAGGTTTTGTACTTCACACTACAACAAAAACACCATATTACAACTTTAATTTTACAACGGTGGTAAAATCACGGTTGTAATAAATGTTTTTTACAACTTTTTTCCAGAAAAGTAGTAATAAACTTATTTTTAACAACTGTGTTATTTTGACAGTTGTAATAAAAGCCTATCACAACTTTTATTTTTTGACTATTGTAATATATGACTACACTACAACAAATATACCATATCAATAATTAATAAAAATTCGATAATTAATAAAAATATTAATATTCAATAACTATTGTTTAATAATAATAATAAATTAATATTTATTAATTCATACTAATTATTAATAATTACTAATTTTTATTAATAATTAAGAAGCAATTATTTATTATTAAAATCAATATTTAATATTTACAATTTAATAATTAATTTTCAATAATGAATTATTGTAAATAATCTTCAATAATTCTGAAGTAATTTTTATTATTAGTATTTAATATTTAGTATTATAGTTGATAATTATATTTAATATTTTGAAAAGTTTGAAGTTTTCTTAATTAAATTTCAAATATTAATATAATTTTTAAATTTTCGCAAAAATCAAAAATAAAAACTAATTTTTTATATAATATAATTTTTTATTAAATATTCAAAATTTCAAAAAACTTGTTAATTACCTCTTTTGCAAATTTTCAACATTTAGCTCTCTCTATTTTTTTTACAATAAATGAATTTCAAAGTCGAAGCCTTAATTTAAATGATGTAATCGACATGGCATAGAATAGTATAATCAATTTAATTATCAAGAGTGGTTAACCGATAAGTAGAAAAAATTAATGTTATATATAATATCAGAAATATTGAAATATATCATACAGGCTCATATTACATTGGTTGGTTTTTTTAGGTAAACCTATGTTCGTTGGTTTTAACCTTTAAGTGCGGACCAATGTTATTTCGCTTCACTGGCATTGTAATTGTTGCCAAATTTTTGGCGGTAGCCCAATTTTATGGCGGTAGCCCAATTTTATTTCGCTGCACCGCCTTCAACTTTCACTAAAATTTCACTTCTCGCTTTCCCAATGTCTCCACTTTCAAGAGAGCAGGAGTTTAACCAGGTGATAGATTTTCAATAATCCTAATCCTTTTAGTCTTTTCTAGGCCTCCATCAAAATTCCAAATCTTATTCCACAGATCTAAAATCAATGATAATGGGTTTTTCTGCGATTTGTTATTTCAATCCAATAGTTTATCGTCTCAAGAAGTTCGTTCATTCCTGTTCTACTATTCGATTCCGAGGTCCAAGCAATCGTGTACTGGATTGTTTAGCGAAATTGATTTCAATCTATAATATTTTGTTTTGAAGTTCTTCCTTTTCTTCCAATCGATCTATTGTGACCTTGGGATCTAGGAATCCGCTGCTTCCACTCGATTAAAGATGTCCAATCCTCAAATCGCTCTTACCGTAGATTAGTTATTGAAGCTCGAACGCATGTTCGATCTATGATGGATCAAGACTTAAGAGAATTAGGATTTCAACGTAGTCGAGGAATTAGGGCTTCAGAAAACCGATCCTTGCTGGAGATTAGAATAAAAGGGTGTGCATTCATTGGATTTACACAGGGTAAGAAATTTTCAGTTATCATAGAATTATAAGTTAAGAAAATTATGAGCTACAACTATCATGTCTTTTATGTTAACATTAAAATCTATCGGCTACCATCATTGGAATTAGATTGTTCTATCATACGATAAAGTAAACAGTGAAAATGCAAAAGACATCGAAATAGAAACAGTGCACTAGGAGAAAACGCATGTTAGATAAGAAAAGAATGATGTTGAATTTTCATGTGGAAGTTAATTGTTTTGAGCTTGAGTGCTTATCTTTGGAGAAAGATTCAGAAGGAAACCCAAAAGTAAATCATGTAACTGTATTTGAGAGGTCAGGGTTAAGAGAATTCTTGCACAAGATTAGTGAATTTAGAGATCTTGTTTTATTTACTGCTGGTCTTGAAGGTTTTAGCTACTTATTTGTCAATGTTTCACTTATTTATAAGAAGAAGCGTTTCGTATATGCATTAACTTTTTTGACTTTGCCAGAGATACAATGATATTCATTAAGTTTCCATTAATTTTTCAGTATGAGAAAATACCTGTACGTTTTTGACAAAAATAAAGTGGTATTTATGAAGTTTCCAATTTTCAAAATCAAGTAAATATATCTTATATTATCATTAATTCCATACAATGGATTTGCAACCATTTCATCTCAGTGCTTATTTATTGTTTATGGATGACTTGACCTTATACCAGGTGGTTTGCTTATAAGCAAAAGGTTCATTCACATTAAATATATGACTTGCCAAAAATATAGTGATGTCATAATGAAGTTCCTATTTTTCAATGTGAAGTGAATTAATGTTTAAATTTGCACTGAGATTGCTTCAGTTAACACAGTTTCAGGTATGAGCCAATTTTTCCATTGATTACTTGATGATAACTAAGGTAAAAAAACTTTGACTTGAGAAATAGTTCATTTTTTTTAAGTGCAAAAAAGACCAACCATACAATTTATAAATACAAAATCTGAAATTTTTTTGCATCTCCATGTGGTAGAAAATATTCAAATGTTTTAAATGTTTCTAGGAAAACAGATATACACCTTGTAGTCTCAGATATATCTATGAACTTCTCCTTCAGCATTCTGATGTTGATGTCGATCTGAAGTCTGCAACAAAAATAAGAGAAAAACAATTTACTACAAAAATATTCAAACAAACATTATCAATGACACAAGTTTCTAGTTCGGCAATGCATTTGACTCACCGAATGCATCTTTATTGTATACTCTATGATACATATAGCGCAACTCAAAATTTTCAATTTTATAATTGAATATGACGCTTATTTAATTCAATATATATTTGGTAGAATATTATGTTGTTGCTCTTTCTTTTACAAGCTTGCCATTCAAAATTTATAATATATAAAAACCACCAAATTATTAACGTAGCAAACAACATGCTTCATATCACTATTGAACATGTAATCCGACCTTTGTAAAGGTAGTCATGGTTGAATACTCTCTTTGACTGTTTGTTAAATTTGTTTCAGGTTATGCTAGACCTCTTGTTGACAAAATAGACGTGGACAAGAAGTTTATTCTTAGATTGTACTGACCATCTATTGTTAGCACGTAAGTTCAATGATTTTACGTCCATGTGGTAATCTGAAATAAAACCATATCAGTATGTGCTTGTCGTAAATGCAATATGTTCCTTTATGCTTCACTTCCTTATTAGATAGATCCCTGTATTTATTGTTTTATTAAGTTAGTAGTTTATATTATATTTACTGTGACAGTTGTCTGTTGTTTTAGTGAGGAGATGCAGTAAGCTTAAGCTACTTCTTTGTAATGTTCTGCTATGTAATTTAGTATTAGTTTTCTTCATTGCTCTACGGTGTAAGATTGCCAGTGAGGAGATGCAGTAACCTTAACATGTTACTATTTTAGTTTGGCAATGTTTCATTTACAGGTTAGAAAGTTTGGATTAAATGACTACTTTGTTTATTAATTGATTTAGCTATCATTGTCAATATTATCATCTGCTAATTTGTTTTCTGAAAGTCCAAGTCCAGATGCTTTTTTTTTAGAAGTTGTGCAACATCCAATTGTTTAAAAAGGGGTTGTGGACCACATGCAGTTCATGCTATCAGGTACGTTAAGCATTATTGTTAAGTTTTGGTATTGTTGGCTTAAAAAAACACTTTTTGTTCTTTTTTCTAACAACAGACATATTCTTATGCAATAGGTTTGATCACTGCAGTGAACTTGCACCAAAAGGATAAATGGCGTTAAGATTTCCTTGTCTTCGACTAGTGTACTCCTATAGAATATGCATTTTTTTGTGGATAAATTATGCTTGTACTAAGTTGCTTTGTAACGGTCAAATATGTAATAATGTACGAAATGTTGTCTAAAACTTATTGTTTGTAATACTGAATATTTGAGTATTTTGATAAATTAGTTTGCAAATAACTATCGGATTTGCTTATGGAGTATTGCTATATTTAGTGTATTGTTCTTTTCAGTTGCAGAAGATGTTTATTTTTTAAAAACCCAAATGTCAATCACAACGGTGCATAACAGTTGTAGTAGATTTTATTACAACGGTGTATAACTGTTGTAATAAAGTTTATTAGAACGGTGGAAAAAAGTTGTAAAATATACATATTACAACAGTGTTGCAACAGTGCAAAAAAGTTGTAAAAGATATTAGTCTATTACAACTTCTTAATACACGACGGTTTGCCCACCGTTGTAAAATGTATATTACAACGGTGTTCCACTGTTGTAATAGGGTCAATCTGTTGTAGTGTCAAAAACTAATTCAGATAAGAAGCATACCGGAGTGGTATTCTTAGATGGAAACCTTACCATATCTTAAGAAGCTACATCGAAAATGCATGAAACTGAAGAAGCTACATCGAAGGAGCATGAAATTCAATGATCTATAACAAATAGATGAGGCGGACTCCTCGGATCTGGTCTAAAGCCAAAGTGAAAAGCTGATTTCAACTCTCTCTCCCTCCCATATTTCTCAGATCTGATTGCCATTTCTCTCTATTCTGTTCATAATTCTTTGTTATCCTAGTGGGTTCATCTCCATCTTCAAAGTATGTTTGCAACAACCCAAATTTCAGCCGATCCGATTTTTTTGCAAAATGATAAAATTTAAGTCCACTAAAACCCAATCGATTTGTTTGGTATCCTACAAAAATAAAAAGGCAAAATATATCAGAGCTTACAATAAAATATCTAATAGTGGAATGAATAAAATGAAATAAAATAGTAATTAAATACTTACCCTAATGATGGCACTGTCTAAAAATTTTCTCTAAGCTATATAACCTCTGCCACCTGTCTAACCTGCTGTTTGCTATGAGGAGCGGGTCAGAACAAAAGATTTGGTGAATGGACAAACTACACTTTCTATAAATAACACTTCATATATCGTTCTACCATGTTTTACCTTTATTAAGTTATTCTGGTTTATTACACATTACACTTTTGATTTCAAGCATAAATTGTACCCATCTACTCCCAGTAGATTAACCTAATAAATTATATATATGTAGTATATGCCCAATATAACAAGGTACTCCCCATAGTACCCTCCTAGAGTGGTCTCCGTTGTTGTGTTGTAAACGTGTGAGACCTCAATTACCACACTATGAAAGCATACAAAGCTATGCTACGAAAGCGAATGAGCTCCTACCACAACACCATAAAGGCTCCCAAAACCTAAGTTCTTCCACGGAACTCAGTCAGGGGCTTTCTATATCTGTAACGGACAGTTTCGTTAGGCCTACATTACAGATATTCATCAATTGGTCTGTCTATTTCGATAGTTATGGCCTAACCTTCCCTCTAACTAATGAAAGACCATTCAAAGAGCTAAGTGATCGCCTTAACAACCAATCTAAACATCCATATGGTCCCTCATCCAATGGTTTGATAGTGAAGATCATTAGCCTCTTGGTTTAGCTCTAGACTTTCTCGTACTCGCTCTGACTGACGATGATAGGTATCTGGCGACCTACTATCCTTTGTCGGTCCTGACCATGAAGCCTCCCACACTGAGGCAGCCGCCGAATCATCCTAGAAATCATCCCAATATATCATTCGGCTGTTAACAACGATAGATGCAGCCAATGCATATTCATAAGATAGTACCGTACAAACCATGCCTTTATGGGTACAGCTTTGTTAGGCTTGTCACAGAGGACCATCATGGAGTGTCCTTACGTCTCGTTGAAGTCTCGAACTTCCTCTCAGTCCCATCAAATAAGTTCGAAGTGCTCACACCGCGTCTTCGAACGCCAATAATGATTTTCCCCATTTGGCTCTTCATCCCCATGGCTAGTCCTCACGCATATCATAATATTAATTAGACCCCTGTGAAATTAAAGCACTTAGCGGTTATATAGCGGTGGAGGTGCAAAAAGGTGTAGCGGAGATAAAGCAGGGAAATAGAGGGAATATAGCGGAGGCGTAAAAAGGTTCACTAGATGTAAAACCAAATATTTATAAATCATCTTTCTCACATTACATGTATATAAGAAACTAATATTAATTAATCTTATATAATAAAATCAAGGAATACCATAGTTATGCATGCTAAATTTTACGAATGTAATTGATTGCACCATATATTAAACACTTATGCCTTTAATTTAGCCCGATACGCTAGATTTATTGATTTTTTTAGAAGATAACTAGTCAAATCAAGCTCTATATATTACTGCTGCTAAAGCAAAAGCTAAAAAACCTTGATTTAGCGGATATAGCGGAAAATAGCGGGACAAAAAGCGGATCCACTATTCACAAATGCTAAATTAAAATTGCATAGTGGTTGAAGGGCGTTATGGATTTATAGTGGGGATATTGCGGGATTTAACAGGGCTTTAACTGCATAGTTAGACCCTATGCCTAATCGACTATTATGCGTTCCACTTACTTTCCGTTTTCATTGATTTACAATATTCATTCGTCTATTTAATCAAATATTATTTATATATAAATCAACTTGACTAGTTATCACAAAATTGCCAAGTCACAAGGCCAACATAGAACCTCACCTCATTACAGTAAAACCACTATAGAATACCTTTAGGCATACTAAACTTAATCTCCAATTTCCTATTTATTTATAATAAGCTTTGTTCCATTCTTTTCACGTTTCAAATTATAATATTTATGTTATTATCTCTGTAACGACCCGGAAAATCTGAACCAATTAAATTTTTTTAAATTGGCTAAAATAATGGATTTTGAATATTTAAAATAAATATTTTAAATAATATTGATGAAAAGTAAGTTTGAATCGAAGTTGAAAATAAATATAATTACTTTGAATTATAAACAAGGCCTGAAATGGCGCTGCAGTTTCAAAAAGTTGAATTCAAAATTTGTCTGACTGTACCGGGTGCAAAACAAAACGGATTTGAGTGGAACCAAAAATATTTAAATCTATTAGTGAATACCTTTCTAACGAATCTGAAAAATCGAAGTTTCATAGCGGATACCAAAAGTTATGGCCAAATGAATTTTCAGAAAGGTCGCTATGGAATTTATATAGCCCGTGAAATTGGCCATTTTGCAAACGACCTTGGAATTCGACGAAACCACTTTTGTTGGATCCGGGATGTGAAGTTATTGCTAGGTTTCAAATTTCATAATTTTTGAAGCTAGTATGTGAGCGTGGTAAAGGAAAACGTGTTTTGGTCAATTACAGTTAAATTGGATCGACCAGAAATGGGCCATTTTTCAAACGGTCTCAGAATTCGATGAAACTAGTATTGTTGGGACCGTATCGTCAAAACATAGCTAGATTTATTTTTCTGGAATTTTTCGCATCAGTTTGTGGCCCCGACAAATTGAAATGTACGTTCAAATCGAATATTAAATGTTTTATATTTTAATTTGAAGGAAAACTGACTGAAACAGTCGAATGGGCCTACGAAACATATACCATTGTGTTCGGAATGGGGGTAAAATGCTAGGGACGACAGTCGTTCGGTTTGGATTGGAGGTCGCGTCAGAAAACCCCTTTTTAAAACCCTCCCAGCCAATCAGATTTTTTTTTTATAAAAAAAAAAGAAAAACTCTCGTTTCTCTCTCCCCGATTAAAACGATATAAGGTGGAAATCGTTCGAAACTTCCCCCTTCGATTCCTCCTCCTACACGCAATAAAAACCCATGCCCTAGTTGAAGTTTTTGTAGATCGTCTCGAAATCTTCAAATCCATATAGGGATTGTAATTTATCGCTCAGTATTTTAGGAGATCGGGCGCCACGAAGTTCGCCTCTTTGAAGCGCCGCCAGAGCAACATCTCGCCATCGATCAGATCCGGATCCCCAGGCGTAGGCGGGGCTCTCCAGCCCCCTCGACGTGGTGTACTTCGATCTGGACCAAGGGCTACGGATTGGGAGAAAACCTAAAACCTAGTTTTGAACATTGAACAGAGGTAACGGCTTTGTTTAATTTAAACTGTTTCAACACCTTTAAACCGTTGCAAACTTTGAAAAATCATATCTTTTCGTTTCTTGACGAAATTCGATGAAACTGGAAACATCGTGACCGTGAGGACGTCTTCTACATTTTAGAAGAGACCGCATATTTTTCTGAGCCTTCTGCTATTTTTGGTGGAGTGGAACCCAATGTGAGATTTCTAATTTATAAACGATATGGAAAACGACGATGTATAAATTATATAGTCGATGTATGGGTTATATAAGCGTTGTACACCTCTTGTATAAGCGTTGTATAAGTTGTACGTTCGATGTATAAGTTATATATGCATTGTAAAAATTATGTATGTGTTGAAATAGAAGTGAAATGCTATATATATATATATATATATATATATATATATATATATATGCCCCTCGTCCACAAACCATGGACGATATTTATTGGTTGTGATTGGTGTGATAATTGATTGATAGCGAATGGTTGATTGGAATTGTTTGTGGTTGATATTGATTGATTGTGGTTGAAAAATACCCGTTTGTGGTTGAGAAATATTTGGTTGAAACCACATAGGATTAGTTTGTGGAAATAGAAAAAAAATATACATGCCGCCTGCGTGCGAACTAGATGCATGAATCCCCATTGTCAAAAGCCATGAGGTTTTAAGGTAGAGCAAGGAGCCGTACTAGGGATGGTCCCGGTTTTAACTACCCTGCCGTTATACTGCCGAAATTTTGAATAATATTCATGTGTTAGAATTATTTTCATTTGTTGAAACTATATTTATTCGTTGAATAGAAAACCTTCATGTGTTGAATAGAAATTCATTCGTTGAATTGAAATTCATGTGTTGAATGGTATTCGTGTTTTAAATATAAAAATCACCTTTTTATCTATATATACAAACTATAGAAAACCTTCATGTGTTGAATCGATATTCATTCGTTGAATAGAAATTCATGTGTTGAATGGTATTCGTGTTTTAAATATAAAAATCACCTTTTTATCTATTTATACAAACTATAGAAAACCTTCATGTGTTGAATCGATATTCATTCGTTGAATAGAAATTCATGTGTTGAATGGTATTCGTGTTTTAAATATAAAAATCATCTCTTTATCTATATACACAAACTATAGAAAACCTTCATGTGTTGAATCGATATTCATTCGTTGAATGGAAATTCATGTGTTGAATGGTATTCGTGTTTTAAATATAAAATTCACCTTTTTATCTATATATACAAACTATAGAAAACCTTCATGTGTTGAATCGATATTCATTCGTTGAATAGAAATTCATGTGTTGAATGGTATTCGTATTTTGAAATAAATTTTTTTATAATGAAAATCTTGTTTTTATCATCAATATGAACTATATAAAATAATCTCGTTTTGAAATAAATTGTTTTATAATAAAAATCTTATTTTTATCATCAATATGAAATATATAAAATAATCTCGTTTTGAAATGAATTGTTTTACATTAAAAATCACATTTTTATTATATACATGAATTGTTAAAAATAGTGAAGTGTTGAATTCATATAGTTTTGAAATCGAAGAATCGATATATATATATATAGAGAATTAAAATATATTGAATAACGAAGCTGCAGTTCGTATTTTGAAACCGTGATTTCAAACGATTAGTGCGTGAGATCCGACCATCGGATTTTCCCGAAACCGCAACCGTTGGGTTCGCTTTGGAAATATCTTTCCAACGGCACCAACTTTGTAAAAATCCAATGGTTGGATTGTCTGGAATGTTTAATTCAAATATGAAGAAAAACAGCGCCAGAATCGATTATATTTATATATATATATATATATATATATAAATATAATTATATATAATCGAATAACGACGCTGCAGTTCGTATTTTGAAATCGAAACTTCAAACGATTATACCGGGAGATCCGACCGTCGGAATTTCCCAAAACTGGAACCGTTGGATTCGTTTTGAAAAGATCTTTCTAATGATGTAAATTTTGTGAAGATCCAACGGTTAGATTTTCAGATATGTGTAAATCAAATCTGAAGAAAAACAGCACCACGGCCGCGTTATGGCCGGAAGCGTCGTTTTGAATAAATTGGCTATTTTAAAATAAATAAAAATAGCGATAAATCGTTATAAAATATTATAAATGATATGGATGTGAAATTTAGAAACTAACTGAAGGTTGGCTAAGTCGAATGGTTTACTGGGTGTTGATTTGATGTTGGTTTCGGCCTTCGGGGTTAATATTTGGGAAATCGTTCTCTTACTGATTGACAGTTAGTGACTAATGAATTGAAATGATGCGTATGTATGTTAGTGTTGCACTTGTTTATTATATACGCGAGTTGCTCAAAAAGACCGGGTTTATCCCATTCTGAATAACTGAATCGACGATAAGAAATCGAAGATGAAGACGGTGGTCGAAGACCGGAGATCTTCACCTCGTTTGGATGGTAACCGAGGTCCTGATTGGGAGGCATCCCGAAATATGGATAATGAGTGGTGATCGTCCAGACGTACGTGGTGATCGATGGGTTTGCGAGGTACATAGTGTCTCCGGTTTCGTTCAGACCCAGAACGGACTTGCAAATGGACAGTGTGTCTGACATTGGAATTTATTCTGTGTGATTGATAGCCATCAGTTGCACGGTGTGAATTGCCTGTGTGGCATGCTAAGATGCAGTGATCAAGGCTTCTGTTGAAAAGCAAAGTCTTGTGGTGATGATCAAAGCACCGCCTGTGTGGCGTAGCTTTGTGTATAACGTGAAATCACGAGCCTCACACCCCGGTATGAACCAGAAACGGGAGAGGACATCAGGGAGGGCCTGCGTTTCTTTCTAGCTAAGAGTTGTGTCGGTGTTTTTACACGGCCTGACATTTTACTTATGTGGTTGTTTCTGTTGCGAGGCGTCTCGGATATACCAGTGACTATGTGAAGCTGAAGGAGCCATTCGTTGGCTCATTTACGCCCCATAGGGCGGGGAAACGCAGTGTTCAGGCATAATAATCCACATCGATGGACCGGCCCTGACGATCCAAGGGGCAGTTGCGGCTGTTCCTTAGGGGCGGGCTAGAGCGTCTCAAAGTCGGTAAGGACTATCTTTTGCCTTGGTTCATGACAGAAATCCAATTTCCAAATACGTGATTGTGCGGTTTTGATTGTATATATATATGGCAACATGATATATGGTACCCATGCCGTCTACGATTGATAGTTATGATTTGAAATTGTTTTTGAAACATATAAACACTAGTAATAATATCAAATGCTTTTGTTTTATTCATATCAAGCATATCTTGGCCATTATAAGTTAAAAACTCTATCCTCCGGTTTGCGTTGCATTGTGTGATGGGAACTGAGTCTTATAATGGCTTCATTTTTATAAAAAGCACTGCGATGTTTAAAAGAAATACTTGTTTTTAAAGCATTGGCAGTCCAATGGTGTAAACCCGTTCCACGAAAGTGCCACGAAAGTGGCGTGGTCCTGTGATTTGCCATATTTCAATGTGTTGAGTAGATTTCTCATACCAGTCCCATAACTGACTCGTAGTTTATTTCACTTTCAAACTCGGGTGCCCCTTTTTCTACACGGGCATCCTTATATTCAGGTTTAGCAGGCTTTATCCGGATAGCTGGAGCTGAAGATGGATTCTATCATTTATCACTTTTTATGTTGTTCAGCTCCTATTGTACATTATGTTTATTTCTGCTGTAGACATTTATGTATAGCTGAACTGTATTTGTACTAAGTATGATCCTGTATACTGTGTAACTCTAATGATTACGTTTATCCAGTATATTATATTGTGCATTATCTGATGTATTTATTTATTTCTGTTCTGTTATTATCTATTTATGTGTTATATTCCAAAGATTACCCTTGCCACCGTCAGTACGGGGTTTGGGGTCATCACAACGTGGTATCAGAGCTCTGTTTAAGCTTAGTTCTGGAATATAACATATTAACGAACTCGTCAGAGGTAGAATCAGTAGTGTTCTAGGATGAGTAACTCAGTACAAATAGGATCAGCAATATCCTAGTATGAGTACAACAGAATCAGAACAACTTGTTAGAGATGGGGTCAGAAGGGCCTCAGAACGAGTCGACCGTAATATGTTTTTAAATAACGTATTTGTGATTATATATATAGTCTGGTTTTAGAAATATAATTTTTGAATATATAAAAGATATATATTTGAAAAGTTAAAAACAAATTGATTGCTGTTTGTGTTGTGTGATTGTAGAATTTGATTAATTAAATTATTAAAACGGTAGTTAATTAAATTAATAAGAGAATGAGTGGTAAGATTTATTCGATAAATCACACAATGAAATGATTTAAAAATAGATAGAAATATATACATGTGCATTATATATGTTTGAACAGGTAATTGGATAGTTGTTGAGTAAAGATTTTATTTGCATGCCCGACAAATAGGTAAACCTTAATGAGTTGGATGCGAAATATTATTATATCAACTCCTATGAATGCCATTGGATGCGGAGTGCTGGTTATTCTGTGTGTAATCATAAACGTCGCCATAGGATAGTAACAATTAATTTTGAACTACATTACATGGCATACTTCTGGAAGATAAGCATACTTCATCATATACCACATAAGCATTTGGAGCTTGTGTGACGAGGTGGAAGATTTACCATACGAGCGAGAGGCTTGCATGGCGATGACTATATTTTACAGGTTGAACTGATGACTGATATGGATTATTTAAATTGTAACGATAAAATTGCCAGATTAATAAAAACCCACACGGGTCTGGAGTTGACAATAATAATGTCTCTCTAGTTATTAGATACGGCATATGGACTATTTATTTCCCACATGGGATGAGGTGACAAGGATTTATCCTCTGGAGCAATCAAAATACACACTCCCTCAGGCTTTGACAGGGTGACGAGAATTTATTCTCTGGAGTTATTATCTATACATGCTCCCTTGTAAACACCAGAATATATCACTATAAATATGTGTATGCTTATTAGGATTTATTGGGTACCTATGTGACGGCCCGCCCCGCACCAACCGACATTTACTCCAAAGATGCGCTGTACACATGTCCAGTTAGCACGGAACGGGTCGCCAGAAGGAAAAGGAAGAAGGAAATGAACATACAAAGAACCTGTAGAATGTCTCACAGCGCATAGAACAAAATATAATAGTAACATACTTGACATAAAACAGGAGAGACAGTGCACAAGCTGAAAATCAGAACTAAACATCAAAGCAGCGGAAATCCAAAATACAGCTTATTACAACCTTCAAACTGTCTCAAAGCAAAAGTAAGATAAATGAGGTACACTACTAATGCCCAAGTAGCGACCACCAACGACACAGGGAGAATGTGTATATATATATATAATACGTGCAAGCCTCCTGCCCGCCTCCGAATCAGCTACTCGCACATCACCAGCTAACCTGTCTCTAGTCTGCTCGTGAGAGCACCCAGAGTAATAAGAGGAGACATAAAACTCTGGGTCAGACATAAAGCCTGGTATGAGCGATAAGCATCTAGGTGAACAATAACAGGTAGACTAAAACATACCTGAACCTGGACCTGCAACCAAAGAGTTAGCACTACATACCGTACAACACTCTAAGGTATCATATCAAACAATGTAAAGATACGGAGGTGGGGGAGGTGTGCATGTCATAATGATGGCAAAAATCAAGCATAGCATCCATCTTCACATCTCTCACTCAGTGCGTAAAGCATACGATATTCACCACTTCGATCACCCAACATTCCTTGCTACGATCACTTTGCCCCATGAAGTCATAAATGGCTTCACTGCACTGATAACGTAGCCACTAATTCCTCGCTATGTCCACTTGCCCCATGGAGTTATTCACCCCATCTGCGCTGGCTCATAGCCTTACCAATCCTTACTATGTCCACTTGCCCCATGGAGTTATTCACCCCATCTGCGCTGGCTCATAGTCTTACTACGCATCACCTTGCCCCTCAGGTCATAATGACCCTACTGCACTGATAACGTAGTCTTGCTACCATCACCTTGCCCCTCAGGTCGTAATGACCCTACTGCACTGATAAGTAGCCATCATCCATTTTTAGTGGTGAATCGAAGTTATGAACGTCGACAACTCCTTAGCACACGTCCCGCAGCAAAGCCCAACCATGAAGTGAACTCGTTGGTTCCCAACTGGATCCTGAGCTCTAACTTCCATTTGGACTACCTTTGCATCTCGGGTTATTGGTCATCATAATCGAATCGGATCGGCTTAGTTCGGATCGCCAACACCCCCTGCGGATCGAATCGTGTTCCTCCAGCGCGCGGCTCCTTCTCTTGGCTCGAATCGGCGTCACCATTTCGGGTCGGATCGTGGTCACCCATTCGGATCGGGTCGGGGTTCCTCCTTCAAGTCAGTTCGTGCTTTCCCCGCTGGTCGGATCGGGTAGGGTGCAACTTCCCAGATAGTCAGCTCGTGAACTTCTGAAAATGGATCGGTTCGTGCTCCTCCCTTCGGATCGTTGCGCCTCATCAATCTGGATCGGATCATGGAGAGGATTCGCGATCGGGGGTGGACATGCGGATCGCTTTCTTCGGATCGGATCGTGGCATATGCCCACGATCGGTTCGGGTCGGGAAAAAGGGGTCCGATCCGATCCCAATAGCAATTTCCTGCAGTCCTTCCAGCGAGCAGTTTACGCCATTCGACGGCGTTTTCGACCATTCTAGCTATTCTAATCAATCACAAAACATACCATACAGTCATAGCAACAAGTAGAAATGACCTCAAACACCAAAACAACAATCATATCATGAAAAATGGATCAAACATACCCAAAATCCCATATTTTCCCCTTAAGCATGTTTAGGTGAAACTAATGATAGGATTAGTAAATCTTAACCAAATTAACCCGAATTCAAATCAGAGGTCTAAAACATCATTCCGAATTTTATAAACATTTTTCCAGAATTTTATCATGTCTAAATTCGCTAATTAACACTAATCACTCCTAATTAGCCATAATTAGTGTAAAACTATGCAAATCACTCACCTTAGCCACAAAATAAACCAAAATCTGAAATGATTCCCTGATTTGATGCGAATTTCAATACCAACCAGTAGCTCCTTTGTTGATTTGGTGAAGATCCTCCTTGATTAGGGGTTGCTAAGCCAAATCCTTAACCTAAAGGTGATTTGGAGGTGATTTAGAGGTTGGAGGCCATTTTTAGGGATCCTTGGTGATAAGTGGAGGCTAGAAAACTGAAATGAAATGATTCTCCATCTCATTTCAGCCCTCCCATAACCCTAATCCCGAAATGGGTTATGGGCCTACTCACTAATCACCCGATTTGGCCCGGTTAAGCAGTTTTTGACCCTCCAAACCTTGTTTCAGCCATATCTCCCAAACGGTAAGTCCGTTTGGCTAATGTGACCACTCTACGGAAAGAGAAACCATCAAATGAATCAAATGGAAGTGGTTTCAGGTCAAAATTCCTTTCCAATCAAAAGTTATGGCCAAAACAGTACCAACTAGGGGCAAAATGGTCATTTAAAAATCGAAAAAAATCACGAACATGGGAAATGACTCTAATAGACGTTTCCCAAAGTTACATGACCATACGACTTCACATGGGAAAGAAATAAATATTCTACGATCCTATGATGTGTAGAATACGGGTCATTACACTCTACCCCCCTTAAGAAATTTCGCCCCCGAAATTCCCTAATCCCAACATACATAAAGGTTCCCGCATGCCTATCAATCATAAAGCAACAATCAAATATGCAAAACAAGCTAACAAGTCTATCCTAGCATGCGGAAAAACTAAATTACGAAGTAAATCTTACCAGGCAAAGAGTTCTGGATATGCCTTCCTAATGCTCTCCTCTGTCTCCCAAGTACAATCATTCTCGTTCTCGCCCCACTGAACCTTGACTAGCTTCACCGACTTCCTTCGAAGTTGTTTCGTATCGTGCCCCACAATACGAATCGGCTTGCGGTTCCCAACCGCCTCGGGTTCTACCTCGAAGTCCTCTAACTGATCAGGTGAAATAGTCACATCTGAGTCGTGAATGAACTTCCTTAGTTGGGAAACATGAAATACATTATGAACTCCCGCCATCTTCTCTGGTAAGCCAATTCTATATGCCAAATTCCTGACTAATTCAAGAACAGAGAATGGCCCAACAAATCTTGGTGCTAATTTGCCTCTCCTGCCAAATCGTATCACGCTCTTCAACGGAGAGATCTTAACAAACACCAAGTCACCAACGGAGAATTTCAAGTCCCTTCTCCTCTTATCGGCATAACTCTTCTGCCTATCTTGAGCAGCTTTCATTCATTGTTGAATGATCTTGATCTTATCCGACGTTTCTCTCACCACATCTGGTCCAAGCACAAACTTCTCGCCAGTCTCTATCCAACATGATGGTGAGTTGCACGGTCTTCCGTACAAAGCTTCATATGGGGCCATACCGATACTGGATTGGTAGCTATTATTATATGCAAACTCTACTAGATGTAAATGGTCATCCCATGATCCACCAAAATCCAATATACAAGCTCTCAAGAGATCTTCCAATATACGATTTACCCTCTCCGTCTGACCGTCGGTCTGAGGATGATATGCGGTACTGAGATGTAATCTTGACCCTAGAGCCTCTTGTAAGCTCTTCCAAAACCCACTAGTGAACAACGGGTCTCGGTCACTCACAATGCTTTTGGGTACTCCATGGAATCTCACTACCCACTTCATATACAATTCGGCCAACTTGGTTGCCGTTCTGGTCGATTTGACTGGTATAAATCTTGCGCTCTTAGTCAATCGATCCACAATTACCCAAATGCTATCATATCCCGATCTAGTCCTTGGTAAACCATCGATGAAATCCATCGAGACTTGCTCCCATTTCCATTCGGGAATTTCTAATGGTTGCAACAACCCACTAGGCTTCTTTTGCTCGGCTTTAACTAGCTGGCAATTCATGCATTTGGATATAAACTTCCCAACGTCTCTTTTCATCCCTTCCCAGTAGTAAGTCTGTCTCATGTCTCGATACATCTTATTACCACCGGGGTGTATAGTCAGTTTTGAGTGATGACATTCTCTAAGCACTTCATCTCTCAAACCATTCACGTTGGGCACAACTAGTCTTCCATTCTTTCGAAGCCATCCATCTCGATCAAGCCCATACACATTCATCTCCTCATCAATACCCATCTCTAACTTGGAGATGATTTCTAATAGATTAGGATCGTTCCTCTGGCTAGAACCAATCCGCTCTATCAAAGTGGGTCTGATCGTCAAACTAGCTAGCATAACTGGATCCAACTCGCACCTTGGTCTGAAATCAAAACCCGCGATATACTCCAGTTGCTTCCATTCAAGAAACATTGCCCCTAAGCTGGCATGTCTCCTACTCAAGGCATCGGCTACCGCATTACCTTTCCCAGGTGTATATGCGATATCAAAATCATACGAAGCCAAGAACTCTAACCATCTCTGCTGACGGAGATTCAAATCTTTCTGAGAGAAGAGATACTTTAACGATTTATGATCGGTAAACAACTCAAATCTTTCTCCCAAGAGATAGTGTCTCCACATCTTCAGCGCAAATACAATCGCTGCCAGCTCCAAATCATGGGTAGGATACTTCTTCTCATGCGGCTTTAGCTGTCGACTAGCATAAGCTACGACCCTACCTCCTTGCATCAATACTGCACCCAGTCCGGTACCACAAGCATCCGTGTATACCGTCATCTCTTCATTCCCTTTAGGAATGACTAACACTGGCGCACACGTCAACCTCTCTTTTAGACTCTTGAAGGCATCCTCACACACTCCGTCCCAGACGAAGGACTGATTCTTCTTAGTCAACTGAGTCAACGGTGCTGCAATCTTGGAGAAGTCCTGGATAAACTTACGATAATAGCCAGCTAATCCCAAGAAACTTCTTACATCTGTAGCATTCTTGGGCGTAGGCCAATCCTGTACCGTAGCCACCTTCGCAGGGTCCACGGCAATACCACTCTCGGAAACAACATGACCCAAGAATCTCACTTCCCTTCTCCAAAAATGACACTTAGAGAATTTCTCTTTCAATTGGTGTTTCCTCAACACCTCCATCACTATCCTCAAGTGTCCCTTGTGTTCCTCCTCTGTCCTTGAGTAAACAAGGATATCATCCACGAACACAAGAACAAACTTATTCAACTGATCTCTGAATACTCGATTCATAAGATCCACAAAGTAGGCTGGTGCATTGGTCAACCCAAACGGCATGACCAACCACTCATAAAATCCAGACGGCGTCCTAAATGCCGTTTTCGGAACACTCTCATCTGCTACTCGAAGCTGATGAAATCCTGTCGCGAGGTCCAACTGGGAGAACACTCTAGCTCCTTCCAGCTGATCAAACAAATCATCTATACGCGGTAGAGGATACTTATTCTTCCTCGTCACCTTGTTCAACTCGCGATAGTCCACACACAAACGAAGGGAACCATCTGCCTTAGTGGCAAACACAACTGGTGCTTCCCACTCGGAGACACTCCTTCTAATAAGTCCCTTCTTCAAAAGATTGCTGACTTGCACCCCGAGCTCTCGCTGCTCCCTTGGTGCCATACGACGAAGTGGCATCACTATAGGTCTGGCATCTTTCACTAAATCAATACGGAACTCAATCTCTCGGTGTGGTGGAAGCCCGGTCACCTCCTCGAAGACGTCCGGATACTGGCCAACCACGGGCACATCTGACAACTCATCCTACGGGATGTCGAGGGAATTTACAAAACTAGCCATAACCCCGTCACTAGGTAGGCTACCAAACACTACCCTCCGTCCATCATCCGCCCTCACTGTCACCAAAAAGCCCTCACAGTCTACCACCACCCCGTATCTTTGGAGCCAATCGACTCCCAATATAATGCCATACCCAGTAAAGCCCAAAACAAAGCAATCACATACAAACATACATCCATGACTCGATAAGACCAAATTCCTGCAAATCATACTAAGGCTAGTCGAACCACCAATCGGGTTCGTCACTATCAATGGTCTATCGACTATCTCGGGTTCCAGTCCCAACCTATCTACCAGGTCACTAGATATGAAGGAACGGGAAGCCCCGGTATCAAACAAAACTCGAACTGGTATATCATAAATAGAAAGCATACCTTGAATAACAACATTCTTTCCTTTCTCCGCCGCAGTTGGGGCATTCGACGAAGAAGGAATAGCATCAATAGCATATGCTTTCACGATCTGCTTCTCCTTAAGAGGTTGCGGACACTTGTCCTTGAAATGTCCCACTTGACCACAGTTGAAGCACTTCTTATCCGCTGGCTTGGCCCGACAATCTTTAGCATAATGGCCCTTCTTTCCACAGCTGAAGCACTCAACATCTTTCTTGCTCTTTTTCTGGCCACCCTTAGATTGGTCCTGCTTCCTCTTATTCTGAGAATTATTCTTGCCTCCATCGCCTGCTTGCGGCTTTGGCCCTTCTGCAGATGCAGCTTCAGTCTTTGACTTAGGGTAAAGACTCTCTGACCTCAAAGCTTTCCCCACAATCGATTCAAAAGTCTCATCGATGTGGTTAATGAGCCTCTCCCCCAAGTACCCATCCAAACCCGTAATGAATTTCTCATTCTTCTTCTCAGGAGTATCAATGAGAGACAGTCCATACTTCGACAAGGTGTCGAACTCAGCTATATAATCAGAAACTGCTCTTCCGTTCTGCTTGAGTTCCAAGAACCTCTTAAACAACACTGACTTCTGGGCAGCTGGGATAAACTTCTCGCTAAAGCGAGCCTTGAACTGATCCCAAGTAACTTGATCTTCTGGAGTAGCTGTTCTGATAGCATTCCACCAATTCATCGCTCGCCCTTGCAGCTGACGAGACGCTAGCCTTCTCTTCATCGCATCCTCGAGACCCAAGTCATCAAAGATACGGTCACAGCTATCCATCCAATCTTGAACATCCGTGGCCGACTCCGTTCCGTGGAACGGCTTCCCACCAAGATTAGTGTAATCTTTGCACAACTTGGCAAAATTGACCCTAGGCGCCTGCACTACTGGGCCAGCACCAACTCCGGGATTGGGAATTGCCCCTTGCACTTCTCTAAGCATGTCTCTCATGAGGTTAGTAAACATCGCCCTCATGTCAGCGGCATTCCCATTATTGGCCCCTCTACCGGTACCTCTAACATGTCGGCTCATCGTCAATCTGTAAAAGGGAAACGATTAACGACCCCATAGTGGTACTAGTGCAGTTCAACTTCATTCTTATACTACTAATAGTATATATATACATAGCTTTGAAAACCAAGGTAATCACACATACGCGCTCTCATATACGTACTAACTCTCCCTAGTGTCTTTCCCTAGGTTAACTACGCAACCTAGAGCTCTGATACCAAGTGTGACGGCCCGCCCCGCACCAACCGACATTTACTCCAAAGGTGCGCTGTACGCATGTCCAGTTAGCACGGAACGGGTCGCCAGAAGGAAAAGGAAGAAGGAAATGAACATACAAAGAACCTGTAGAATGTCTCACAGCGCATAGAACAAAATATAATAGTAACATACTTGACATAAAACAGGAGAGACAGTGCACAAGCTGAAAATCAGAACTAAACATCAAAGCAGCGGAAATCCAAAATACAGCTTATTACAACCTTCAAACTGTCTCAAAGCAAAAGTAAGATAAATGAGGTACACTACTAATGCCCAAGTAGCGACCACCAACGACACAGGGAGAATGTGTATATATATATAATACGTGCAAGCCTCCTGCCCGCCTCCGAATCAGCTACTCGCACATCACCAGCTAACCTGTCTCTAGTCTGCTCGTGAGAGCACCCAGAGTAATAAGAGGAGACATAAAACTCTGGGTCAGACATAAAGCCTGGTATGAGCGATAAGCATCTAGGTGAACAATAACAGGTAGACTAAAACATACCTGAACCTGGACCTGCAACCAAAGAGTTAGCACTACATACCGTACAACACTCTAAGGTATCATATCAAACAATGTAAAGATACGGAGGTGGGGGAGGTGTGCATGTCATAATGATGGCAAAAATCAAGCATAGCATCCATCTTCACATCTCTCACTCAGTGCGTAAAGCATACGATATTCACCACTTCGATCACCCAACATTCCTTGCTACGATCACTTTGCCCCATGAAGTCATAAATGGCTTCACTGCACTGATAACGTAGCCACTAATTCCTCGCTATGTCCACTTGCCCCATGGAGTTATTCACCCCATCTGCGCTGGCTCATAGCCTTACCAATCCTTACTATGTCCACTTGCCCCATGGAGTTATTCACCCCATCTGCGCTGGCTCATAGTCTTACTACGCATCACCTTGCCCCTCAGGTCATAATGACCCTACTGCACTGATAACGTAGTCTTGCTACCATCACCTTGCCCCTCAGGTCGTAATGACCCTACTGCACTGATAAGTAGCCATCATCCATTTTTAGTGGTGAATCGAAGTTATGAACGTCGACAACTCCTTAGCACACGTCCCGCAGCAAAGCCCAACCATGAAGTGAACTCGTTGGTTCCCAACTGGATCCTGAGCTCTAACTTCCATTTGGACTACCTTTGCATCTCGGGTTATTGGTCATCATAATCGAATCGGATCGGCTTAGTTCGGATCGCCAACACCCCCTGCGGATCGAATCGTGTTCCTCCAGCGCGCGGCTCCTTCTCTTGGCTCGGATCAGCGTCACCATTTCGGGTCGGATCGTGGTCACCCATTCGGATCGGGTCGGGGTTCCTCCTTCAAGTCAGTTCGTGCTTTCCCCGCTGGTCGGATCGGGTCGGGTGCAACTTCCCAGATAGTCAGCTCGTGAACTTCTGAAAATGGATCGGTTTGTGCTCCTCCCTTCGGATCGTTGCGCCTCATCAATCTGGATCGGATCGTGGAGAGGATTCGCGATCGGGGGTGGACATGCGGATCGCTTTCTTCGGATCGGATCGTGGCATATGCCCACGATCGGTTCGGGTCGGGAAAAAGGGGTCCGATCCGATCCCACTTGCAATTTCCTGCAGTCCTTCCAGCGAGCAGTTTACGCCATTCGACGGCGTTTTCGACCATTCTAGCTATTCTAATCAATCACAAAACATACCATACAGTCATAGCAACAAGTAGAAATGACCTCAAACACCAAAACAACAATCATAGCATGAAAAATGGATCAAACATACCCAAAATCCCATATTTTCCCCTTAAGCATGTTTAGGTGAAACTAATGATAGGATTAGCAAATCTTAACCAAATTAACCCGAATTCAAATCAGAGGTCTAAAACATCATTCCGAATTTTATAAACATTTTTCCAGAATTTTATCATGTCTAAATTCGCTAGTTAACACTAATCACTCCTAATTAGCCATAATTAGTGTAAAACTATGCAAATCACTCACCTTAGCCACAAAATAAACCAAAATCTGAAATGATTCCCTGATTTGATGCGAATTTCAATACCAACCAGCAGCTCCTTTGTTGATTTGGTGAAGATCCTCCTTGATTAGGGGTTGCTAAGCCAAATCCTTAACCTAAAGGTGATTTGGAGGTGATTTAGAGGTTGGAGGCCATTTTTAGGGATCCTTGGTGATAAGTGGAGGCTAGAAAACTGAAATGAAATGATTCTCCATCTCATTTCAGCCCTCCCATAACCCTAATCCCGAAATGGGTTATGGGCCTACTCACTAATCACCCGATTTGGCCCGGTTAAGCAGTTTTTCACCCTCCAAACCTTGTTTCAGCCATATCTCCCAAACGGTAAGTCCGTTTGGCTAACGTGACCACTCTACGGAAAGAGAAACCATCAAATGAATCAAATGGAAGTGGTTTCAGGTCAAAATTCCTTTCCAATCAAAAGTTATGGCCAAAACAGTACCAACTAGGGGCAAAATGGTCATTTAAAAATCGACAAAAATCACGAACATGGGAAATGACCCTAATAGACGTTTCCCAAAGTTACATGACCATACGACTTCACATGGGAAAGAAATAAATATTCTACGATCCTATGATGTGTAGAATACGGGTCATTACAACCTAATACGGCCCAATAAATTTCCAAACCTCTCCCCGTACAAAGGAGGTTATGGCGAAATTTTTCGAAAATTCCGGGTATTAGCCAAAATTTTGAAGAATTTGAAAATTATCAGAAACTGAAAAGTTAGAGACTGGAAGCGAGATTGAACGTAGAGTGGATTAATCAAACCACTTTCGACTTTGTTCCTTTTCGGGGACGAAAAGTTTTAAGTGGGGGAGATTGTAATGACCCGGAAAATCTGAACCAATTTAAAAATTTTAAATTGGCTAAAATAGTGGATTTTAAATATTTAAAATAAATATTTTAAATAATATTGATGAAAAGTAAGTTTGAATCGAAGTTGAAAATAAATATAATTACTTTGAATTATAAACAAGGCCTGAAATGGCGCTGCAGTTTCAAAAAATTGAAATTCAACTTTGTCTGACTGTACCGGGTGCAAAACAAAACAGATTTGAGTGGAACCAAAAATATTTAAATCTATTAGTGAATACCTTTCTAACGAATCTGAAAAATCGAAGTTTCATAGCGGAAAGCAAAAGTTATGGCCAAATGAATTTTCAGAAAGGTCGCTATGGAATTTATATAGCCCGTGAAATTGGCCATTTTGTAAACGACCTCAGAATTCGACGAAACCACTTTTGTTGGATCCGGGATGTGAAGTTATTGCTAGGTTTCAAATTTCATAATTTTTGAAGCTAGTATGTGAGCATGATAAAGGAAAATGTGTTTTGGTCAATTACAGTTAAATTGGATCGACAAGAAATGGGCCATTTTTCACACTCTCGGAATTCGTCGAAACTAGTTTTGTTGGGACCGTATCATCAAAACATAGCTAGATTTATTTTTCTGGAATTTTTCGAATCAGTTTGTGGCCCCGGCAAATTGAAATGTACGTTCAAATCGAATATTGAATGTTTTATATTTTAATTTGAAGGAAAACTGACTGAAACAGTCGAATTTGCCTAAGAAACATATCCCATTGTGTTCGGAATGGGGATAAAACGCTGGGGACGACAGTCGTTGGGTTTGGTTTGGTGGTCGCGTCAGAGAACCCCTTTTTAAAAACCTCCTGGCCAATCAGATTTTTTTTATATAAAAAAAAGATAAACTCTCGTTTCTCTCTCCCCGATTAAAACGATATACGGCGGAAATCGTTCGAAACTTCCCCCTTCGATTCCTCCTCCTACACGCAATAAAAACCCATGCCCTAGTTGTAGTTTTTGTAGATCGTCTCGAGATCTTCAAATCCATATAGGGATTGTAATTTATCGCGCAGTATTTTGGGAGATCGGGCGCCACGAAGTTCGCCTCTTTGAAGCGCCGCCAGAGCACCATCTCGCCGTCGATCAGATCCGGATCCCCAGGCGTAGGCGCGACTCTCCAGCCCCCTCGACGTGGTGTACTTCGATCTGGATCAAGGGCTACGGATTGGGAGAAAACCTAAAACCTTGTTTTGAACATCGAATAGAGGTAACAGCTTTGTTTAATTTAAACTATTTTAACACCTTTAAACCGTTGAAAACTTTGAAAAATCATATCTTTTTCGTTTCTTGACGAAATTCGATGAAACAGGAAAAATAGTGACCATGAGGACGTCTTCTACATTTTAGAAGAGACCGCATATTTTTCTGAGCCTTCTGCTATTTTTGCTGGAGTGGAACCCAATGTGAGATTTCTAATTTATAAACGATATGGAAAACGACGATGTATAGATTATATAGTCGATGTATGGGTTATATAAGCGTTGTACACCTCTTGTATAAGCGTTATATAAGTTGTACGTTCGATGTATAAGTTATATATGCGTTGTAAATATTATATATGTGTTGAAATAGAAGTGAAATGCTATATATAAATATATATATATATACGCCCCTCGTCCACAAACCATGGACGATATTTATTGGTTGTGATTGGTGTGATAATTGATTGATAGCGAATGGTTGATTGGAATTGTTTGTGGTAGATATTGATTGATTGTGGTTGAAAAATACCCGTTTGTGGTTGAGAAATATTTGGTTGAAACCACATAGGATTAGTTTGTGGAAATGGAAAAAAATATACATGCCGCCTGCGTGCGAACTAGATGCATGAATCCCCATTGTCAAAAGCCGCGAGGTTTTAAGGTAGAGCAAGGAGCCGTACTAGGGATGGTCCCGGTTTTAACTACCCTGCCGTTATGCTGCCGAAATTTTGAATAATATTCATGTGTTAGAATTATTTTCATTTGTTGAAACTATATTTATTCGTTGAATAGAAAACCTTCATGTGTTGAATAGAAATTCATTCGTTGAATTGAAATTCATGTGTTGAATGGTATTCGTGTTTTAAATATAAAAATCACCTTTTTATCTATATATACAAACTATAGAAAACCTTCATGTGTTGAATCGATATTCATTCGTTGAATAGAAATTCATGTGTTGAATGGTATTCATGTTTTAAATATAAAAATCACCTTTTTATCTATATATACAAACTATAGAAAACCTTCATGTGTTGAATCGATATTCATTCGTTGAATAGAAATTCATGTGTTGAACGGTATTCGTATTTTGAAATAAATTGTTTTATAATGAAAATCTTATTTTTATCATCAATATGAACTATATAAAATAATCTCGTTTTGAAATAAATTGTTTTATAATAAAAATCTTATTTTTATCATCAATATGAAATATATAAAATAATCTCGTTTTGAAATGAATTGTTTTACATTAAAAATCACATTTTTATTATATACATGAATTGTTAAAAATAGCGAAGTGTTGAAATAGAAGACAGTTAGATAAAAACATCATTTTTATCAAATGTATGAAATTCATATAGTTTTGAAATCGAAGAATCGATATATATATATAAATAGAATTAAAATATATCAAATAACGAAGCTGCAGTTCGTATTTTGAAACCGTGATTTCAAACGATTAGTGCGGGAGATCCGACCATCGGATTTTCCCGAAACCGCAACCGTTGGGTTCGCTTTGGAAATATCTTTCCAACGGCACCAACTTTGTAAAAATCCAACGGTTGGATTGTCTGGAATGTTTAATTCAAATCTGAAGAAAAACAGCGCCATAATCGATTATATTTATATATATATATATATATATAAATATAATTATATATAATCGAATAACGATGCTACAGTTCGTATTTTGAAATCGAAACTTCAAACGATTATACCGGGAGAGCCGACCGTTGGAATTTCCCGAAACTGGAACCGTTGGATTCGTTTTGAAAAGATCTTTCTAATGATGTAAATTTTGGGAAGATCCAACGGTTAGATTTTCAGATATGTGTAAATCAAATCTAAAGAAAAACAGCGCCATGGCCGCATTATGGCCCGAAGCGTCGTTTTGAATAAATTGGCTATTTTAAAATAAATAAAAATAGCGATAAATCGTTATAAAATATTATAAACGATATGGATGTGAAATTTAGAAACTAACTGAAGGTTGGCTAAGTCGAATGGTTTCCTGGGTGTTGATCTGATGTTGGTTTCGGCCTTCGGGGTTAATATTTGGGAAATCGTTCTCTTACTGATTGACAGTTAGTGACTAATGAATTGAAATGATGCGTATGTATGTTAGTGTTGCACTTGTTTATTATATACGCGAGTTGCTCAGAAAGACCGGGTTTATCCCATTCTGAATAACTGAATCAACGACAAGAAATCGAAGATGAAGACGGTGGTCGAAGACCGGAGATCTTCACCTCGTTTGGATGGTAACCGAGGTCCTGATTGGGAGGCATCCCGAAATATGGATAATGAGTGGTGATCGTCCAGACGTACGTGGTGATCAATGGGTTTGCGAGGTATATAGTGCCTCCGGTTTCGTTCAAACCCAGAACGGACTTGCAAATGGACAGTGTGTCTGACATTGGAATTTATTCTGTGTGATTGATAGCCATCAGTTGCACGGTGTGAATTGCCTGTGTGGCATGCTAAGATGCAGTGATCAAGGCTTCTGTTGAAAAGCAAAGTCTTGTGGTGATGATCAAAGCACCGCCTGTGTGGCATAGCTTTGTGTATAACGTGAAATCACGAGCCTCACACCCAGGTATGAACTAGAAACGGGAGAGGACATCAGGGAGGGCCTGCGTTTCTTTCTAGCTAGGAGTTGTGTCGGTGTTTTTACACGGCCTGACATTTTACTTATGTGGTTGTTACTGTTGCGAGGCGCCTCAGATATACCGGTGACTATGTGAAGCCGAAGGAGCCATTCGTTGGCTCATTTACGCCCTATAGGGCGGGGAAACGCAGTGTTCAGGCATAATAATCAACATCGGTGGACCGGCCCTGACGATCCAAGGGGCAATTGCGATTGTTCCTGAGGGGCGGGCTAGAGCGTCTCGAAGTCGGTAAGGACTATCTTTTGCCTTGGTTCATGATGGAAATCCAATTTCCAAATACGTGATTGTGCGGTTTTGATTGTATATATATATGGCGACATGATATATGGTACCCATGCCGTCTACGATTGATAGTTATGATTTGAAATTGTTTTTGAAACATATAAACACTAGTAATAATATCAAATGCTTTTGTTTTATTCGTATCAAGCATATCTTGGCCATTATAAGGTAAAAACTCTATCCTCCGATTTGCGTTGCATTGTGTGATGGGAACTGAGTCTTATAATGGCTTCATTTTTATAAAAAGCATTGCGATGTTTAAAAGAAAGACTTGTTTTTAAAGCACTGGCAATCCAATGGAGTAAACCAGTTCCACGAAAGTGGCGTGGTCCTGTGATTTGCCATATCTCAAATGTGTTGAGTAGATTTTTCATACCAGTCCCATGACTGACTCGTAGTTTGTTTCACTTTCAAACTCGGGTGCCCCTTTTTCTACACGGGCAGCCTTGTATTCAGGTTTAGCAGGCTTTATCCGGATAGCTGGAGCTGGAGCTGAAGATGGATTCTATCATTTATCTCTTTTTATGTTGTTCAGCTCCTATTATACATTATGTTTATTTCCGCTGTAGACATTTATGTATAGCTGAACTGTATTTGTACTAAGTATGATCCTGTATACTGTGTAACTCTGATGATTATGTTTATCCAGTATATTCTATTGTGCATTATCTGATGTATTTATTTATTTATGTTCTGCTATTATCTGTTTATGTGTTATATTCCAAAGATTACCCTTGCCACCGTCCGTACGGGGTTTGGGGTCATCACAATCTCTCTTGCGTTTTATTGCCACTAAACTATGCTTATTATATTATAGTTATAAATTTACAATAAGCCTTCCATAATATTTATTCTTTTCATAACCTCTTTCAGTTATGTCATCACTTGTTTTCATAATTTTACAGTTTATTCCTTTTGGAGGTTACACCTATTCCCAATTGATTGGTAACCAAAACTGTGCAAAAATTTATTTCCATAATTTCGGGTAATTACTATAATAGGAACTCATGATTGCAAGATGCCTCATTTTATTGTTTTTGGTGTACTAAATTAGTGAGCAATATAGTGAGATCCCTATTTCGTACTAATCCCTACCCTTTCTTATTTTCATATATTCAATCATGTTTCCTATTCTCCTTTATTTACCAAACTATGCAGATATATTTATCTTTTTCTCTAACCAATCAACACAAGCTACTCCTAACCTTTCAATTTATTGATATATGTGGATTCCTGATTTAAGTTATTTTCCTCTTTTTACATAATTACAATAAAACCACTATAGAATACCTTTAGACATACTAAACTTAATCTCCAATTTCCTATTTATTTATAATAAGCTTTGTTCCATTCTTTTCACGTTCCAAATTATAATCTTTATGTTATTATCTCTCTTGCGTTTTATTGCCACTGAACTATGCTTGTTATATTATAGTTATAAATTTACAATAAGCCTTCCATAATATTTTTTCTTTTCATAACCTCTTTCGGTTATGTTATCACTTGTTTTCATAACTTCACAATTTATTCCTTTTGGAGGTTACACCTATTCCCAATTGATTGGTTACCAAAACTATGCAAAAAATTATTTCCATAACTTCGAGTAATTACTATAATAGGAACTCATGATTGCAAGATGGCTTGTTTTATTGTTTTTAGTGTATTAAATTAATGCGCAATACAGTGAGTTCCCTATTTCGTACTAATACCTACCCTTTCTTATTTTCATATATTCAATCATGTTTCCTATTCTCCTTTATTTACCAAACTATGCAAATATATTTATCATTTTCTCTAACCAATCAACACAAGCTATTCCTAACCTTTCAATTTATAGATATACGTGGATTCCTATTTTTAAGTTATTTTCCTCTTTTTATATAGTTATAGTAAATTCAGATACAATCGGGTTATGTTCCACTTTCATTCCCAACAATTTCTATATTTATTCCATTATATATATGAAAGATGATTTCTTACAAATAATATGGAATTGTCGGATTTGCCATCTAACAACCAAATTTACTGTGCATAATCTTAATTATGTCAAATATACAATTGTCAGATTCTTTCTTATTAACGTTGATTATTTAATTGTACAATTCTTTCTATTGATTTGTCATACCATATATACATATAATATCTTTTAGTGTGAATTAATCACACCAAATTATTATTTTTAGTGGAGTACAATAAAGAATAACAACACTTTTTAATTATACATTTACATGTATTTGAATTCTATCTTAATTGCATGCATTAAAATAATTTTTCCTTTTTAACAACAACCGTTATTCCTATTAATTGGTAATATATGATTTTTTTCAACATAATTTATTTATTTCTCATGAATGTCATTTTATTTAATTCATTTCCATTTCATACATAGGCTTAACATTTGAATTTCAAATTATATTTGTAAATACTTTATATTAGCTTCAATTTATACAAACTTTACTAGAAAATTAGCAAGGACGCAATGGCGCAACTTCCATAAATTAATTATTTCATAATATCTATTTTTCACTATTTGTAAATTTTCAATTATTTGATTGTATAAAGATGCGGGGTGTTACATTCTCCCATCTTTTAGGAAATTTCATCCCCAAAATTTATTATGGGTAATATTATGCAATTCCTTGCATAGTTTCCAACCATAACGTGTACATCCAATTTTGCAACCATTTGTGCACTTGTGGAAAGTGTATCATAACATAAAGATATATGAATGCAAGGAATACCTAAGCAGTACCTCCTATATGAATGCAAATTTTCTTGAAAACCTTTTGAAAACATTATGCACACGTCCTAAATATACTGGCAATTACTATATGAATGTAAGATTTTGAAAATTAAAAATACATTCATACACTTAGCCTTCAGATTATAAGTATGTATATTCCTTACCAATTAAAACCGAGTCCCATTTCTAATTCACCATTAGTGGGTTACTAGACCTTGAATCATCATATTTAACTCCAATGACTTTGGCTTTTTAAGTAAGAAAATAGTTGTGGAAGTAATGATTTAAATTTCAAAATAAACTCTCAAACTAAAATTAATCCTATCCCTTGAATAAAAATGAAGTCGTCCAAGTCAGGGTATTTATTTGCTCCTAGATCTTGACTCGACGTCACCCCTGATCTTGGAAATAGTATAAGTTAATATCTTAAGTTATAAATGTCTAACTTAAGTTAACCAATTTCTATATGAAATTCATTCCAAAACAAGTTCTAAAAACCATCTTTCCTCATATCTCTTTTCCAAAAACATATTTGCTTAATTTCTTTCTTTAAGTAAATTCCTTTATCATAGACTCATTAGCTTTAAAATTATTTCTAAATCTAATTTTAAATTTAAAGCTTATTCTCAAGTTATTGAATTAACTTGAACCTTGTTATTTAATAAATTAATTAACAATAAAAACTATTTATTTAAATACATTTAGTAAAATGATTCATTTAAGTCCAAACCTCATTATTGAATGATTTGAATAACTTTTAAATGATATTTAGAAGTAATTAACAAGTCCAATCCCTATTATTAAAAAAGTTAATTAATTTAAATCCCTTATTTACAATAAATAATTAACTTCAAAGCATCATTAATTAACAAATTAATTAACTTAAAGTAATCATTTATAAAATGAAATTAACTCATCTTTAAAACAAGATAACAATAATCTTAAAAAAAGCTATTGAATAAAAATTAAGCGATTATTAATCCCCAAAATAAATAATTAAGTATTTATTTAATCTTTAAGCAAATAATTGAATAACAGTTAAATAAATTATTTAAAATAAGAATAATCTTTATTTATGTATTAAATGATAATTTAAAACTTTTATTTAAAACTAAATTAATATTCAAAAACTCTTTTTCAATAAATAATAAATATTAAATTTTAATAAAGTAATTTTAATAATAATTTATAGTCTAATAAGTCATTAAACATTAACTAAGCATAAAATAATAATAATTAATTTCTTAATTTGTATTTATGCATAGATTACACTTAAGACGTCATAATTAAGTAATTAGTAAATCAAAATATTATTAGTAAACAATTCTTTAGCTTTAAACCATCATTAATAAATAGTTAGTAACTTTAACACTTAATTAATAAAATTAATCTTAAATAATTAAATCAACTTAAACCACTTAAAAATACTTAACTGATTCTCAAAATTTTGGATAATTACTTTTTTTTAACCAATTTAAACAGTACACTTAGCTGTTAAAACCAACTCTGTTAAGGAATTTAAGTAAATGAAAATAGTGCCCAAATTGAGGCTTATCGACCGCGGTGGTACTTAAATAAGTTACCCTAATTTTCCACACATAAATAGGTTAACATGTTAATATCACATACAATATGGCTAGGTTACAATGTTTCTGGCACACAACAATCAAAAATCAATAGTCAAAATGCTAAGTCCACATCAATTCATATTGATAACAACTAATCATACAATTTAAACTATCACTTAATAGGCATAGAAAAAGTTTTTATTCTGCTCAACAGAAGTCCGTAGTGATCTACACTATTCAAATTAACTTGACAATACTTTATTTGCATAAATAAATCAAACAAATTTAAAAAGTGTGATTTTAATGGTGTTATTATTAAAATTACGCTATTTAAAACCTATCCATTTTAAAATTCTCTGAATTTCCACTTCACCAATTCTAATAGTAAACTACTCTACGATGTTGTGCTCGTGAATACGAACACGATGTAAAAATCTGTGAGTCAAAAGGATTTGAAACAGATGAGATATTTATTATATAGGTTAACACATATATTGTAATAAAATTTAAACAAAAATAACGTATGATTTCCTCATCCAAAAACAAACGGGCCAACCTACATAGGAAAACCTGACCCACATCCCTTCCTCTTCTCTTTTCCCTCCTTCATTTTTAATTTGCACCATTACCATGCTCTTTGTGCACCTAACACCATGATCTGGCCATTCGATCACCAAGGAAACCCTGGTAAACACTCCGGCATTGCGAGCTCCACCTTTCGTTCTTCTTAAGTCCACCATCTACTGCCACGCTTGAAAAGCAACCTTGCCTAACCACGCATCGACCCATCAGGTTGCAACCACCAATAGCTAACCGCGGCTACCGAGCTCCATCATCTGACCATTACAGCTAGATCTCCCTTCCTCAAACTCAAATTTTATCTGAGTTTGACTAAATGATACCCTAAAATTCCATAAAATCTAATACTAGCTACCCCCACAACATAGCCATAGTCACTATGTTAGACCAGCCTTTAAATGAACTTGATGCACTTAAATACCCACTAGAAGCAAGATTACACCCAAAAGAACACTACGTAGTGTCACTTATTTGTATATAAGTAGATCTAACTTCATAATATGCTCCATTATGATTTTGAGTATTTGTTTGGTTTCAGTTTTGGAAGGCTACTGTCTATTAATGAATTCCAATCGATAATTTCTCTATTCTTACTTCCAATGTTAGTTTTGCGGGTTTTACTTCTTTTTTTGGGAACATCAAGTCTGCTTTTTCATAGAAGATAGTACCACTAAAATACGGAAGAGAAAAAAGGAGATTTGCACAAGCATAGAATGACCAAATCTAGTTTGAAGTGGCAGAACAAATTAAACAGAACAGAAGTTGGATGCCTCTACTACTAAAACAATAACAATGCAAAACAGAAGTTAGACTGAGTGCCTAAGCTACTAAACATAAAAAGAAAACTTTGTTTTAATTTTTTTAAGTGATTGAAAGAAAGAAGTGACGTAGAAATCAAGGTGTAATGACCCAGATTTTAATTGTTTAATTTAACATTTGAAATTGGTTTTAGATGTTGTCTTGAAATTTAATAAATCGAATTTAATTGTTTTGAATATTTTATTAATATAATAATATTATAAGGATTTGTTTTCATGGACGTCTCCATTCGTAAATCGTTCACCGATTACTTGCATTCTGTAAGCAATCTTTCCAAATCTTTATAAGGTTCCTGCATCAAATCTTAACCAAAATCTTAGTAAACAAAATATAATAATCATTATATCTAATATCACAACTATGTGCAACTCTGGAAAAGGAATTTTCAAATCATATTTAATATAGTCTGTGCAAATCTAATGTAACCAGTACACTGGAGATCTCAGCGTATTCAAAACATTTCGGCTGTGTTGACTAAAGAGGAAATTTTATATATATATATATATATATATATATATATATATATATATATATATATCGGCTATGTACTGTCAAATGTGTAGTGCAAACCTTACCCAAATCTTTTATAATCTCCACTATATATATCGTATAAGATTGGCTAGACAAACTTTTAGATCAAACCTGGTAAGATATGCAGGTGTTTCAGAAAAATCTCTAAGACCATAACCAACAATTTGTTCTGTTCACTTATCCTCTCCCTTGTTTAGCAACTGATCGAACATGTCGAGCAACTAGGAAGGGGGAAGCATCCACGGGGCTAGCGAGGGGGGGGGGGGTTGTTTATAATGACAAAGATTTTGCCGTTATAAAATACAACGACAAAGTCTTTGTCGTTGTAATTTTATAACAACAAAGTCTTTGTCGTTATAAAATTATAACAACACAGACTTTGCCGTTGTAAATCACTTCACCAACCCTCCCCGCCGCCACTCCATCCTCATTCCCCTTTAAAGAAAGAATCCGTCAAATTGATTAAAGAAAGAATCCGTCACAATGTACTACCTACTTTAATAATGGCAAGACGACATATTAGTCAAATTGATTAAAGAAAGAATCTTTCACTACAGACTTTATTACGTGGAAGAAGACAACCTATTTTAATAAAGAATGGACATATCCGACAAGCATTTGCCAACAAGACAACCTACTTTAATAAAGAAAGGAAATATCCAACAATCATTTGCAAACAAGACAACCAACTTTAATAATATTACAAAGACTACTCATTCAAATTAATGGACGAAAGAATCTTTAAGTACAGACTTTACGAATAGCAAGAGGGAAACCTACTTTAATAAAGAACGGACATATACTTAAAATCTCTTATTGCATGCACTGTGGCCATGCTGGTGTCTTTGAACTATATATATTAGCACCAATCACATCTCCAATCCTATACTACCAGAACTACGCATAAAAAAAATTAACTTGAAGTTGCAGAAATAAATGGATCCAAACCTATACTACCAGAACTATGAAGTCATGAATCAAACTGATGATGCCGAACTAGAAATGGAGGAAGAGACGCAGGAGGAGCTGGAACAGCAAGCAATGGTTGGGTATTCCAATTTTTTTGTTGAAGGCTCAATGAACAACCGCCGAGGTAGTACACATGGCCGGATTAACTGGCGGTATAAGAGAGACTACAAGGATGGACATGAAAGACTAATGACGGAATACTTCATCGATAATCCGACCTACGACATAATTTTGTTTCGCCGTCGGTTTCATATGAGTTCGGCTATTTTCTCAAAAATTTATCTTAAACTTCATCAATCAAACCCATATTTCAATTATAGACTGAACGAAGCACAAGAAATCGGCCACTCACACCATATCAACATTTCATCAGCGTTGAGGATGTTAAGCCATGGAACATCTGGTGACCAAATGGATGAATAATTCAGAATCGCAGCATCAACAGCAATAGAGTGTCTGAACGAATTCTGTAAAATAGTTGTTCAACAGTTCAGGGAGGAGTATCTACGAACGCTTGGACCAAACGATATAAGCAGGATACTACATAGGGGAGAAGCTAGAGGATTTCCAGATATGATTGGAAGTTTAGATTGCATGCATTGGCCTTGGAAAAACAGCCCAACTGGATGGAAAGGAATATTCACCGGACATAAAAAAGTGTCGTCAATGATCCTTGAAGCAGTAACAACAGATGATTTATGGGTTTGGCATGCTTTTTTTGGAGTCCCAGGTTCGTTAAATGATATAAATGTTTTAGAACAATCATACCTTTTCAAAAAACTTGCTAATGGCCTGTCAACAGATGTTTCATATAATGTTGGTTATATCGAACACAAAACTGGATACTACCTAGTGGATGGAATATATCCAAAGTGCAGAACTATGATACAAGGATTCAGAGTACCATCAAATGACAAAGAAAGTTATTTCATTGAAAAAGTAGCTAGCTACAGAAAGGACATCGAACATACATTTGGTGTTTTACAAGCTCGCGTAATCCTGCTCGTTTTCATGATGCAAGAGTTCTTTCAGAAATCATGTATGCTTGTATAATAATACATAACATGATTATAGAGTCGGAACGAGGTGGATATAAGAATCAAAAGGCTAATTATCCTTACATGTTTAAGGGGCCTAATGCAAGACCCCATAAAGATATAAACTCAACGGGAGAATATGTTGTTATGGTTCAACACATTGAAGATCAATCTGCGCACTTCCAATTGCATGACCAGTTGGTGGAACATTTGTGGGACATAAAGGAAGGAATAGTCGGAATCATTAGTGGCTAGTTTATGTTTTCAAGACTTTTATCATGTATGTGTACTATATTTTGTTAAAAATTATGTATGTGTTGGTAGCTATGTACTATTCGTGTACTATGTATCAGTGTGTATTATTGTCAAAGATTGTTGTAATATGCATGTTAGTGTCTCAGTGTGTAGTCATGTCAATGTTTTGTCCTATGTCTCTGTTGTGGTTAAGTCTTTAAGTTAACATGTGCGCTCTTCTGCTTCCTTTCGACATTGGTTAGGAATTATGTCTCTATGTCAAGTCATTTCTGTGACTGTATCAGTGTGTATTATTGTCAAAGATTGTTGTAGTACGCTTGTCAGTGTCTCAGTGTATAGTCATGTCAATGTTTTGTCCTATGTCTCTGTTGTGGTTAAGTCTTTAAGTTAACATGTGCGCTATTCTACTTCCTTTTTACATTGATTACGAATTATGTCTCTATGTCAAGTCATTTCAGTGACTGTATCAGTGTGTATTATTGTCAAAGATTGTTGTAGTACAATTGTCAATGTCTCAGTGTGTGGTCATGTCAATGTTTTGTCCTATATCTCTGTTGTGGTTAAGTCTTTAAGTTAACATGTGCGCTCTTCTGCTTCCTTTCTACATTGATTATGAATTATGTCTCTATGTCAAGTCATTTCAGTGACTGTATCAGTGTGTTTTATTGTCAAAGATTGTTGTAGTAAGATTGTCAGTGTCTTAGTGTGTAGTCATGTCAATATTTTGTCCTATATCTCTGTTGTGGTTAAGTCTTTAAGTTAACATGTGCGCTCTTCTGCTTCCTTTCTACATTGATTACGAATTATGTCTCTATGTCAAGTCATTTCAGTGACTGTATCAGTGTGTACTATTGTCAAAGATTGTTGTAGTACGCTTGTCAGTGTCTCAGTGTGTAGTCATGTTAATGTTTTGTCCTATGTCTCTATTGTGGTTAAGTCTTAAAGTTAACATGTGCGCTCTTCTGCTTCCTTTCTACATTGATTACGAATTATGTCTCTATGTTAAGTCATTTCAGTGACTGTAGCAGGATTTGGAAACATTATGGTGAGTTGTATTGTCACCGTATCAAGTTTGTCTACTTGGAGGAGTTAAAAAACCTTATTTCCAACTCCTTCACTCAACTATATAACTCTCCCAAAATACTCCCAACTTACATCACTCAAAAAACCTTGTTTCCATCTCCTTTTTTGCATTCCCACAACCATGCCGTCGTGGCCATCAACTACTGACTCCGAGGAAGAGGCGTACGAACAGAGGAGACTTCAGGAGATGGAAGACGAATTACAGTTTCTAAACCAACTAACACCTCAGGCTCAACCACCTTACGCACCAAGGAACGTTCAACAACCACCTGAAGCTCAAGCAACCCATGTTCAACCAGCGTACGAACATTCGGTCCCTCAACCACAACAAGAAGTTGAGGTGTATCGAGTACCACCTTCTAAGAAGGAAGTGGACGCTTATCAAGTTTGTTGCTATTGCGGTTATGCGGTTGAAGTGGTTGTTCGAGCAGAGGGAAACAATATAGGTCGTTGCATGCAGAAATGTCCACTGTATCCTAATGGCTACACGGAATGGATAGACGACCCACTTTTCCCGAGGGGAGTGGCCTATGCAAATGAACTAGAATAACAGATTAGACGTTTGGAAAATGAAACTGACAGTTGTGATTGAACATAATGAGACTCCCTTAAGTTTCAACGTAAGAGACGTTGGCTAGGCAAACTATTTCCTACATTTCCTGCTTTGATGTTGTACTTGGCATCATGTATCAGTAATTGATGTATCTTTGTGATCAGTTGTGGGATTATGCTTATTATTAATTGTATCATTGTGTGAAGTAGGATATGTATCCTGTTTGTTCTCAAGTGTTTAATTACATATCCAAAATATTCCTATTTGAATTTATAACTCTACATTTCAAATCCAGATTAAATCACTATTCAATTTATATTGAAAATCCATTTATAATATAAATAAATTGTTATAAATTATAAAGGAATTCCATAGCGACTATTTTAAAATTTGATTTGGACATAACTCACAACCTATATGATGAAATCACGATTTTCCTCTTCCATTAGAAAAATATCGTCAACAGATTCGAACGTTTCTTGTTTTATAGAAATCCAACGTAAAACGGATTATGTATATTCGTTTAAATTTCGAATCGCCAAATTACGAACTGCCGTGCCATTTCAGACTCGATTATAATTATAATATAATTTATATGTTCTAATGTCGTTTATTAAATATAAACGTTATTATAATTTAAATCTAAATTGAATTAAATTAGTTAAATCATTTGATTCACATTAGAAACGAGACAACGGAAAAATACAAAGTCGACATCACTAGTACAAATGAGACAGGGAATCTCTGCTACCTGTCCGTCATTCATAAAACCCGTGCCACGGAAAAATACAAATGAGACAGGGAATCTCTGCTACCTGACCATCATTCATATATTGGGAAGTGGACTTGCGTTATTAAATAGGACCCTGCATCTTCTTCCTGTCTTCGTTATTTCTAACCCTCCAATAATTTCCTATCTTCATTATGTCTAGTTGGGAATACGATGATGAAACGATGGTTCAACTGTACGATACGTATGAAAGGAATAGGAAACTAATCGAAGATGTAGAGATTGTGCTAGAAACACATGCAGATGTCCAAGTCGAACCCGGAGAAGTGGATCCTGAACTTTTTAGTGCCACACAACCCAACGTTGTTTTCCCAAGAATTAGACCAATGCAAAAAACCCATCATGCTCGACTGATGGAAGTAATTGCTCGCCAGAACCCCGAAAGGTCAAGCTCTAGCATTATGGGTCGGACTATTCTTTGCTATTGTGGAGTGGAATGCAACGTGGTTGTTTCTAAGAGTCAAACCAATGCTGGTCGTCGATTTTGTGGGTGCAAGGCGTATATTGCTGCACAAAACCGACAAGGGTTGCAACGTTGTAATTTTTTCTCGTGGTATGATCCACTTTTGACTGAGAGGGGTGTCCAGTATGCACTGGGGATGCAAGCAGAGGTCGGTCGCTTGGAAAGATTGAACGTTGCAACAAAAGCAGAAATGTTGTACGGATGGAGCGGTTCTTGGAGAAACAAAGACTACTAGCAATTTGGATTGTCCGGTTGTTCTGCCATATTGTATCATAGTTGTATGCTGCATGTTGCATTGATTGTGGAATGTATCTTGTATCTCATATTTGGATGTATTGATGTTGTATGATGTACGTTGTATGTTATAATGATGTTGTATCCTATATTTTGTTATATTGGTGTATCCTTTATCGTAGCTGTTTGTTGTCTGTTGTCCCCGTTTAGACTAATCGACATTAATCCACAATAATACAATAACTTTACTACCAACACAACTAGTACATAAACAACAACCTTGAATCCACTGGAGTTGCCCTAACATAAACAACAACTAGTACATAAATACTACAAACAGTTCTTAATCATATTACAACTCAACCCAACATATATAGCTAGTCCTTATATGAACCACTGCCACTTCCGCTTCCGCCTTCTTTATACTTTCTGTACTCCCCAAGCTGCTCCGTTAATAATTCTTGCTGTAGAGGGGAAAGCTTACTAAAATCACATGTAATCATTTTGATATAATTCTTCTCTCACAGCAAAGCTTTCTTCTCATCCTAGTTCTCTCGTAGCATGACTTCTTTCTCCATCTGTGCTTGTCTTCGAAGCTCTCAATCATCCCAAACTGCCTTTTGGAACACTTCGTCGCTACGGTTTCTTTGCGCTACAAATTAACTTTATGCTCTCTAGTCTCTTAGTTGAATTCTCCATTGTTTCCAAAAATCTAGAAAACTCTGTACCGCGTTGCTCCAGCTGAATTGACTTGGCTCTGCCAGTAGGTCGTCCGTCACTAGTTCCATATAAAGGGCTTCTATCTTGCGAACTCGGGTCACTTCCTGGACTAGAATCAGAGTAGTTCATCCTTCTAGCCTTGTTTTGCTGCTCAAACATGAAGTTGCTTGGGTTCTTCCACTTCAGCAAACTAGATAGAAGCTCGAAGCAGTCTTCAAATTTAAATGGATGCCCATACTTTTGTTGGTAGGCCTTTCGTGACTCTTCAATCTATAAAACAAAGTCGAAATTGTATGAGTATATGACATTTCTAACTAATCATAGTACAACATGTTATTTTTAAAAATAATCCATGGTACTTACAACGTCATAAGGTTAGCACCGCTTGCTGCCTGTTCTGCAAACTTGTCAGTATTGCTAGATAGTTCTGACATGCGGCATTCATAACTCTATAACTGCCTCTAAGTGATCCCCATGTTCTACTCATCGCTTCCAAGGAATTGTAAAACTCTGCAACTCTTTCCCAAAATTTCTGACCTTTCATATTATTCCCAGTAATTATGTCCTGTGAAATGCGTATCTAAGATCTAGCAAGTGAAACGTACTACTCGGAAGTAAACTTACATTGTTTTTTTCTTCTATCCGTTGTTGTTCCTTCCCCTTCGGCATGTTCTTCCTCGATATCTTCTATTCCGTGATCCGCCTCAGGTACAACTTCAATTTGGTGTCGTTTATTGAAAATGCCGCTTAAAGACTTCCACTTAGTCTTTGTTTGGTTATATTCGGGACTTATAGGTGCAAGGTATTCTTGTTTACATTCTTCGGAATTTGTAACATTCGCATCCTCGTTCGCATCTTCCTCCTCCACCTCCTCCATTGAAGTTTCAACATTTTCTTCGTTCGTAGGAGAGGCATAGCCATATGAAAACTGTCCTTGCAGATTTTGCATACGTTCTCGGTCACGAACCTCGGTCTGTTGCGGAGTTAGGTAAGGTTGTTGACTTTGATCGGTCTGCATCATCATTGACAAATACGACGAATGATCGTCGTACATGGTTACCACGGGACATTGTTGGTATAACTATGGCAAGGCGGTAGATTGGATCGGAGGAAAATTAGGAGGAACGAGCGGTTGGTAAGGATGTCGGTATAGATAATTTGAATACGCCGGGTTTCCGTATTCGTGAGATGGATGAAATGATTGCTGTTGTTAGACTGGACGTTGCATGGCATAGGATGACGAGTGCGGTTGGGGCATGCGTTTCTTCTTTCCAGTTCGCTAGGGTGCAGAAGAAGACATTTTTTTGGTTGTAGAAGTTAAAGTTGAGAAGGTGATGTGGTTGTGTGGATAAAGAAGGAAGGAGGAGATGGTATATAGGGGTGGGAATGTGACCGTTGCACTAGCCGTTGTGGTGCAACGGCCTTCAGTTTATGTAACGATAGAGATTTTGCACGGACCTTATCGATCGCTAAATCGACCAAGACCATTCAAAAACCAAATATGCTAACTCTGGGAATACAACACATCAAAACAAATAACAAAAGAATCTTATAAACATTATAATAATGTTACATCAGAGTACAGAACATCAAAGTACATCGATAAAATACAGCAGAAGATACTTTACAATAATTTAATAAATTACAGCGGAAATGAATAAACTGATACAGCAGAAGTCTATCAATGCTCTGGACACAGCTTTAAGCTTCGATCCAAAATCCTGCTCAATATATCTGCAAAATAAGCTACTCGACTGCCCATGTGGAAAAGAGGGCACCCGAGTTTGCAAAGTGAAACAAACTACGGGTCAGACATGGGACTGGTATGAGAAATCTTTAATTAATTTTAACTAGTAATGAGGCTAATCACAGGACCACCCCCGCTAACGCGGAATGGGTTTACTCCATTAGATTGCCAATGCATGAAATAAAGTAAATCGTTAAACAACGCAATGCTTTTTAGAAAAATGAAACCATTATAAGACTCAAGTCCCATCACACAATGCAACGCAAACCGGAGGATTACCTTATAATTGTCATAAATGCTTGATACGATAAAAACGGATTTGATATTATTATTAGTGTATATATGTTTTAAAAACATTTCAATCATAATGTATCAATCATAGATGGCATAATACCCCATCCTACTATGTCGCCATACTAGTTCTACAATCAAAACTACATGATGTCGTATTGGAAGTTGGATTTCCATCATGAGTCAAGGCTAGGAACGATCTCCTTACTGATTCAAGACATTCTAGCAATGTATCAGGATTCAGAACCTGGTGAAACCTTGGATACATCAGGGGCGGTCCACATTTACTTTAGTGGATTGGCAATTCCTGTACACACGCTTCCCAGTCCTATTGAACCTATAATATGGCCATTGGCGACTGAATAAATACAAGGTCTCGAAAATTCCATCATCCACATAAGTAAAATGTCAGGGCCGGTAAGTCGATGACACCACTTCTGGCTAGAAAGAAACGTGTGCACTCCTTGCGTTCCTTTGCTCCGTTTCTGACTCTTACCGGGGTGTGAGGCTCGCAAGGTCACGCTATACACAAAGCTATGCCGAATAGGCTATGCTTTGATCATCATCCACAAGGCTCTGCTTTTCAACAAAAGCCTCGATCATTTGTATCTTGAGTGCCACATTGACAATCCACGCCATACGATCGATAACTATCAATATATAACCTATGAGCTTGTGCGTCTCAGAGAAGGGTGTTAAGCAAGAGAATAAATTCTCCGCCACACAGATATATATATTAAATAGAAATCAATTTAATTTACATGGAAAGAAATTCAATGTCAGACGCACATCCATTTACAAGTCTGTTATGGGTCTGAACGAAACCGGAGACACCTTATTTCTCATCCCGTATGTCCAATACGGAAGTGAGGTACTCACATATCCGGACAATCAACAAGTTCATCTGGACAAACTACCACCTTTAACCCTTTCCTAGGACGAAATCAGTCCAATGCATCAGTAGTCATCCATTCGATGTGAAGATCACCGGTCTTCAACCACCGTCTTCATCTTTGACTCTTAATCATCGTAGTAATTATTCGAAATGGGTTAAACCCGGTCTTTCCAAATAACTTGCGTATTTTATAACAAAAAAATCAAGTGCTATAAAAACATATCCAATGCCTCATTCCAATTCAGAACATTTTTTAAAATAAAATATTCACATTATTCTAACAAAGATAAATCCTTTAAATTTATTCTTAAATCTTTCTTTTAAAGATTTATTAAACTTCAATTTGATTTTGAATATCAAAAATTATTATTTAAATTTTAGGAAATTAATCTTATCTTTAACTAGGTTAAAGAACTAATGTCATTTAAAACACAGTTCATGGTAAAACGAAAATTGTCTTCCATTAAATATGGAATTTTTACCAAAATCAAATCAATATATGATCGATATAAATTTCTATATCAGACCAATAATATAAATGGAATAACGACAAAGCCTCTTAAATTCCATATATAATATCGATCTTCTTTTATAGAAGATTATCTCGATTATTATTAAATCAAATTCCATATGATTATAATTCAATATATTAAATTGGAAACATTACTTTGGAAAATTTCAATTAAATCTAAATAAAAGATTTTTACATTCCAAATTACATTTCCACTATCAATTGGGTTAAAGAACAGATGTCGCTTAAAACATAGCTCACAATAAACCCAATTCACATTTCCTTTTATTCTAATTAATAAATATAATTGGAAACCCTAATAAACTTAATTAAAGATTTATTCTTTTCTCAACTGGGTTTAAGAACGGTATTATTGAAGACACCATTCACGACAAACCCAAAAATCAAATTTATTTAATTCCAAATAAATATTAATTAATTGAAAAACTCCATTAAATCTTGATTAAAGATTTATTCTATTTCTTTATTAAAATAATGTTTACAAAATATTAGATTTTGGAAATTACTACTTTTAATTCGATTCATTATAAAATGAATAAAAATGATCGATAAACCCGTTCGGGTTAAATTGGCATTTCAAATTATAATGGGATAAATAGTCCAATTCATTACCATGTCACTAATGCCTCATCTAACAAAATACGTGATTAACATGTCAAAAAACATATTTTTATTTTTATTATTAAACACAATAAATTTGAACACTTAATATAGATACAATCATATATATATATATCATAACTCCAAATTACAATCTTGAAGTGATAATATATATTGGAATAAATTCCTGATTTTAATCAATATATATACTTATTCCAAATACTCAGTTTAGGAATGCTCAAAGCTTTATTTTCTTATTTAGATGTTATACGAGCTAGTCTTACAAACTCGTATCACCAACATATTATCTTAAGAATCGCAAAACCCATTAAATCTGTAACAACCCGAAAATCTGGACCAGTTTAAAATTTTTATTTTGGCAATTTTAGCGAATTTTGAACATTTAAAATGAATTATTTTAAATAATATCGACGAGAAATTTATTTTGAATATAATTCAAACGTATATATTATATACGTCGTCGTTAGAATATAATAATTATAAATAATTATAAATAGAATTGAAAATGGCGCGGTAGTTCGATAATTCAATTTCAAACTTCAATTGAATGTACCAGGTGCAAAACAATCCGGATTTTAGTGAAACCAAAAATATTAGAATCTATTTGAGGATATCTTTCCAACGAATCCGAAAAAGTGAAATTTCATAGCGGGAATCAAAAGATATGTCCAGTTGAAAATTCTGAATAGTCGCTATGGAATTCAGGCCCTTAAAAATGGAAAATTTTCAAACGACCTCGGATTCCGACGAAACCACTTTTGTTGGGTCCGTGATGTCAAGTTATTGCTAGATTCCAAATTTCATAATTTTCGAATCAATATGTGAGCGTGGCAAAAGAAAACGCGTTTGACCAGTTTCAGTTGATTTTAATCGACTAAAAAATGGCTATTTTTCATACAGCCTCAGAATTCGACGAAACTAGTTTTGTTAGGACCGTATCGTCAACACGAAGCAAGGAAATATTTTTCGGGAATTTTTAGAGTTCGTATGCAACCCCGGTAAATTGAAATGCGCGTTTAAATTCCATATATAGAGTTATATGTTGATTTTGATGAAAACTGATCGAAACGGTCAAATCAGCTTGCGATACATGTCCCATTGTGTTCGGAATGGGGGTAATTAGCTATGGACGATAGGCGGTGGGCCTTGTTTAGAGGTCAAATGAAAAAGTACCTTTTTGAAATTTAAAAAGAAAAAAAATATATTATTCTCTCTCTCTCTCCCCTTCAAAACCGCTGGGCCCCCTCCTTTCATCGTTTTATTCAAAAAAAAAGGGAAAGAGGAGCGGGCGACGGGGGGGAACCACCGCCGCCTCCATCGCGCCCCCCCCCCCCCCACTCAATGGCGCGCCGTCCGCCACAGCCGCCCCCCCATCCGTTCTTCCTCCTTCTCCTCCCTCCAGTGCTAGGTCGCGAGCCCCAATCCAACGCGCCGCCGTGAAGACCACCGCCCCTCCGCCGCCTACTAGAGGGCCCACCACCACCGCCGAGCTCTGAAACCCTCCCCGCCGCAATGATAAGGTAAATTTATTTAATTAAATCAGTTTCTAGATTAAATTCAGTTTTTAATTTATAAATACAGTGTTTAGGTTCAGTTTTAAATTAATATGAATACATAGAAAAAGTTATGATTTTTATGGCGAGAAAGTTAAGATTTTTATGGAGAAGTTGTTTTTAAAAATATAAAAAGAAGTGATTTTTAACGTGTAAAAAGATTAGAATTTTAAAATAGAAAAGATTAGATTTTTAAAGTAGAAAAGATTAAATTTTTAAAATAGAAAAGATTAGATTTTTAAAATAGAAAATATGAGATTTTTAAAAGAAGAAAGATGCGACTTTTAGCAAATAAAAATATGATTTTTATTACATGTAGAAAGAATAAAAATATAATTTTTATTATATATATGTTGAAATTAAAATGTTGTTTTTGTAGTGATGAAATAAAAATAAAAATCTTTATATTTGAAAAGGCGAAATCTTTATATAGAGAATAGCGAAGTAAAAAATTCGATTTTTATATATTGAATAGCGATGTAAAAATTTGATTTTTATATAGAGAATAGCGAAATAAAAATTCGATTTTTATATATTGAATAGCGATGCAAAAAATCGATTTTTATATATTGAATAGCGAAGTAAAAATTCAATTTTTATATATTGAATAGCGAAGTAAAAATTCGATTTTTATATATTGGATAGCGAAGTAAAAATTCGATTTTTATATATTGAATAGCGAAGTAAAAATTCGATTTTTATATATTGAATAGCGAAGTAAAAATAGAATATTATCTTTATATAATAGCGAAGTAAAAATAGAATATTATCTTTATATAGTAGCGAAGTAAAAATAGAATTTTTATCTATATAGTAGCGTAGTAAAAATAGAATTTTTATCTATATAGTAGCGTAGTAAAAATAGAATTTTTATCTATATAGTAGCAAAGTAAAAATAGAATTTTTATCCATATAGCGTGATTATAAAAATGTGATTTTTATATACATAACAACAATATAAAAATGTGATTTTTATATATGTAGTGGCTACGGGCAACGAAAGTGGCAAAAGGCGAGAACGACGAAGATTTCTACATAAGAAGAGTCGCGGCGTTAGTTTAGCTATTGGTGAGAACTTCTCACTCTAAATTTCTTTTTCTAGTTATATATATACTAGGATGCAGACGGTGCTTAGCAGCACCCGACACCCGTCATCCACAGACCATGGATGGCTTGTATGCTTGTTTGATGTGTTGTGAAATTTGTTTGTCATATTGATGTGAAATCGATAATAAAATGTAGATAGTTGAAATAAAATAATTATCGTTAAAAATAAAATTTTAACGTGAATGTGAGTAAATGAATATTTATAAACAAATCGGCCGATTTTTTATATACACTGATTTGACTGATATTGATTGGGATGATAAATTTTACACATCGCCCAACTGCACAAATAAAAATCTGTGTTTGTTGATTTGAAACCCCACACGGGTATTGGGATGATATTTGAGTACACTTATCCCAATTATTTAATTGAATGTCGATCGATGGGTCGACAGGCTGTGTAAGCATTAATTATTTTTATTTGATGCTTATGCAGTTGTGTGGTGCACTTTGGATGATGGTTGATTGTTTGTCGTTGCTATTATATACATGTGTTGTATGGAATCCATATAATTAACGTTATATGGTAATTGATTGGGCTTCATTCCAATTGGGAAAATAATGAATATTATAAAAGGAAATTCATGTGTTGAATATAAAAATAGTCATGTGTTGACGATATTCATGTGTTGAAACTATTTATGTGTTGAGTAAAATATTTTGACAATAAAATTTACATCTTTATCATATTTAAATTAGAACTACTTAACGGTGGAGTCTGATTGAAAATCAAACGATAGATACCAAAATTTTATAAAATATTTTACATAACAAAAATAGTCATGTGTTGACAGTACTCATGTGTTGAGATTAGTCGTTTGTTGAAAAAAAATATAGATTCATGTGTTGAATAAAATAAATATTCATTTGTTGAATAGGATAACGAATTTATTGAAATATATAGAGCCGTGTTGATTAGAGTTGCGTCATTTTGACGTGAACGATATTTATATCGATTATATTCGTTTTTATAATGAATATTGAAAAGAAAGTGATTTCAAAATATAACGTTTTGAAAATATTATCATTTATATAGTAATGATATGAAATATCCAATTTTGATTTGAAACTGAATATAGAGTTGAAATGGTTTTGAAAATGAAGTTAAAACGATTTATAAAATACGTTTTAAAAAGGAAATCGACGAAATATATATATAATATATATATTATATATATAATGGTCTGAATAGAACGCGCCGCGCCGCGGCAGTTCGCGAATTTCGACCATTAACTTCGAATTGACTTTGCGGGAGATCCGACCGTCGGATTCTCCTAAAACCGGAACCGTTGGGTTCGTATCGAAAAGAGCTTTCCAATGAATATTAGAAATTTGAAATCTAAAGGTTGGATTTGGATTTATGTCCAAATCAAATTTGGAAAAGGTCGTTGTAAGTGCAGTTCGATGGCCGTTGATGGAAATCGACTGTACGGGCCTTGATAAAATTATTAAAAATATCTATAATTCGTGTAAAATCATAAGAAATGATTTGGAAAAAATTAGGCTGAAAAATTCCATATTTGAAAAGATAAAAATAGATTTTTATCGAAATGAACTAGTTTTGAACTAGAATTAAAATCAATTTATTTTTGAAATAAATAAATTGAATTTGAAAGTGATTTTAAAAATAATCAATATTCCCAATACGTGAATTGGACTGGAGTTGAATTAAATTATCTTCGGAATATTTCGATGTTGGATTTCGTGACCATACAGATATTGTTATAGGAATTTGAAAGATATATTTTATATCGTTATTTCCAATACGATATTTGTTGGTTTCAGAATTTGATATTGAATATAAGCCGGTATATTTTCTATTCAGAGCCTTGTATTTAATATCAAATATGATTTGGGTTTATCGTAAATCGTGTTTTAGATGACATTGGTTCTTTAACCCAGTTAAAGGCAAGGTGTGGATTTATGAAAGGATTAAAACTAAGTGGAGTTTTAATGAATCTTTAATTAGATTAAAATGTGAATTGATAATTTAAATTATCAAATCTGAAAAGTGATCGAGAGTGGAGTATCACCAGTTTTTCTCCAAATCGATAGTTAAATCTTTAATTAGATTTGAACGTGAAATGGTAATTAATTTTACCGATAACACCATGGTGTTAGGTATGGAGTATTACCAGTTTTGCTCCAGGGGATGAATAGGTTGGGATTGGGAAATAAAATAAATAATTACTTCGGTCTGGTTCACTAATCCCGACTAGTTTGAAATGATATCCAAAGGAAGATTAAAGAATAAATTTAGAAGAATTTATCTTGGATAAAATTAATGGGAACCTTTCCCTAGGAATGTGATTTTGTGAATAAAAGAATATTCTGAATTGGAACGAGGCGTCTGTTGTGTTTGTATAATATTTGTTTATCATATACGTGGGTTATTCAGAAAGGTCGGGTTTATACCCATTCTGAATAACCGATTCGACGAGATGTCGAAGATAAAGACGGTGGTTGAAGACCGGAAGTCTTCACATCGTTTGGGTGATTACTGATGATCTTGATTGGGCTGTACACCCAAGATGAGGGAAACAGTTGGTGATCGTCCAGATGTACTTGGAGATGGATGGATATGCGAGGAAAGTGCTTCCGGTTTCGTTCAGACCCAGAACGAACTTGTAAATGGATTATGTGTCTGACATTGGATTTTATTCTGTGTTGATTGATCTCTATTAAATATACATCTATTTGGCGGCGGAGAATTTATTCTCTTGCTTAACGCCCTTCTCTGAGACGTACGAGATCATAGGTTGTATATCGATGGACATCAGTCGCATGGAGTGAATTGCCAGTGTGGCACGCGTAAGTGGCAATTGATCAGGGCTTCTATTGAAAAGCAGAATCTTGTGGTTGATGATCAAAGCACGGCCTGTGTGGCGTAGCTTTGTGTATAACGTGAATTCGCGAGCCTCACACCTCGGTATGAGTCAAAAACGGGAGACGGACCGCTGGGAGAGCACGACATTTCTTTCTAGATAGGGTGGTGTCAGTGACCTACCAGCCCTGACATTTATATACTTTTCACCTGTGTGGTTGTTGGAATGCGAGGCACCTCGGATATAGGTCTGTAAGGACCGGGAAACGTGTGTTCAGGAATAACTAATCCTCAAAAGTAAGAGAGGACCGGCCCAACCGATTCCAAGGATCAAAGTGGGATCCTGGGACATTTGCTAGAGTGTCTCGAACGCGGAGAGGAGCTTGCCCCTTGCCTCGACTCATGACGGAAATCCAATTTCCAATACGTGTATTTCGGTTTTATTTGTAGAACCTAGTATGGCGACATAGTGGTATGGGTCATTCATGCCGCCTATGATTGATATTTATAATTGAAATTGATTTGACACTATACACTTATTATAGTATCAAATAATGTGTTTTTAACGTATCAAGCATGCTTTGGCTGTTATAAGGTAAAAACCCTATCCTCCGGCTTGCGTTGCATTGTGTGATGGGACCTGGGTCTTATAACAGCTTCATTTTTCTTTATTTAGCATTGTGTTGTTTGTTTTATGCACTGGTATTCTTGGGAGGAAACCCGTTCCGTGTTATACGGCGTGGCCCCTTGATTTACCTAATTTTAAAAATAAAGATTAACAACTGTTTTAGTTCTCACACCAGTCACATGACTGACCTGGAGTTTATTGTTTTAACATAAATTCTGGGTGCCCTTATTTTCGACACGGGCAGCAAGTAGTTTTGGTTTTGCAGATTTATATTCACAGGATCCTGATTTATAGCTGGAACGATGCTCGGAAAGCTCTGTATCCGTGTATCACTTTCAGTTGTGTTTTGTATATTTTTCCGCTGCTATGTAATTTATTGTAATCTCTGATATTTATCGAATGTAATTTATTCATTTATACTCTGTATATTCTTGTATCTGATGGAATTGTTGTAATAACAATGAAATGTTCTTCCGTCTGCGTTCTGATTTGCCCTGTTCTCAAAATGATCAGGGGTTTCGAACGGTCTTTGTCGGTTTAACGATCGATTCAGATTGAGCGATATTCCTTGCCGTTACAAAATCCTTACTTCTCGGTTACCCAAAAATCCAGGTTGTTATAGACTTCCCCCCTTATATAAATTGCGTCGTCTCAACTTGTTAAGATTATTTCTTCATCAATTTTAGATTCTTCTAGTTATTTATCTCAATTTGCCTCTTAAAAATTTCTCGATTTAGAAAGCTATCACATGAAATTTAAACACTTTCATCATATTAAACTTTTTTTTTAAAAAAAACATCAAAATCTCCCGTTTAACTTACCCAAGCCTTCAATGAAGTTTTAATCATATTAATTAGCTCATTAATATCAAGCTTTAAACAACACAAGTTACCTTCCACAAGGCGTATTTTGAAGTACACACTCAAGATTCTCGCTTCCACATCATTACTTGATGCTAACTTGCCATCGAGATTACCTAAATTTTCTCAACAATGGCTGCTACTTGGATTTTTAATCAACAAATAGACTCGCCATTCTACGGGTTATATGCAATTCAATGGCTGCAACTTGTCAAGTGAATGTAATTATGAATGTGTATTCCAAAAATGACGCACTTGTTTTAGAAAGTTGTATATTAAAAACTCTATTATATGCAACCCATTTTAATTTTACATTTACAATTTGATTGTAGTAACATTACTCCACTATTTCCCATCAATCCTTCTTAGTACTTGGCTGCAATGCCGACAAATCATCACCATCACCTCGCCAAAGCCACTATACTCTGCATTCCACATAGTGATTTAACAGTATTCCAACGTGTTAATTTCATAACTTACTTTGTAACAAATCATGTTTCGCTGCTCATCTTCAGTGTTGTATAGTCTCGAGTAAGTGCTTAAGAAATTTCTATCGATATCGTTGATCAGACGTATCGTCCAAAACCATTAAGACACTCATCAGACCATTCAGCACCTACAATGATCACCAATTTAATTTAATTATTGGTTTATAAAGTAATTAGCTCATGGATATTTGTAATTTCACACTATTCTCATCCCTTATCTCATGATTAAGGTCAAAACCACTTTTAAATTTTAAGTTTCAAATACCCTCAAATTCCTTTTTTCCAAACCCAATCACTCACTCAAGTATCGAGAATAAGGTGAAAATTTTTCCTAAAATTTTACCGAAAGGTTCAAACTTTAAAAGATAAAGATGATGGAAAGATTCTCTTATCAAATCACATTAGGATAAAAAGTTATCAACAATGGAATACTTTTGGAATAAACCCCTTATTCTTATATGTATTCCTCAACCACAAGGTTCCCACGACTCTCAGATAAGGAACTCAAGATAGGGTAACAAAGGAAACGATAAAGTAGGCACGATTGTCATTATTCCACGTTGTAACACATGTACTATTCTGGTTCTGTTCTGTGTTTAATGTACTTTGTTCTTAACTTCTGCTCTGATACCATTTTGTAACGTCCCACCCCGAGACCCACCCTAATAAAGAGCATTACTAGGTAATGTTGTCTATTAGAATGGAGAATAGGGCTGGTTAAGGGCGACCACTCGTAGAATTGCATTAGCAAGTTCTAAGTATGTCGATAAAGTGATTGCTATTTTTTTTCAAGAGACTCGACATACTTAGTACTTTATGTAGTACAGTTCTACAGTGACTCTAGAATTAGCTCAGAACATAGTACATATAAATACACCATCACAGATCATAGAACAGTTGCAAAATATTACATCATTAGAGTACAACAATTACATGTGCTACAAAAGAATAGATACGACGCAATCTCTTACAATATGTGACAACAATTAAATAATAGAGAGCTCAATAATGAATCAATAGAAAACTCTAGAACTTGAACCCGATTGGAAGCTGCAACAGATATGATAGCTCAAAAGAATGGATGCTAACATCAAACTCAGCGACTACACCTGAAATATCTCGGTCTGACCTGAGGAATACACACACGGGTCAGTCTAGTTTACAAATCAGTATAAGAAATAAATAAGCACAAGATATACAACTCTTTACCCTAAAAGTTGTGAATATGATGACATAAAGGGATTAGTTAGTTTCAGTTCACATGACATAACTAAAGAGATAAATATATAAGTCTCGAGGACTAGATCTAGGCTAAGTATATCACGATACTCAAGCCACTATGGAAACACCAATTCTCTCAAAATTAGTATATACATCTCTAGCGAGTTAAATTATCAATAAAAGGAGTATCCCACTCCAAAATATCTAAATCTCAAAATATATTGGATGTGAAATCCAATTACTCTCTACGAACGTACGATCATCCCAATCGAGTTAAAATCATCGAACCCAAATAGTAAAAGAAATCATAAGGAATTTACACATGCCATAATAATAAAGCTCATCCCAAGCTGTAATGTTGCTCCTCTCGAGCAAGAACCCTGTATTATCAAATAAAAATCATCAATATCATCATATAACTTAAGTGAGTCAAATATCACAAAGGAGCATCACACTCCAACATAAAAAATCACAAATTGTTTATGTAAATTTATAATCCAATAACCTTGAATGTATGATCGTATAGATCAAATCATAAAATATCATCACAATATGGATCCATTAGAAATAAATATGCACGTGCAACCACATGATAATATAGCTCTCCCCGAGCTTAGCTCAGTACTTATACGTATTGAAGTTAGGTGCCTATCACTGCGACCCCCCGTCGAGTGTATCTTGACCCCCCCCCCCCCCCCCGGTCAAGTGAATACGTATACATGACTCCCCCCGAGTCTCAGCTTCCCCCCATAGCAAAGTACTGGCTTAACAAACACAATACGTGTCACTGACCCACAGTCAGTAACCCTAGTAGTGGTAACAATGCGTCCCATACCACACGTTCTCACTACTGGTTCACTAGCTGCTTATCAGCTTCGCAATTGAAAACATCGAAAATACCAAATCATTGAAAGCACCAAATCATCGAAAACACCAAATCATCAGATTCAGTCTAACTATATTGGAATTAACCAACTTCGTATACATTCGTGTCTCATACCACGGAGTGTACAATGTCTTTTAATAGCCAATACATTATCTTGAAGGGTGCAAGGTTATGTAGTTTATCTATAAGAAAATATTTGAATTAGTAAAGCCACATATAAAACTTTGGCTTCAAAATCTGTTGTTTTCTTTCTTGAGTTCTTTTTACTTGAAAATAGATTTTTCATACTATTATTTTGAGGCTGTTTATATTCTAAAACTAAAACCATAAACTCTTTAGCCTCAAAACTATAAAGAAATTGATATCTATTCATATATGTTCAAAATTAGTCTAAAACGTGCTAAGTGTGCCCAATCACCTTAAGATGTCAACCATGAATCATAACAAATTTTCCCAAGATTTGGAGTTTGGGTTAAATAAATTATATACATGGTTTATTAAACCAATATAATGGTTAAACAAATCACAAAACCATGGAAAAATCATGAAAAACACATCAAGGCTCAAAAATGCACCAAGAGACAAATTCTAGTTGCAACTTTGAGGTTAGTTTTGAATGACCAGCCAATGTCCGTTTGGTCTACAATTCGACTTGCACAAACAATAATTATATATCTTTCAATAAAAAAAAGAATCGTTGAATTCCGACATTATATGAAGAAGAAACAGAGCCTCAAACTTGGACTCATATTCTAGTGTTGACCTAATCTAAAATCGCTTCTGCTTACGAATTTGAGGTTACTTCGGGATAGCCAAGCGATGTCCGATTGGTCTAAAATTCAACATGCACAAACTAAGATAGTATGTCTTTCAATAAAAAAAAGAATCGCTCAAAATGGATCAAGGACCATGAGGTTACAACAACCCAAAGTTACACTTCGGCTGTGATTTCATCAATTAGCACAAAATGAACAACAATCACGACGAAACCCCAACTTTAGCACTATGTTTGCCCACACAAACCAAGACGTAATGACACCAGAATTTCCAGTATTATAGACAAGATTTCAGTCATCAAAAATAAAAAAGAATCACTCAATTCCGTTCAAAAACGAAGGAGATACAGCACCCCAAAGTCAGACCTAGACGCTGTTTTGTTTTAGGTTAAAATCCCAGCGAAACCCCAACATTGGTGACCCATTTATCCACTCAAATCAATCCAAAATGTCACCAAAATTTCAGATAAACTCACAAAATAATGAACAATGACATGCAAAAAGAATCACACCAAAAGACCTAGTATTCAGAGAGTTATGAAGGCTCAAAGTGAAGGTTTGGCCGTGCTTTCAAAATTACACAACAAAATGCAAAAGCTTCATGAAAGGCTATGCTTTTCAATTCGAATTAGCAAAACACATACTAATATTCAAAATAAATGTAAACTAGAATGTGTGAATCAGTTGACTCACCTTGATTGGATTTAAGTAATATTTCCATCAATTTGGGGCTGTAAAAGATCATTTGGAGCAAGAAACCCCCGAAAGAAGAACATGCAGCAACCATGGAGAATGATGTATCGAAGATTATATATTTAACTGAAATTGGCTGGAGAAGGGACTAGAGAACCACTAAATTCAATTCGAACAGGAAATTTAACCATTCAGGTTGTTTTAGAGGGAGAGTATGCGAAGAGGAAACCATGGAATTTCAACTCACCCAAAATGACGAAGGAGGCTACCGAAGATGAAGAAAAAGAACGTATTTCTTTTTCTTCTCTTGTTTCTGATTTAGGGTTGGAAAATTACCCTAAAAACCCTACTACTTATAACAAGTTAAACAACCCAATTTTTAATATTTAGCATTTGGTTCAATCTTTTAATTTTAGGCCCAATTGTACATTACTTAAGCAAATTTAGTTATTCACACTATTACAACATTATTAACATATTAGTATCTTATTTACACACACATTAATACACTAATTTTAATTGTGTTTGATTCATAAAACACAAATACACACTACAATAAATCTCAAAATACTTTAAGGAATGTTGTAAATAACAATTTTGACACCACTAGCAAATATAAATATGTTTGTCTATAATTATTAACTTGTGAACATATTTATATTTCAACAAGAAGTTTACATTCCTTACTGCTAAATTAAATCCATTAACTCTAATGGATAATCAACAAATACATTGATTTACAATCAATACTCATAATTTTATATTGAAAATAATCTGCTTACAAAACAAATGTTGTTGTTAATATTATTAATACAATAAAACCACATATTTATCTGTTAAGAACAATCGACAAATTCAATCATTATATTATTACCAAAATATTCTAACCAAGTTTAAAACATCGTTTAATGGTTTAATAATTATTTCAATCAACATATATATTACCTTTTAAAACACTCTTATATTTGTACAACAAGATCGTTGCACACTTCATTAATTTAACAACTTAAATTTATCAATAGTAAAAATATATTCACAATCTACAAATATTGATTCACAATCAATATTCATAATCCAATTAATTTATTGATTATTCTTTTATTTTTCTGTATATCAAGGACATAAATTTTCAACTTCTTATTGTATACTACAATAATACATAAAACGCTATAAAAGTGTTTTAGACATTAATTTAAACACACCACACCAAATCAACTTGTGTTTAATTTGATAATTCAATACACAAATTAATACACAACACAATTACTCAATTTAATTTTCAAATTCAACATAATTTACCAAAATAAATGTGTTTAACAAAATATCTTCATTTATTTGTATAATCTTTATAACACAACAAATAAATGTCACCAATGCCTCATTTAACAAAATACATCATTATCATGTCAAAACACATATTTTTATTTTTTATTTTAATTATTATTATTAAACAAAATAAATTTGAACACTTAAGATATATACAATCATATATATATCATAGCGCCAAATTACAATCTTGAAGTGATAATATAAATTGGAATAAATTCCTGATTATAACCTATATATATATATATATATATATATATATATATTCCAAATACTCAGTTTAGGAATTCTCAAAGCTTTATTTTCTTATTTAAATGTTATACGAGTTAGTCTTACAAACTCGTATCGTCAACATATTATTTTAAGATTCACAAAACCCATTAAATCCTTACTTCTCGGTTACCCAAAAATCCGGGTTGTAACAGACTTCCCCCCTTAAATAAATTACGTCCTCGCAATTTGTTAAGATTATTTCTTCATCAATTTTTGATTCTGCTAGTTATTTATCCCAATTTGCCTCTTAAAAATTTCTCGATTTAGAAAGCTATCACATGAAATTTAAACACTTTCATCATATTAAATTTTTTTTTTTAAAAAGAACATCAAAATCTCCCATTTAACTTACCCAAGCCTTAAATAAAATTTTAATCGTATTTATTAGCTCATTAATATCAAGCATTAAACAACACAAGTTACCTTTCACAAGGCATATTTTGAAGTACACACTCAAGATTCTCACTTCCACATCATTACTTGATGCTACCTTGCCATCGAGATTACCTAAATTTTCTCAACAATGGCTGCTACTTGGATTTTCAATCAACAAATAGCCTCGCCATTCTCCGGGTTATATGCAATACAATGGCTGCAACTTGTCAAGTGAATGTAATTATGAATGTGTATTCCAAAATTGACGCACTTGTTTTAGAAAGTTGTATATTTAAAACTCTATTATATGCAACCCATTTTAATTCTACATTTACAATTTGACTGGAGTAACATTAATCCACTATTTCCCATCAATCCTTCTTAGTACTTGACTGCAATGCCGACAAATCATCACCATCACCTCGCCAAAGCTACTATACTCCGCATTCCACATAGTGATTCAAAAGTATTCCAATGTGTTAATTTCATAACTTACTTTGCAACAAATCATATTTCACTGCTCATCTTCAGTGTTATATAGTCTCGAGTAAGTGTTTAAGAAATTTCTATCGATATCATAGATCAGAGGTATCGATCAAAACCTTAAGACACTCATCATACCATTCAACACCTACAATGATCACCAATTTAATTTAATTATCGGTTTATAAAGTAATTCTCTCATGGATATTTGTAATTTCTCACTATTCTCATCCCTTATCTCATGATTAAGGTCAAAAACACTTTTAAATTTTAAGTTTGAAATACCCTCAAATTCCTTTTTTCCAAACCCAATCACTCACTCAAGTATCGAGAATAAGGTGAAATTTTTTCCTAAAATTTTACCGAAAGGTTCAAACTTTAAAAGATAAAGATGATGGAAAGATTCTCTTATCAAATCACATTAGGATAAAAAGTTATCAACAATGGAATACTTTTGGAATAAACCCCTTATTCTTATATGTATTCCTCAACCACAAGGTTCCCACGACTCTCAGATAAGGAACTCAAGATAGGGTAACAAAGGAAACGATAAAGTAGACACGATTGTCATTATTCCACGTTGTAACACATGTACTATTCTGGTTCTGTTCTGTGTTTAATGTACTTTGTTCTTAACTTCTGCTCTGATACCATTTTGTAACGCCCCACCCCGAGACCCACCCTAATAAAGAGCATTACTAGGTAATGCTGTCTATTAGAATGGAGAATAGGGCTGGTTAAGGGCGACCACTCATAGAATTGCATTAGCAAGTTCTAAGTATGTCGATAAAGTGATTGCTATTTTTTTTCAAGAGACTCGACATACTTAGTACTTTATGTAGTACAGTTCTACAGTGACTCTAGAATTAGCTCAGAACATAGTACATATAAATACACCATCACAGATCATAGAACAGTTGCATAATATTACGTCGTTAGAGTACAACAATTACATGTGCTACAAAAGAATAGATACGACGCAATCTATTACAATATGTTACAACAATTAAATAATAGAGAGCTCAATAATGAATCAATAGAAAACATTAGAACTCGAACCCGATTGGAAGCTGCAGCAGATATGATAGCTCAAAAGAATGGATGCTAACATCAAACTCAGCGACTACACCTGAAATATCTCGGTCTGATCCAGGAATACACACACGGGTCAGTCTAGTTTACAAATCAGTATAAGAAATAAATAAGCACAAGATATACAACTCTTTACCCTAAGAGTTGTGAATATGATGACATAAAGGGATTAGTTAGTTTCAGTTCACATGACATAACTAAAGAGATAAATATATAAGTCTCGAGGACTAGATCTAGGCTAAGTATATCACGATACTCAAGCCACTATGGAAACATAACACCAATTCCCTCAAAATTATTATATACATCTCAAGCAAGTTAAATTATCAATAAAAGGAGTATCCCACTCCAAAATATCTAAATCTCAAAATATATTGGATTAGAAATCCAATTGCTCTTTACGAATGTACGATCATCCCAATCGAGTTAAAATCATCGAACCCAAATAATAAAAGATATCATAAGGAATATACACGTGCCATAATAATAAAGCTCATCACAAGCTGTAATGTTGCTCCTCTCGAGAAACAACCCTATATTATCAAATGAAAATCATCAAAATCATCATATAACTTAAGTGAGTCAAATATCACATAGGATCATCACACTCCAACATAAAAAATAACAAAATGTTATGTAAATTTGTAATCCAATAATCTTGCATGTATAATCGTATAGATCAAATCAAAAAATATCATCACAATATGGATCCATTAGAAATAAATATGCACGTGCAACCACATGATAATATAGCTCCCCCCGAGCTTAACTCAGTACTTATAAGTATTCAAGTTAGGCGCTTATCACTGCGACCCCCCCGGTCGAGTGTATCTTTACCCCCCTCCCCGGTCAAGTGAATACGTATACATGACTCCCTCCGAGTCTCAGCTTCCCCCCGAAGCAAAGTATTGGCTTAAAAAACACAATATGCGTCACTGACTCACAATCAATAACCCTAGTAGTGGTAACAATGTGTCCCATAACATACGTTCTCACTACTGGTTCACTAGCTGCTTATCAGCTTCGCAATTGAAAACATCGAAAATACCAAATCATCGAAAGCACCACCAAATCATCGAAATCACCAAATCATCGAAAACACCAAATCATCAGATTCAATCTAACTATATTGGAATTAACCGACTTCGCATACTTTCGTGTCCCATACCACGGAGTGTACAATGTCGTTTAATATCCAGTACGTTATCTTTAAGGGTGCAAGATTGTGTATTTTATATATAAGAAAATATTTGAATTAATAAAGCCACATATAAAACTTTGGCTTAAAAATCGGTTGTTTTCTTTCTTGAATTCTTTTTACTTGAAAATAGATTTTTCATACTATTATTTTAAGGCTATTTATATTCTAAAACTAAAACCATAAACTCTTTAGCCTCAAATCTATAAAGAAATTGATATCTATTCATATATGTTCAAAATTAGTCTAAAACGTGCTAAGTGTGCTCAATCACCTTAAGATGTCAACCATGAATCATCACAAATTTTCCCAAAATTTGGAGTTTCGGTTAAATAAAATATATACATGGTTTATTCAAACAATATAATGGTAAATAATATCACAAAACCACGGAAAAATCATGAAAAACACATATCAAGGCTCAAAAATGCACTAAGAGACAAATTCAAGTTGCAACTTTGAGGTTAGTTTTGAATGACCAGCCAATGTCCGTTTGGTCTACAATTCGACTTGCACAAACTAGAATTATATATCTTTCAATAAAAAAAGAATCGTTGAATTCCGACATCATATGAAGAAGAAACAGAGCCTCAAACTTGGAATCATACTCTAGTTTTGACCTGATCTAAAATCGCTTCTGGTTACGACTTTGAGGTTACTTCAGAATGAACAAACGATGTCCGATTGGTCTAAAATTCAACATTCACAAACTAAGATAGTATGTCTTTCGATAAAATAAAGAATCGCTCAAAACGGATCAAGGACTATGAGGTTACAGCAGCCCAAAGTTACACTTCGGCTGTGAATTCATCAATTAGCACAAAATGAACAACAATCACGACGAAACCCCAACTTTAGCACTATGTTTACCCACACAAACCAAGACGTAATGACACCAGAATTTCTAGTATTATAGAAAAGATTCCAGTCTTCAAAAATAAAAAAGAATCACTCAATTCATATGAAAAACGAAGGAGATACAGTACCCCAAAGTCGTACCTAGACGTTGTTTTGTTTCAGGTCAAAATCCCATCGAAACCTCAACTTTGGTGACCCATTTATCCACCCAAATCAACTAAAAATGTCACCAAAATTTGCAGATAAACTTATAAAATAATGAACAATGACATGCCAAAAGAATCACACCAAAAGACCTAGTATTCAGAGAGTTATGAAGGCTCAAAGTGAAGGTTTGGCTGTGCTTTCAGCATTACACAACAAAATGCAAAAAGCTTCATGAAAGGCTATGCTTTTCAATTCCAATTAGAAAAACACATACTAATATTCAAAATAAATGTAAACTAGAATGTGTGAATCAATAGACTCACCTTGATTGGATTTAAGGAAGATTTCCATCAATTTGGGGCTGTAAAAGATCATTTGGAGCAAGAAACCCCAAAAGAAGAACATGCAGCAACCATGGAAAATGAAGTAACTCAATCCTTCTGATTTCTTCATCGAAGATTGTATATTTAACTGAAATTGGCTGGAGAAGGAATTAGAGAACCACTAGATTCAATTCGAACTTGAAATTTAACCATTCAAGTTGTTTTGGAGGGAAAGTATGTGAAGAGGAAGCCATGGAATTTCAACTCACCCAAAATGACAAGGAGGCTGCTGAAGATGAAGAAAAAGAACGTATTTCTTTTTTTTTCTCTCGTTTCTGATTTAGGGTTGGAAAATTACCCTAAAAACCCTACTACTTATAACAAGTTAAACAACCCAATTTTTAATAATTAGCATTTGGTCCAATCTTTTAATTTTAGGCCCAAATATACATTACTTAAGCAAATTTAGTTATTCACACTATTACAACATTATTAACATATTAGTATCTTATTCACACACACATTAATACACTAATTTTAATTGTGTTTGATTCATAAAACACAAATACACACACTACAATAAATCTCAAAATAATTTAAGGAATGTTGTAAATAACAATTTTGACACCACTAGCAAATATCAATATGTTTGTCTATAATTATTAACTTGTGAACATATTTATATTTCAACAAGAAGTTTACATTCCTTACTGCTAAATTAAATCCATTAACTCTAATTTATAATCAACAAATACATTGATTTACAATAAATATTCATAATTTTATATTGAAAATAATCTTCTTACAAAACAAATGTTGTTGTTAATGTTATTAATACAGCAAAACCACAGATTTATCTGTTAAGAACAATCGACAAATTCAATCATTATATTATTACCAAAATATTCTAACCAAGTTTAAAACACCATTTAATGGTTTACTAATTATTTCAATCAACATATATATTACCTTTTAAAGCACTCTTATATTTGTACAATAAGATCGTTGCATACTTCATTAATTTAACAACTTAAATTTATCAATAGTAATAATATATTCATAATTTACAAATATTGATTCACAATCAATATTCATAATCCAATTAATTTATTGATTATTCTTTTATTTTTTTGTATATGAAGGACATAAATTTTCAACTTCTTATTGTATACTACAATAATACATAAAATGCTATAAAAGTGTTTTAGACATTTATTTAAACACACCACACCAAATCAACTTGTGTTTAATTTGATAATTCAATACACAAATTAATACACAACACAATTACTCAATTTAATTGTCAAATTCAACATAATTTACCAAAATAAATGTGTTTAACAAAATATCTTTATTTATTTGTATAATCTTTATAACACAACAATAAATGTCACCAATACCTCATTTAACAAAATGCGTCATTAACATGTCAAAACACATATTTTTATTTTTATTATTAAACACAATAAATTTGAACACTTAAGATATATACAATCATATATATATATCATAACGCCAAACTACAATCTTGAAGTGATAATATATATTGGAATAAATTCCTGATTATAACCAATATATATATATATATATATATATATATATATATATATATATTCCAAATACTCAGTTTAGGAATGCTCAAAGCTTTATTTTCTTATTTAAATGTTATACGAGTTAGTCTTACAAACTCGTATCGCCAACATATTATCTGTGACGACCCCAAACACCGAACTGATGGTGGCAAGGGTAATCTTTGGAATATAACACATAAACAGATAATAGCAGGACAGAAATAAATAAATACACTAGATAATGTACAAATAATACACTGGATAAACGTAATCATCAGAGTTACACAATATACAGGATCATACTTAGTACAAATACAGTTCAGCTATACATAAATGTCTACAGCGGAAAACAAATATAATATGTGCAATAGGAGCTGAACAGCATAAAAAGAGATAATTGATAGAATCCATCTTCAGCTCCAGCTATCCAGAAAGAGCCTGCTAACCTGAATACAAGGCTGCCCGTGTAGATAAAGGGGCTCCCAAGTTTGCAAGTGAAACAAATTACGAGTCAGTCATGGGACTGGTATGAGAAATCTACTTAATACATTATACAATTAGCTAATCATAGGACCACGCCACTTTCGCGGAACGGGTTTACTCCATTGGATTGCCAGTGGTTTAAAACAAATCATTCTTTTAAACATCGCAATGCTTTTTTATAAAAATGAAGCCATTATAAGACTCAGTTCCCATCACACAATGCAACGCAAACCGGAGGATCACTACGAGAAAATGGGGTCTTTACCTACCAATTGTAAGCGTAGGTAAAACAAATATAATGGTAGGTAATATATTTTAGCTACCAATACTGAATTGGTTGAAATTGGTAGGTAAAGCTTAGTAGAGAAAGAGCTTTACCTACATTTATTGATATTTGTAGGTAAAACAATCGATGGACCCCGCTATGTTATGACTCAAATGATGAGTCATCAGCTGATGTGTTTGATGATGTGTCATCCTGCATAGTTATTGACATGGATGATGATGTGTCATCCTACATGGCTATTGACATGATTGCCGTAGTAGTACACATGGCATATATTAATGCCGACACTTGGCATTTAATGGTTGGTTCATGTGTCAAACAATAATTTGTCCATTTGTCATCATTTGATTAATGCACATGGCAACAATTTTTAGGCCATTTGATATTATTTACTATAAACAAATATTTACAAGAATTGAATATTTACACATAATTTATTTTTAAACAAATAACAAATATTTATTCAAATAAATATTTAGTACACTTTCGAATAGTACACACATTGTTTCCTCACTATTACACAATCACTTATACACTTCCTCGCAACATTTCATTCGTATACATTGGCTCCTTACTACATACTCATTCACTCTATATATACACAGTCACTCACACTCTCACTCTAGTTTTAGTCATTGACTTCTAGCTCCAGAATTTGTCCAGTCGTCTGTCGTACCTATCATAATAAAATAGCACGGTAAATTGGAAAAGTAACAATTTAATTCGCAAATATGAATTTGATTTAAATTTTATTTGTCTCGGTAAGTTGGGTTGTTTCTCATCATTTTTCTAGACATGGTCAAACGCATGTATGTCTATATATGTATATGTGTATGTGTATGTGTATATATATATATATATATATATATATATATATTGAAAATTGCTACGCTTTATTAAGTTTTGAAAAAACAATACATAGCTAACCTGCTAAAACCTATTACAAACAAGCTAGCTAGAAATAAAATATGAAATTCATGAACTAAACAGTAAACAGAAATAAAATGAGTCACGGTAGAAAGTTAGACCCATAAAATGAGTCGAAAACCCGCTTTTACGTGCATCTTCCTTGCACTTCACCTTCCTTTTAAAAAATTGCTCCTCAACTCCAAATTAAGCAGCAAAAAGTAGTCCATACTGTCAATCTTCCCTCTATCTTCAAATAACATGCGGATACCAATACAAAACCCAATTAATTTTTATAACAATATAGTTGCTTCTCAGTTGAAACAAGTATGATAGCCAGTCGATATAACTTTAATAACTGGTACGAAATTCCATTTAAGTTCCATGTTTGAGTTTGAACCATTGTAGAAAAAATTCTCAAATCATATTTTGGATAAAAACCCAACTACTTGGCAATTCCGGATGAAGAATAGAACCACAGACTTGAAAATCCACAGATAATGAACACTGAAGTACACCCCAAAATTTTCTAAACCGGTGCTATTTTGGTTAAACGAACCAAGCTATCAAATCAAATCCATGTTTCAGAATCATAAATAACATGAAATGATGATAACAAGTGTTGTGTATAACCCATGCTATATTTAGGAATAACCTTGCAGACCTCAATATCAAAGCCACAATTTATATTAATGAACAGCATGCTCTTTGCTGTTCTGAGAGTCGATCATTTAAGCTTTTAGCTTCAACAATTTGACCTCACCAGCACAACGGGCAACTTCATCGAAGCGCCATAGCAACAAATGCGGCATGCCTCTTGACCAACTTCGATTGTCCATGGCCATCACATACAAAGACACCTGATAATTGCAAATTGCTAGAAATTAAGGATTGATTATCAGCATTGGAAACTGGCATCACAAGACAGCCCAAAATTGTGCTAACACTGGGTGGAATTGAACTTTCACACGAAAAATTAGATTGCACACTCTTTGTGGTACCGGAATGATCAGAACTGGTAACGACAACCGCAATATGAGCAGGAGAACAAGTGACAATCGATAGTTTTATCTGTTTCGGATTTGAACATTTTGTTGTTATAATCAAACAAAATTTGAAGCCAAGTAGAATCAAATTTATAAAACTTAAATACGAATCTAAGAATTGCATAGTTGGCATGGTGATTGCACTAAAGTATATACCTTCACAGATAATTGAGGGGTGAATGGAAGTGAATTGTTGACTTTTCACTGTCGGTGGTCATCATTCAATTTGACTTTTGATCATTGCAAAGTTTGTCAAATTCAAATTTGGTGAATTTTTTGTTTAAAAAATTGCTGTGTTAAAATCGAATACCCACCGATCGGAATTGACCAGCAAAACTGAATGTGAATGACTAGGAATGGCGATTGTTTGGTGGAAATTATCAATATGCGAAGATCGTTACTTCAAATATATGAATTTCAGTAGAATGGTTAAAAAATTGGTGGAAAAAGTAGGATTATATGAAAATCTGGGATTGAAATTCGGTTATGTTCTTTCAGTGTGGAAAAAATCTTAAATCAGAGTATAACAAAAATAAATGATATAAAATAAGTAGAAATAACAAACATAAATGGTATAAAATAACAAACATAAATGGTATAAAATAACAAATCTGTTTGGTTGTACTACATGGAAATTAGATGTCACTACCTTAATAACAAACATAAATGGTATAAAATAAGTAGAAATGAGCAAAAATGTTGCAACTTAAATAAAAGGAAGTTGTAGCAAGCACTATGAGAAGGAAGGAATTTAAGGAGGATCAATGGAATAGGAACAAAGATGGAAAGGAGAAGGAGGTAATATTTAGGGAAGAAATAAATGGAGAAGAAGAGAGAACGGTGAAACATGCTTGGGGGGAACAGTTTTGGAATAAAATAAATGAAAAAAAGAAGAACAAGCATAAAAGGAGCTATTTTGAATTGCAGGGATATCGGGATGAGATCTGGTTCCAAGTTACGGACAATCAAAAGATATTTTTCAGATGGCAGCTAAAATGGAAAACTGCATAAATTAAGGAAAATATCACATGGTAAATTTTCAAAACTGCATATATTAAGGAAAATACCACACAATAAATTTTCAAATGCAAAAAGGAATAACAATTTGTGTTATACGTAAGTTACAATAATTTATGTCTACACAAGCTTTTTTGTTTTTGATATTTTTAATTTTTATGGAGTTTATATATTTTGGCCATATTTAACCTTTATAATATTAAGATGGCAAATTATATTTATACACCGTAAATTACTCTACCTACACCATTAAAAAATATATTAAATTAAGGACAAAAATACTCTTATTGAAAAATAATCAAAATAAAATTAAATAATAAAATTTTCATATGTCCACATCATACACAATCATTAAACTTCTTTTATAAAATAAATGAAATTTCTATGTGTTATCAAGTGAATTTAATTTAACTTCTACCAAACCGATAAATTTTATCATATTCTTTCTTGTTATGTTCATGTATAATCAATTCTAACATTATGCATTTCAAATTAGTCACAAAAATAAATTTACAAATGAAGTACTAAAATTAATATGGTTCATCGTGTATTAAGTTCTTAAATTTTTACTATATTTAAATCGATTTTTAATTTAAAATCAAAATAAAAGTAGATTAATATTTTATTATTCAAAATTTAAAGTTAAATTCTAATATATGAATAATTAAATAATATAAATCCAATTATGGATTTGAATTTAAGTTGCAAAAGTGGATTCACTAATTTTAGAAATCAGTATTCCTTAGTTCGATCAATGCACATTAGAACGATACTAAATGAGAAATTTATTTTGTTCTATTCAAGCTTGAGGATAGTTTAGTAATATGTATGGTGTATACTAAGCAAAAATGGTGTATGTGATTTAAAAAAAAAGACTGGTGTATCTAAAGCAATTTAAGGTGTACAATTGCCTATTAAGATATGTAAACATAGAAATTATAATAAATAGTTGTCATCTAGATTTTTGATATTTATTTGTAGTGGCAGTTTATGTGGTTTATACTGAGGCCAATCAAAAGGGATTACGTGGATTGAGATCACAAAAGAGATCACATGGATTGTGATTTCTACCGTTAGATTTGATTTAAAACAAGCTGTTAATTTATAGTCGGAGATATGGTATGGATTACGTCTCTGCAATAAACTAGAGAAACCATGTTTTAGTCATTTCAGATGACGATATATTAGTGTCGAATTGTGAAACATTTAAAAAAAAATGTTAAACCTTTTGCAGTCAATTGTTTGTAAAAAAATAGCAATGTATGATAAGTTATTAATGAATGATTATTTAATATTATTTATTTACAATTTAATTATTGTTTATCATTTCATTAAGTGTCAATTATTTCATATTTCAAAAAATATATTAATAATTAATAAAGAAATGATTTTACAAAAAACATTGCTAGGATATGTTAACGAAATCTTCAATTCAAAAAAATTGCTGGGATATACTTTTTTGACAAATTATCATACAACTCAGCATTATTTTTAACAAAAGGTTAAAATGATATGAGAAAAATGTAGGGGCTAATCGCAGAAAAAACTTATCATCTATGTATGTGTAGATAATACATTTTACCTACCTATAATTCTTGGTAAATAACCATCCTTCAATAATTTATTAATATTGACAATATTTACCTACCAATAAATTTTACCATTAAATATTGGTAGATAAAGGTTCTCTTTACCTACCAATATTTATTGGTAGGTAAAATATTGGTAGATAAAGGTCAAATTTCTTGTAGTGGATAGAGTTTTTACCTTATAATGGCCAAAATATGCTTGATACGAATAAAACAAAAGAATTTGATATTATTACTAGTGTTTATATATTTCAAAAATAATTTCAAATCATAAGTATCAATCATAGACGGCATTAATGCCCCATACCACTATGTCGCCGTATATAGGTATACCATCAAAACCGCACAATCACGTATTTGGAAATTGGATTTCCGTCATGAACCAAGGCAAAAGATAGTCCTTACCGACTTCGAGACAGTCTAGCCCATGTCCCAGGCAAGCGCGCAGGCAAGCCTTTGAAGCGATAGGGCCGGTCCACCGATGTGGATTAAATTTCCTGAACACTACGTTTCCCCGCCCTTTGGGGCGTAAATGAGCCAACGAATGACTCCATCGGCTTCACATAGTCACCGATATAACCAAGGCGCCTCGCAATAGCAACAACCACATAGGTGAAAGTAATATAAATGTCAGCCAGTTCAAGCACCGACACCACCTCTAATTAGAAAGAAACGCATGCCCTCCCTGAGGTCCTCTCCCATTTCTGGTTCATACCGGGGTGTGAGGTTCGCGAAATCACGTTATACACAAAGCTACGCCATACAGGCGGTGCTTTGATCATCACCACAAGACTTTGCTTTTCAACAAAAGCCCTGATCACTGCATCTTAGCATGCCACACAGGCAATTCACACCATGCAACTGATGGCTATCAATCACACAGAATGAATTCCAATGTCAGACACACAGTCCATTTACAAGTCCGTTCTGGGTCTGAACGAAACCGGAGGCACTATATACCTCGCATACCCATCGATCTCCACATACATTGGGATGATCACCACTAATTATCCGTATTTCGGGATGCCTCCCAATCAGGACATCAGTTACCATCCAAACAAGGTGAAGATCTCCAGTCTTCAACCACCATCTTCATCTTCGATTTCTTATTGTCCATTCAGTTATTCAGAATGGGATAAACCAGGTCTTTCTGAGCAACTCGCGTATATAAATATTAGTGCTACAGAAACACAACATACGCCTCATTCCAATTCATTAGTCACTAACCGTCTATCAGTAAGAGAACGATTTCCCAAATATTAATCCCGAAGGCCGAAACCAACATCAGATCAAAACCCAGGAAACCATTCGACTTAGCTAACCTTCAGTTAATTTCTAAATTTCACATTCCATATCGTTTATAATATTTTATAACGATTTATCGCTATTTTCATTTATTTTAAAATAGCCAATTTATTCAAACGACGCTTCGGGCCATAACGCGGCCGTGGCGCTGTTTTTCTTCAGATTTGATTTACACATATCTGAAAATCTAACTGTTGGATCTTCACAAAATTTATATCATTAGAAAGATCCTTTCAAAACGAATCCAACGGTTCTAGTTTTGGGAAAATCCGACAGCCGATCTCCCGGTACACTCGTTTGAAGTTTCGATTTCAAAATACGAACTACAGCGTCGTTATTCGATTTAATATAATTATATATATATATATATATATATATATATAAATATAATCGATTCTGGCACTGTTTTTCTTCAGATTTGAATTAAACATTCCAGACAATCCAACCGTTGGATTTTTACAAAGTTGGTGTCGTTGGAAAGATATTTCCAAAGCGAACCCAACGGTTTCGGTTTCGGGAAAATCCAATGGTCGGATCTCCCGCACTAATCGTTTGAAATCACGGTTTCAAAACACGAACTACAGCTTCGTTATTCGATATATTTTAATTATATTTATATATATATATATATAAATATAATCGATTCTTCGATTTCAAAACCATATTCTTTTCATATCTTTGATAAAAATGATATTTTTATCCAACAGACTTCTATTTCAACACTTCACTATTTTTGGCAATTCATGTATATAGTAAAAATGTGATTTTTATTATAAAACGATTTATTTCAAAACACGACTATTTTATATAGTTCATATAGATGATAAAAATATGATTTCTATTATAAAACAATTTATTTTAAAACACGAATACTATTCAAAACTTGAAGTTCTATTCAACGAATGAATTTCTATTCAACTCATGAATGTTTTCTATAGTTTGTATATATATATAGTAAAAATGTGATTTTTATTGCAAAACAATTTATTTCAAAACACTACTATTTTATATAGTTCATATAGATTATAAAAATAGGATTTTTATTATAAAACAATTTCTTTTAAAACACGAATACTATTCAACACATGAATTTCTATTCAACGAATGAATTTCTATTCAACACATGAACGGTTTCAACATATGGAAATAATTTCAACAAATGAAAATAATTCTAACACATGAATATTTCAGAAAATTTTGGCAGCATAACGGTAGGGTAGTTAAAACCAGGGTCGTTCCTAGTACGGCTCCTCGCTCTACCTTAAAGCCTCGCAGCTTTTGACAATGGGGATTTCATGCATCTAGTTCGCACGCAGGCGGCATGTATATTTTTCCATTTCCACAACTAATCCTATGTGGTTTCAACCAAATATTTCTCAACTACAAACGGGTATTTTTCAACCACAATCAATCAATTTCAACCACAAGCAATTCTAATCAACCATTAGTAATCAATCAATTTTCAGACCAATCATAACCAATAAATATCATCCATGGTTTGTGGATGAGGGGCGTGTATATATATATATATATATATATATATATATATATATATATATATAAGCATTTCACTTATATTTCAACACATATATACTTTTTACAACGCATACATAACTTATATATCGAACGTACAACTTATACAATGCTTATACAAGAGGTGTACAATGCTTGTATAACTCATACATCGACTATATAATTTATACATCGTCGTTTTCCATATCGTTTATAATTTAGAAATCTCACATTGGGTTCCACTCCACCAAAAATAGCAGAAGGCTCAGAAAAATATGCGGTTTCTTCTAGAATGTAGAAGACGTCCACACGAGTCCACTGTCTCTTGTTTCACTGAATTTCGCCCAGAAACGAAAAAGATATAATTTTTATAGTGAAATCAAAAACCGTAGCGCTTTAAACTGCTATAATATAGTTTAAAATAATTCAAACCATACCTCAGCTGTTTCGTTCAAAACTAGGTCTTCGATTTTCGCGAAATCCGTGTAGCTATATGACGATCGGCCTTCACCACCTTGAAAGGCTAGGAGAGGCGCTCAGATCGATGGGCCCCGCGTCCAGTTCAGTGGCAGGAGGAACTCGCGGCGGCGCAAGGAAGGTTGCGACTTCGAGGGCTCAGAACTTCGTGGATATCGAGCGATAAAATTCAAGGGCAGTATGGATTTGAAGCTAACGAAATTCCTTTCAGAATTGTCTACTGGAGCTCGAGATTTAGTTGTGTGGTTTGGGCGTGATCGAGGAGAGAAGGAGGAAGCTTCAGCCACCGCTCAATAAAAGGGGGGTTACGGGTTATTAGCGGGGAGAGAGAAAAGTGTAGTCCAATACGATTTTTTTCTTTTTATTTATATATTTTTTCCCCAAAAATACCCTCTTTCACACACGAACCCCAATCAAGACCCAACAAATGTCGTCCCTAGCGTTTTACCCCCATTCCGAACACAATGGGATATGTTTCGAAGGCCCATTCGAATGTTTCAGTCAGTTTTCATTCAAATTAAAATATAAACATTCAATATTTGGTTTGAACGTACATTTCAATTTGCCAGGGCCACAAACTGATTCGAAAAATCCTAAAAAAATAAATCTAGCTATGTTTTGACGATACGGTCCCAACAAAACTAGTTTCGTCGAATTCTGACCCCGTTTGCAAAATGGCTCTTTTCTGGTCGATCCAATTTAATAGAAATCGACCAAATACATTTTCCTTTACCACGCTCACATACTAGCTTCAAAAATTATGAAATTTGAAACCTAGCAATAATTTGACATCCTGGATCCAATAAAAGTGGTTTCGTCGAATTCCGAGGTCGTTTGCAAAATGGCCATTTTCACGGGCTATATAAACTCCATAGCGACCTTTCAGAAAATTCATTTGGCCATAACTTTTGCTTCCCGCTATGAAACTTCGATTTTTCAGATTCGTTAGAAAGGTATTCACTAACAGATTTAAATATTTTCAGTTTCACTCAAATCCGTTTTGTTTTGCACCCGGTACAGTCATGCGAAGTTTGAATTCAAATTTTGAAACTACCGCGACATTTCAGGCCTTGTTTATAATTCAAAGTAATTATATTTATTTTCAACTTCGATTCAAACTTACTTTTCATCATTATTATTTAAAATATTTATTTTAAATATTTAAAATCCAGTAAAATAGCCAATTTAAAATTTTTAAATTGGTTCAGATTTTCCGGGTCGTTACATTATCTTAAGAATCACAAAACCCATTAAATCCTTACTTCTCGGTTACTCAAAAATCCAGGTTGTTACATTTCTAAATGAACATAAATGAACTTCATTTTTTGACAATTCTAAATGAACATAAATGACATTCCTAAATGAACATTAATGAACTTCTAAATGAACATAAATGATACTTCATTTCTAACAATTCGAAATGAACATAAATGACCTATTTATTTTACAAAACATAATCCTAAATAAATGACATGTTTTGTTTTAACAAATACCAATAGAATGACATGTTTTATTTAACAAATAATATGCTAATAAAATGACATGTTTTATTTAACACATCAAATACTAAATGAATGACAAGTTTTGTCTTAACATAACATATACCAATAAAATGATGTTTTTATTCTAATGTAAAATTTGCTAACAAAATAATGTTTTTATACTACTGTAACATTCTATAACAAAAATGATATTTTTGTCAAACATAACATTTCATAACAAAAATGCTACTTATTTCTAATGCAACAATTTAAAGCAAAAATGTTGTTTTATTTCTATGTAGCATTTTATACAGAAATGTCATTTTATTTCTAATGTAAACAATTCTAATAAAAATGACATGTTTGATCTAAATAAACATTTCTACTAAAATGGCATATTTAATCTAAATAAACCTTTCTAATAAAAATGTTATCTTTAATTTAAATAAGCATTTCCTCACAAAAATGTTACCTTTAATCTAAATGAACATTTCCTAACAAAAATGATCTTTTTGTTCTAATAATTTTAATTCAACAAAACACATAAAAAGGATAACTTTATTTCGTTGACATTCTATCTTGACAATATAAATAAAATAATAACTTCATTTTGTTAACCATTCTTTTTTAACAAAATTGATGTTTTTGTTCTAATATGACATTATCTAAATAAAGTGATATTTTTTTATTGTCTCATCTCCTAAATGAAAGCAAAACTACATTAAAAAATCTAATCTTTTTAATGGAAACAAAATTACATTAAAAAAAATGTGATCTTTTTAATGGAAACAAAATTACATTAAAAATGTGATTTTTTAATGGAAACAAAATTACATTAAAAATGTGATCTTTTTAGTGGAAACAAAATTACATTTTTAATTCTAACATGACATTTATAACATGAAGGATATTTCTATACTAATATAACATTTCTAACATAAATGATGTTTCTGTTTTAACAAAAAAAAATTAAACAAATGATGCTTGTGTTTTAACAAAACATTTCTAAACAAGTGATGCTTTTGTTTTTAACAATAATAATATTATTATTCTAATATGACATTTCTCAAATAAATAACATTAATGTTCTAATATGACATTTCTCAAATAAATGACATTAATTTTCTAGTATGACATTTTTCACATAAATGAAAATTAATGTTCTAATATGACATTTCTCAAATAAATGACATTAATTTTCTAATATTACATTTCTCAAATAAATGACATAAATTTTCTAATATGACATTTCTTAAATAGATGACATTAATGTTCTAATAAGACATTTTTCAAATAAATGACATTAATGTTCTAATATGACATTTATAGCATGGCACATCATTATTCTAATAAATCAATTTAATATTGTCCATCCTAATTCAATAAAAGATGACAATTTATATTGTAAATTTTAATTAAATAAAAGATGACAAATTTTATATCGTCATTCCTATTGGTAACAATTACCTAACTAAACAAAATTGATGTTTTGTTTTAGCACAAAACAATTTACTAAAAATATCATTTTTGTTTTTAACTTATTTTATTTCAACAAACATTATCCTTCCAATCAACAGATCAATCATAACAGTAACAAACAAACCAAATCCAATCGTGATCAACACAAACTGAATTTACAGCATAAATGTAAGAATTTACAAGTACGATAATAATTGATTAGTTTTAATTATATATAGAAAAAAGAAATCTCACATCGATTTGTCTGAATTTTCAAAGTGCTCCATTTCAGATTTGGTTTGTTTCATGTTGTATCTCGTCTTCACGATTCAAACACTTCTGAAATCATTGATTTCTGTTTTGATTTGAGAGAGATATGAACGTTTGAAATTTAATTACATTATTGAATAATAATTAAATAATTAACCATTAATTATTTCCTAACCCTTTTTTAACGTTATAAACTCATCTTCTTCTTCGTCAAATACAGGACCCATTGTCCAAATGAAAATCCACCTGCGCAAGTACAATAGGACCACCGCCACCCAATCCAACACCACCACTTCGAAGCTCCGACCACCATCGATCAACGCCCGCCGCATCGCCCAACTCGCGGCCCCCACCTCCACTAGAAACAACCCCGAACGCCGCCACTTTGTGGCACAATTTCGGCCACCACGAGTTGTAATTTCCGATCTCCACCGTTTAATGTGTAGAGTCCTCAATGCTCTATGATTTTCTCTTTTCGAGTGTTGAAATTATTGAATAGATTAGAAGAACAAGGAGGAAGAGTGATGGAATATCGCGGCCATTGATTTTTCAAAAGGGGCGGCGGCTATCTTAGTGTGGATTAGGGTTTAAGATAATTAGTTTAGTGTTATTTATGATATTAAATTATCTAATTTTCAGAAAAGTCCACTAACTCTAAATAACTCCAATTTTAACCCTTTAAGGCCCATTAATCCACATTTTGTATGTTATACATTACAAAGAAAATGAATTGCTGACTAATGAACCTAATATAATTTTATTTAATTATTTTCTATATTTAGCTATATCCCATTTATTTCTCAGTTATCTGATTTAGCATATTAAAATTGTCTTTTTAAATAACAAAACATGTTTATCATGTTATTCTTTTTATTTTACTTTAACATATTAAAATTGTCTTTTTATGAGAATGTAATTTTTAATGTGTCGACATTTTATTATATTAGAATCCTTTTATATGAATCTTCATATATAAAAAATGTATATTTTTAATGTCAGCATATTTTCCAACAATATATCTTTTTGTAAGATTCATACATACATTAAATGTAAATTTCAATGTACACACAAATTTACCATACTTGAACCTTTTATATGATTCATGCACACATTAAATTGTAATTTTAAATGTACACACACCTTTACCGTACTTGAAACGAAGTTATATATGAAGGCGTGAATCAGTTGATTCACTACCTTTTGCTTCAAATTTACCATACTTGAAACTTTTTACATTACAAAGAAAAATGTAATCCGTTTTCCCTTGTAGAGCAAATGTGATCTTTTTATTTGCAAAGGAAATGTAATCCTTTTTACATTGTATATAAAAAAAATCTTTTTTTATATTCCATAGAAAATCAAATCTTCTCTATTTTACATAAAAAATGTAAATTTTTATGTTACATCATTTTAAATAAGATGTGAATCATTTTAATGAATCATTATTACATAAAAATGTGAATTTTTTTATGTTACAACAACTTTCCTATTTAAACAAATGTTCATTTTTCATATTTTCTCCTTTACAATAAAATGTAAACTTTTTATTGTTTAACTTTTTTTCTCTTTTTTTTATAATAAATTTTTTTAAATTCTGACCCATTTTCTATTTAAAATTTGTTAAAATAAAATTTTAAATTGGTTTTGATTTTCCGGATTGTTACAATCTCCCGCACTAAAAATCTTTTTGTCCTCGAAAAGAAACGAAGCTAAAAATTATTTAACTAACCGACTCAATTTTAATTTTTTATAGGTTTCAAAAATTTTATTAGTTAAACTAATAATCACTCAGCACAATCATCAATCAATTAGTTGATTAGCTTTTCAAATATATTGTTGACCCCTAAAATTATCGACAACACCAGAGAGTTCCAAAATTTTGAAATTTTTTGTCTAGAGCGGAGAATTATAAGAAATGCAATAATAACGTACGGGAAAGTAAAGGACACAGCTATTTATAGTGGTTCGGCCCATCGGGGCCTACGTCCACTTTGAAGGCTATATTGATTTTATTCCATTACAACAAAGTACAACAAGGCTATATAAAGTACAACAACATTATACAAGGTACAACAAGGCTATTACATGAAGCTATAATGATTAACAATGTCCTCCTAGTCCTTGTGATTGATCTTCCTTGCTGGGCGAGAGCAGTCGAGGAGTTGTCGATGTTATATCGTGGCCGAGTGAGGTAGATTCGAGGCCGAGGTCCGCGAGAGGCGGAGTCGAGGCTGAGTTAAGGCAGAGTCGAGGTGGAGCTAAGGTTGAATAGGGGCCGAGGTCCGCGGGAGGCGGAGTCGATGCCGAGGCAAGGATAAGTCGGGGTCAAGGTCCGTGGGAGGCGTAGTCGAGGTTGAGTCCGGGCCGGGGTCTGCGGGAGGAGGAGTCGAGGCCGAGGCAAGGTTAAGTCAGGGCCAAGGTCCGTGGGAGACGGAGTCGAGGCCGAGGTAAGGTTGAGTCGGACCCCTTGAGGCTCAAGGTTCAAACCCGTAGGGGCTCGAAATTCGAACCCGGAGGGGCTCGAAATACAACCCTGGAGGGGCTTGAATTTCGAGCCCGGAGGGGGTTCGAAATTTGACTCTGGATGGGAACGAATTTCGAGCCCGGAGGGGGTTCGAAATTCGAACCCGGAGGGAGTCTCGAGGTCCGAGGAGAGTGAGTCAAGGCTATATTCTTCTTCCTCGGGTGGAAGAAGTGGTGACTTGACCAAAGGTGATGAGAAGGCATGAAAGCATGTTCATCTTCGTCCTTGTATGAAGAAGGAGGCTTTGGGGAAGAAGATTGAAGCCATTAAAGCTTGAGATAGATCTTAGACCAACCCTTTTGAAGTGGGAAGTGAGGGGGTATTTATAGTGTAGTGGTTAGGTGGAAGTAGGTAGGAGTAGGTAGAAATAAGGGCCACCTACAGAAAATTCGCACCTCTGCATTCTCTCTCCAGAAATTCGTATCTCTATATTCTCTCTCCAGAAATTCGCACCTTTCCTTGCCTGCGCCTCGGAATACTTCGTACCTCTCCCTGGGGTTCAAATTTCGAACTGGGGGGGGGGTTCGAAATTTGAACCCCGAGAGGCACGAATTTCATAACCTTTGGGGGTACGAAATTCGTATCCCGAGGGGTACGAAGATTGTATAAACGCGGGCTGGGGGTTCGAGACTTGGACTTGCGGCTCCTTGGTTTTTGAGGTCTTGGTTTGGCAATGTTTGGAGGAGCGGCGAGGTTCACGGAAGTTGTTGGTTGGAACCTGACCTCGAGTCGATCTGGTAATTTTAGGTAACACACTTGTTGGCGGAAATCGGACAAATCTTGCCGGGACTGTGGGGCCCCTGACCCCCAGCGGTGCTGCACTCGGACCCGCTGGACTGCTTGCCTTCGGCTCGGCCGTAGATGGATGCTGACGGATGTCGCACCCAAGTGATGCGACATCCCGTTAGTGGTCCTACTCAAGTCTTATGATGTTGGACCCCTTGATCTTGTTGGCAACACATCTGGGCTAGTATCACGCGATATGTTGAGTCGAGCGTGTCTTGTGTACTTTTGGGAACCAGACCAAAAGGTCGGTTATCATTTGCCCCCTCAAAGTATGTCTTGAGTTAACGAGACGTGCTTTGAAGTAAGACATGTATGGAGTTGGACGTAAAGATTTATGTAGCATGCTCAGTGATCGGTCGTAACCTTTTCCTTGAGTTGTGTTTCGAGAATGCTCTGCTTCGGAGCGTTTGAGGCACATCGTTGAAACCTATCGGTGTGAATTTAGGACTCCGATGTTGTTAATAGCTTTGACTCGCTTGAGTCTTGCCGCTTAGGTGTCAACCTGCCCAGGGCGCCTAATTGCTATAGGTTAGAGAAGGTTATTGCTAATCGTCGACTTCCGGTTGCATTGAAGTGCAATCGGTTTGTTGTCGGGCCTGAATCGCGCATGCATTCACACGTTTGCACATGGATTTACGCAATGCGATCCGAGTCGGACTGGGCCATTATGAAATTGAATTGTATGCCCTGGGCTTATGATCATGCAGTTTTAGCTTTTCGAAGAGTTTTTGGATCGAGAGCCGACTGTTTGGCTGGTATACTTGAATCCTTAAGGCTTGTGGGCGCGCATTTGAATCGGGTTGGTCTGCTCGGTTGAAATTCCCAAAGCGCGTACACATGGTCATTGCCATGGCTTAGGCGCATGATTGAAGTGGTTGCTGAAACGTCGTTGGGATGGAGCTTGATTATTTGGTGTATCCGTTAAATCACTTGGTCTAGGTGAGCCCAAGTTCGCTCAACGATCCAAGCTAGTCCCATTGATCAAAGTTTCGGCAACTCGTGTATGCGAATGCCATTGTTAGGACAATACTTGTCATATGTCATGGCATGGATTCATATCGATTCTCCTTTAAGACGAGATTGGACCCAAATGCTGGACGCGGGCGCTTTGATGATTGAGCACTTGGTGAGTACACAGGTGGTCGTTGAGTCGTGATTGACTTGGTAGTTGAAGCTTTCAAAGTTAAGTGAATATGATCATAGCTTGGCGTACGATCCCGAATTCCGATCCCGGAACGTTCGTTTGGGGCATGCCGATCCCCTGATTGTAGTTGCATCCTTTCTTCTCTTCTCCGGATAGAAAATCATCGTAAGGCATGGAGGATGCCAAAATACTTCTTTTGTACTTTGGATGTTCGAGGTGTTGTTAGGTTTTCGGGAGAAGGGAAGAGAGATATGGAAAGTAAGAGGGCTTTCGGATTTGGTATTCAAGAACGTGGACCGGTAGACCTTGGGAAACAGGATTAGGAATTTGAATAAAGGTTTCCAAGCATATGTGAGTACGGGATTGGGCTTGGTGTCCTAAATACTTATTAAATCTGTCGCGCTCTTTGGGAGTTTGAATGTTGGTTGAGGACATCACAACTAAGCCGGCGCGCGGGAGCACGAGACATAACTTAGCACTCCCATGACCTTGTCGAGCCTTGTCTTCGATCTTAAGTTTGTAAACTTGATCCTTGTCATGGCGTCACATAAGCGGGCAGTGATTAGTGATTTTTGGTCTAGCGACGCGATCTTCAAGGAATGGACCTGCTTGGATTGTCAGCACAAATGCTTATGTAAGATATCAACACATAGTCGAGCTGCTAATCTTGGGATCCGATCAATAACCTAACCACGATGTGACTGCATGTTGACGTAGGTGTTGCACTGGCGGTTGGTGATGGCCGTGGCGTTAGTTGTTGAGGCTAAAGTCTACCACCATGTTCCAGAGTGTTAGCTTTTTGTGGAGTCCGGGTACTGATGGAAGCCGAGAAGCCTCCAGGGCTTGAACTTTGGCTCCGGATTTCCTTCATTGCGAGGTGAAGGTTCTCTCAAGATGGTGGCTTTGTAGGATGCTGTGAAGATGATGCCAGTGCGGAGACTTAAGGGGATCTGATCGAGTCTTGAGATTGCCAGGCCGGCACGATAATCCGTAGAGGGTTGCCCCCAGGCCCGGGTACCTTCTTGATTTTGCTCGACGTCAGAGACGAGCTAGGAAGCTCGGATCGTTGCTCAATGTTTCATGTCTGGTCGGTAATTGAAGTTGAATGTACCACAATTGGTTAGTGAATGATTTTGGAAATGAACTTATTTGGACTGAAAGCTCGGATATGCACATATGATCCAAACATATGGTCGAGTTGTTAGTTCCAACCCAATTATGTTGGAACCATTTTCTGACCCGAGAATGGGGTTGATGGTTACCGGTTATAACTTCCATAGTTATTAAAACTAGGTGTCGTCACCACGTTCCGATGCGCTTGCAGGTAGGAAGCCGTTGCTTCGAGGGGTGTGAGTCAGCTTCGCGTTACGCTCAGGTATGAGTTTGCTGGCAGGGTATTGAGAATTTGGAACCCAGTGAACCGATCATGGGAACTCGAGAACTTGCATCAGGATATGAATTTTCTTTATGTTGTGTACTGAGAACTTGTCTAAACTACCATGTTCCTCAAGGAACTAGTGATTGTGTAGCTTCCCATGTCCTCTGGTTCGGGCCTCTATGCCCGGCCTGCCTAGTATCGGTGGTAGGTTAGACGCTTCCGAGACCCGAGCTTTCGAATATAGATCACCCTCGTGGCGAGGTGCATGTTCCTCTTTAGAATGGTTTCTCCAAAGGTTGAGGCGATGGAAATTCCAACGCGGAAGCCAGTAAGGACCCTCCTCTGATCCTATGATGAGTAAGTCGGTGCAAGGATAAGCGGGGGACTGCCCCCAAGCTCGAGTACTTGCTAACTGAAGAGGATGCGAGTGATGAACCCTCAGAAGTCAAATAGTTACTTCTTTTGCTGGTAAGCCCCCCTTGGGGCGGAGGCGGCACTAGGCTTTGCCCCCGTGTTTCCTCAAGCATCTGAGTCCCGATTGGAGTTACTGCGGGAACAATCTGGAGGAGTAGGAGAACCCATGGCTTCGGGATCCCATATTTATATGAGTCTCTCCGGCGGAGGAGAATTGGTGGTTGACCAAAGTGCTCATATGATGGGCGTAGATGACATAAGCGTTCAAGCAATGCAAGCTGAGGTGGAGGATCAGGAAGTCCGGCTGGTGGCAAAGTCGGAGAAGCCAGAGGGGAAGACGGACAGGATGGGGTTTCCATACGAGATGCCTAGGCAGATCTAGTCAGGATGCCTATGAGAAATCTGCTGATGTGATGGCAAAGAGGTAGGCCGATGCTGAAGCGAAGAAGGATGGGGGCCTCTGTGTAGGCAAGGAAAAAGGTCAGCCGTCGAGGATGCCCACTAAAAGAGGGCGAGAGGCCCCTTAGCAACTTGAACCGGGTGCAGTTATGTGACTCCAGGCAAGGGAGCTAGCTGATTAGAAAGCCGCCGAAGTTATCGACAAGAGAGCGGAGCTGGGCGCTAGGAAGACTTGGGGAGAAACCCAGGCTACATTGGTCCTTGCTTCTTACATCGTCCCTACACTGTTACCATATATTGTTCTCGGGGAGGTTATGATAATTACAAGTGGCGAGGACGATGGCGGATGGCGCGCATTGATGCCCCATGAATCCGTTACTCCTATGTAGAGTGGAGGAGGAGGAAATAGTTCTGGAAGGAAAGGGCCCATCACGGGTGGTGACCTACCTATGTCGAACCTATACAGAAAAAAGGAAAGGAAAGGAAAGGATAAGTAGCATTAGTAATTGTTAAAAGATACTTTGGGTTAGGTAAACCAATAGTATATGCGAGTGCGGTCCTCGCTTTTGGTCCCTAAAGGTATGATGTGGTTTTCATGTACACCCTGTCATCAGAGAGAAGAGATGTTAGACATGTAGTTTGTCTTAACGTATGTGTGTTGAAATGAAATGTGAATTAGTAAAGATCGTCGTTTGTGTTAAATGTTTGGATGTTCTTCCTATGTTTTGAGGTGTCCCATACTCGCATAGGTATACTTATCGTTACACTTAACAAAAAAGCGATTGTGTATTCCGCGCCCTGGGTTGATCGTTCCAGGGGGTGTGATAGTGTACCGCGCTCTGGGTCATTGTTCCAGAGGAGTGTGATAGAGTACCGCACTCTGGGTCGTTGTTCCAGAGGGAAGGCTTCCAGTAGGTTTCCCTCAGCTCAGAAAACCCGTAGTTTGCGAAGCCAAGCTCGAGCGCCTGCTATTTTTTCTTGGGTTGCTCAGGGTTAATCCCAAGAGTAGCGAAGGCACATGACGTCGCGTTGTGTGGTACGTCCGGTGTAGTCTCTCCCGTCGTTCATCGGGTTGAGGCAAGCTTGTAGACGGAGAAGCCCAGATCATCAGCCCGTAGGGCCCGATCGTAGCCATGGGCTACCCCTTACCCTTGAGAGCTTCGGGAAAGAGACGATTTAAGGTCGATCTCGGTGCTGCGCCAAGATTCGACCATCACCCATAGTTCGGGGGGAGTTTGTATCGCCCCGTCTGGCTATTGGGTGGTTGAACGATTTATCCTCGGCCTCGGCACTGGGCCGAGGTTCGATTTCGAGGTTATTTATACTCGGTCATGCCAAGGGCTGGTGACTCGAGTAGCATGGTCGGCTCCCATGTTCAGGGTGCCGGTCGTAGCCAATGTTGCTTGGCCTCGATTTCGGATCGAGGTTCGGATGGCGACACCGGCTCCCATGGTCGGAGCGCCGATGCGGCGATCGAAAGTTTGAACGCAAGCTGGTTGTCAGGATTAATCAAGTACATCATGCACAAAGCAAACATGGAAGGGAGACAGGAAACTGAACATCACTCCTAGGGATGTCTCTGGTAGTAGTAGCCTTTGCAATGCCTCGAATTTAAAGAAAGAAAAACATCGTTGGAAGGCCTGAATTGATTGTACACTAAGTTATGTAGAGTAGATGTGAAGATGTTCATTGTTCCATGCCCTTGGGAGTTCGGCTCCGTCCATGGCTGAAAGTTTGAAAGTTCCAACATTGAGCTTCTGTCGTATGAGTATGGGCCTTCCTAACAAGGGGTGAGGCCTGCTGGTGGAGGAAAGACCCATTGTAAGACGAGGCTGCCGATGTCGAGGTCCTTATGGCGGATTCTAGAGTTGAAGTATCAGGCTACTCGTTGCTGATTTGATGCTTGATCCAGGGGACCGGTTTCCAGTTCGGAGATGTTGACCCAATGAAGCACGCTCGTGTATACGAATTAGCCGTAATGGTTGACTACAGGTTGAACAAGAGCCATTCGGAAGGCTTACAGCACTTGAGGCCTGATATCAACAAGATCGGTGCAAAAGGTCTAGGAGTTGTGAGGCATGGATGCTTATTGTTGCCATAGCTCTAACGAGCCGGGGGTATGATCTCATGGGATTAATTGTCAGTCGAAGTTTTGTTTAGTGGGAGTCTTTGATGAGCATCGAGTGGCTCGGATATCCCATGCAGTGTGGATCTCCGATGAGCGTCAAGTGGCTCGAAGGTCCCACAAAGTGGGAACCCTCGATGAGCGTCGAGTGGCTCAGAGATCCTGTGCAGTAGGAATCTTTGATGAGCATTGAGCGGCTCGGGGTTCCCATGCGGATGAGTTTCTTGATGTTGTTATGCAAGTGGCGAAACATGTTTGTGTTATGTCCGCGACCGCGAATGCTGTAGAACCGACAATATCCTGTAGAGCCCCTTGGTGCGCTCGTCGAACTTTCAGGCCTTGGCCTTTTGCATGGTGGGAAATTGCAGGCTACGAGATGGATTTTCCCGGGGACCCTGAAGGAAGTATAGCTGCGAAAATAAGGAAGCCGAAGGCGCTTCCCTTTATTATTGAGACTACCTTTGCCGGCGTGAGCAAGATTGCGCAGGGAGATGGGATTAGAGTCGTTGTAGCTCTGGGTGTCGCCACGAGGCAAGATGTTGAGGGTAGGAGCTTGATTCATGTACACTAGGTTTTGGAATAGGAAGTAGTTGGCATTCATGCAGAAGATCTCCTGAATCTTTGATCGCTTTTGATCGATCCGTGCTCTGAGCTGGAAGCAGGTGGTATGCCACTAGTAAGCTGGACGAGTGTGATTCGAGGAGTAGGTTTTTCTACCTTTGCCAAGGCGGTGTCGGATCTTGCAATGTAGTCTTTGAGAGTTCTCACGGATGCCTTGGCAGATGTTCGAGACCGAGGATGTCCCTGGGCCTCGCGTCGTGCATCATGGATTGCGCAGCCAACTTCCTAACAAGTTAGTTGAGAGCAGTGATAGTTCAAGGTGGAAGTCGAGAGATCCATAATAGAGCCGTCTTGGACAAGGACAAGGTAGCACTTACAACTTATGGCATTAGCGACATGTAATGAACCAATGCGCCATTTGTGGCAGCTAATGAAGCTCCGAGGATCATTGCCTCTTTGAGTAAGGAGTGAACGTTGACATGTCGAAGTGCTTGTTCCATTCAGTATTAAGGATAGCCAAAGTGAATGGGTTATGCCTCGCACTAGTTTTGCAGATGTCGCAGGCGTGCCCCCGTGATTCTCTCACGATCTCACGGACCATGTCGGCAATAAGTGGAGGCCGGGATCACGCTACATTATAGAGGCCGTGATCCAGTTGAGGGGTTTGGAGCCTAGCGAGCCTTCTAGAAGGAAGGCCTTCGTCATCCCGTTAGTCTTCAACCTCGGTTATACTTCACGGAGGTCGGTTGAGGTGAATGTGGTCCCAGTCGGATGCTAGAAGCGTAGGCGACAAGTTCGGACTCCAAGTAGTTTGAGTCCGCCTAGCGGAGTCTCGACCGTCAAAGCCGGAAACGGCCGGGATGACGTGTTCCGTTTCTGATGGTGATTCTGATGTTGCCTAGATCTGTGGTTATTCGTGCCGTCATAGGACGCTACATGTGGCATGTTGAAGTGTCGGGACCACTCAACTTCGTGCATGGTCCTAGCGAATATATAATGCATTGAGTGTTCCAACGGATGACATCCGTGGTCTCTGGCCTATTTCTAAAAGTAAGCAGTCGATCTTAATTGTCTGGAGTGGCATTGGCGCCCCCAGTGTTTAAGTCCGAACTGAGAATTGGTTGATTAAGAAAATTCGATTGGATTCCCACTTGGGGGCTACATCGGGCGTAATTCTGACTCGTAGAACCATGGGAGCAGTTCCATCCAAAGCTACGCGTGTTGGTGCTTGAGCAGCATTTCCAATAGCGAAACCTGCAACCTGACCGAACAAAGCGTGATGGGCTGGTTGCGACGTCGGGACTAGGAGTGCCCCCGAGTGTAGCGGGACTGGCACCATTCTGAGGCGCGGTTATTAGTCGGCTGGTTAGTTTTCGGGGTTGCCCACAAGTCCCGAGTCACGGGTGGACAAACATTGGTGCTCGTCTCAACATTGTATGCCAGGCCAGTCGGCGCTGAAGCACTTCTCATTCTGCTTTTGATTCCAGAGAGGAAGGTTTTGAAAGTTTCTATCTGCCGCTCAAGTCGAGCTTTCAGATATGTGACAGGATTCTTATTTATTCCAGTGATTCCTACTCAAGTGAGTAGGTCGATGGAGGTCCGATTCGTCTTCCTCCATGTCCTCGACATCTGTGACTAGTCCCTGGTGTGGACGATGGGGCGGAGCAGGCTGGTGCGGATCCTATTTTCTTGGAGCGTGCGTCGCAAGAATAGCGGGCCCATTACTTTGATTGGCGGCCGCTGGATTATGTCGAGGAAGAGGTTGGTTGGTAGGAACTGGTCCGTCCTTAATGATTAAGCGAGAGCGGTCTCAGTACTGTGCCCCCTCGCTATATGTGACTGCAGTTCGGTCGCCATTGTCGTTCCCATTGCCGTTGTCGAGGGCACTGGTACAAGTGGCGATGTTGTTAATGAGGTTAAACCTCCTTCTTTGATGTGGACCCCTCGACTCGGAAGAGGAAGTTTCTAAGACAGTTGGTCGAGGTCGAACGTTGTTCCAAGCTAGTTAAAGTCGAGCGACGATGCGTTGACTTTCTTGAAGTTGCCGCATAAGGTCGATGTTATTCCCCAATGCTTGGTTGACATTGACGACTGTGTTCTCATATTTTTCATTAAGCATGCGAATCTGAGCTTGTGTCGCAGGCACTTCGATGTCCACAATAGGAGGGAGGTTTTCATTAGTGGCCGGGATACCCTTCGGTTGAGGTTGTTGGGATGTACCGGCCTCGGATGCGGCTGAAGAGCCGACCATTGCGTTCTTTGATCGCTTTGCCATCGTGAGCGGACATGAAAGCAGGTTTAGCAAGGAACCTTAATCTCGCAGGGGGTCGAGATGACAATGTGCGACAAAGAAACAAATCTGGGTTTTCTCCCTGATGTGCTTCTCCTGAATTAGGCTTTGAGCCATCGCTCGGTTTCTTGTAATCTTTGGGTAAGCATGAGAAGCTACACTTGAGTTACCAAGGTCTCGGGTGCCGAAGGCAATGCCATATCAGCAGTGGCTAAAATGTTGGAAAGAAACCGCCGACAGATCAGAGCGACTTGATTATCATTAGATAGTCTACCAAGGATGGATTTTTCCCTTTCTCGCCACTGTCGATAAATTTGTTTGGTGAACAAGATAGAATGTTAGTAGCATAAACAAACTAATGGTTTGAGAATTGGTGGGAAATATCGGCTTCGTCGAGTTTGGGGAAGGCATTGTTTGATTGAGGTTGAGGGGGAAATTCTGAATGAGGATCAATAGTGGAAGGTCTGACTATGGGGTTCTTTCCATAGTTCCCCATTGCCGATGGGCTCGGTTCGTAAGTCTGAGAAAACTTAAGTAGCATTCAAAGTCTCATTGACTGAGTAGAAGGAAAGGCGAGGTTTCGATTCCTCAAAGGAAGTGACCGAAAGTCGACCGTAGGTGCGCGCTTTACTTTCCCCTACCTGGCGCGCCAAATGTTGACGCCTAAAATTGTCGTCAACACCAGAGAGTTCCAAAATTTTGAAACTTTTAGTCCAGAGTGGAGAAACATAAGAAATGTAGTAATAATGTGCGGGAAAGTAAAGGACACAATCATTTATAGTGGTTCGGCCCATCGGGGCCTACGTCCACTTTGAAGACTGTACTGATTTTATTCTATTACAACAAAGTACAGCAAGGTTATACAAAGTACAACAAGGCTATACAAGGTACAACAAGGCTATTACAAGAAGCTATAATGATTAACAATATCCTCCTAGTCCTTGTGATTGATCTTCCTTGCTGGGCGAGAGCAGTCGAGGAGTTGTCGATGTTGTAGCGTGGCCGAGTGAGGTAGAGTTATGGCTGAGGTCTGCGGGAGGCGGAGTCGAGGCTGAGTTAAGGCGGAGTCGAGGTCGAGCTAAGGTTGAGTAGGGGCCGAGGTCCGCGGGAGGCGGAGTCGAGGACAAAGCAAGGATAAGTCGGGGCCGAGGTCCGCGAGAGGCGGAGTCGAGGTTGAGTAGGGCTGAGGTCCGCGGGAGGCAGAGTCGAGGCTGAAGTAAGGTTGAGTAAAACCCCCTCCGGGCTCGAAATTCGATCCCCTCCAGGTTCGAATTTCGAGCCCCCTCCGGGTTCGAACTTCGAACCCCTCTGGGTTCGAATTTCGAGCCCCTACGAGTTTGAAACTCGTACCCCATTGAGTTCAGAACCGCGAGCCTCACGGGGTCCGACTCAACCTTACTTCGACCTTGACTCCGCCTCCCGTGGACCTCGGCCCTGGCTTATCCTTGCCTCGGCCTCGACCCTGCCCCCCGCGGACCTCGGCCCCTATTCAACCTCGACTCCGCCTCCCGTGGACCTCGGCCCCTGTCCAACCTCGACTCTGCCTCCCGCGGACCTCGACCCCGACTAATCCTGGCCTCGGCCTCGACTCCGCCTCTAGCGTACCTCGGACCCTACTCAACCTTAGCTCGGCCTCGACTCCGCCTTAACTCGGCCTCCCACGGACCTCGGCCGTAACTCTACCTTACTCGGCCGCGCTACAAAATCGACAACTCCTAGACTGCTCTCGCCCAACAAGGAAAATCAATCACAAGGACTAGGAGGATATTGTTAATCATTACAGCTTATTGTAATAGTCTTGTTGTACCTTGTATAGCCTTGCTGTACTTTGTTGTAACGAAATAAAATCAGTACAACCTTCAAAGTGGACGTAGTCCCTGATGGGCTGAACCACTACAAATAACTATGTCCTTTACTTTCCCGGACATTATTACTGCATTTCTTATGTTTCTCCGCTCTGGACTAAAAGTTTCAAATTTTTGGAACTCTTTGGTGTTGACGACAATTTTAAGCATCAACATATATATATATATATATATATATATATATATATATATATAACTTTTATATATTTAAAAATCACATTTTCTAAGATTGGATCACAAATACGTTAATTATACACTTGTCACTCTGAACTCATTCTAGGGCCTTTCTAACCCCATCTCTAACGAGTTTTCTCATTCTAGGATACTACTGATCCTATCTCTAATGAGTATTATTTTATAGGATATTTCTAATCCTACCTCTGATGAGTCTTTTTTTCAGTTACAATGAGTTGTACCCCAAATATTTGAGCTAACCAGAGCTCTGGTACCAACTGTAATGATACGGATTTTGCACGGACCTAATCGATCGCTAAATCAACCAAGACCGTTCAAAACCCGAATACGCTAAATCTGGGAATACAACACATCAAAACAAATAACAAAAGACTTTTATAAACATTATAATAATGTTACATCAGAGTATAGAACATCAGAGTACAACGATAAAATACAGCAAAAGATACTTTACAATAATTTAATATATTGCAGCGGAAATGAATAAACTGATACAGCGGAAGTCTATCAATGCTCTGGACACGTCTTTAAGCTTCGATCCAGAATCCTGCTTAATATATCTGCAAAATAAACTACTCAACTGCCCGTGTGGAAAAGAGGGCACCCAAGTTTGCAAAGTGAAACAAACTATGGGTCAGTCATGGGACTGGTATGAGAAATCTTTACTTAACTTAACTAGTAATGAGGCTAATCACAGGACCATGCCGGAAATGCGGAACGGTTTTACTCCATTGGATTGCCAGTGCATCAAATAAAGTAAATCGTTAAACAACGCAATGCTTTTTAGAAAAATGAAACCATTAAAAGACTCAAGTCCCATCACACAATGCAACGCAAACCGGAGGATAGAGTTTTACCTTGTAATGGTCAAAAACGCTTGATACGATAAAAACGGATTTGATACTATTATTAGTGTATATATGTTTTAAAAACATTTCAATCATGATGTATCAATCATAGACGGCATAGTACCACATCCTACTATGTCGCCATACTAGTTCAACAATCAAAACTGCATGATGTCGTATTGGAAGCTAGATTTCCATCATGAGTCAAGGCTAGGAACGATCTCCTTACCGATTTGAGACACTCTAGCAATGTCTCAGGATTCGGACGATGGCGAACCCTTGGATACAGCAGGTCCAGTCCACAAATACTTTAGTGGACTGGCAATTCCTGAACACATGCTTTTTGGTCCTATTGAACCTATAATATGACCATTGGCAACCGAATAAATCTGAGGCCTCGAAAATTCCATCATCCACATAAGTAAAATGCCAGGGCTGGTAAGTCGCTGACATCACTTCTAGCTAGAAAGAAACGTGCGCAGTCCCTGCGTTCCCTTGCTCCGTTTTTGACTTTTACCAGGGTGTGAGGCTCGCGAGGTCCGCTATACACAAAGCTATGCCGAAATAGGCTATGCTTTGATCATCATCCACAAGGCTCTGCTTTTCAACAAAAACCTTGATCATTTGCATCTTGGCGTTCCACATTGACAATCCACGCCATGCGATCGATAACTACCAATATATAACCTCTGAGCTCGTGCGTCTAAGAGGAGGGTGTTAAAAAAGAGAATAAATTCTCCACCACCACAGATATATATTAAACAGAAATCAATTTAATTTACATGGAATGAAATTCAATGTCAGACGCACATCCATTTACAAGTCCGTTCTAGGTCTGAACTAAACCAGAGACACCATATTCCTCGTCCCGTATGTCCAATACGGAAGTGAGGTGCTCGCATATCCGGACAATCAACAAGTACGTCCGGACAAAATACCACTTTTAACCCTTTCCTGGGAGCAAATCAGTCCAGGGCATCAGTAGTCATCCATTCGATGTGAAGATCACCGGTCTTCAACCACCGTCTTCATCATCGACTCTTAATCATCGTAGTAATTATTCGAAATGGGTTAAACCCGGTCTTTCCGAATAGTATTTTATAATAAAAAAAATCAAGTGCTATAAAAACACATCCAACGCCTCATTCCAATTCACAATATTCTTTAAATAAAATATTCACATTATTCTAACAAAGATAAATCCTTTAAATTTATTCTTAAATCTTTCTTTTAAAGATTTATTAAACTCCAATTAAGTTTTGAATATCAAAAATCATTATTTAAATTTTAAGAAATTAATCTTATCTTTAACTGGGTTAAAGAACTAATGTCATTTAAAACATAGTTCATGGTAAACCCAAAATTGTCTTCCATTAAATATGGAATTTTTACCGAAATCAAATCAATATATGATCGATATAAATTTCTATATCAGACCAATAATATAAATGGAATAACGGCAAAGCCTCTTAAAATCCATATATAGTATTGGTCTTCTTTTACAGAAGATTATCTCGATTATTATTAAATTGAATTCCATACGATTCCAATTCAATATATTAAATTGGAAACATTACTTTGGAAAATTTCCATTAAATCTAAATAAAAGATTTATAAATTCCAAATTACATTTCCACTGTCAATTGGGTTAAAGAACAGATATCGCTTAAAACGCAACTCACAATAAACCCAATTCACATTTCAATTTAATCTAATTACTAAATATAATTAGAAACCCTAATAATCTTAATTAAAGATTTATTCTTTTCTCAAATGGGTTTAAGAACGGTGTTATTGAAGACACCATTCACGACAAACCCAAAAATCCAATTTATTTAATTCCAAATAAATACTAATTAATTGGAAAATTCCATTAAATCTTGATTAAAGATTTATTCTATTTCTTTATTAAAATAATGTTTTTAAAATATTAGATTTTGGAAATTACTACTTTTTATTCGATTCATTATAAAATGAATAAAAATGATCGATATACCCGTTCGGGTTAAAATGGCGTTTCAACTTATAATGGGCTAAATAGTCCAATTCATTACCATGTCCATTTATGGTTTATAATGGGCTAGACCTCCAACATTAGGCCTACAACTTGCGAATGTTGGACATGTCGGTCGGGTCTAGGCAGACTTATCCCACAAGTTGGGCTTAACCTCATGTCATAGCCCGCTTCGTATTTGCGCACTTAGACCTCTCACATTAGGTTCAACATTAGTAGCTGTTGGATATGTCGGTCGGGTCCGGGCAGACTTCCACCACAAATGCAACATAGCCTCATGTCAAAAGTGCGATTATAATTTTTTTAATTGTAATTATTTCACTGACAAATATTCATTATTTTTAAACTATTCTTTATATAAAAATGTTCTTTATATTCAAATATTATTTATTTAAAAGATATTCTGAATCGGAATGCGACTCAATCAACTACCATATATTTTCAGTTATATGGATTTTATACATTGCACATGTATATAATAGTAATGATAAATAATCATTAAACAATCCTTTCACATCCAGAGCAAAATTTATAACTGTGTGAGCATTAAAATAAATAAACAATGCTCATCACAGACTGTCAATCCATCGATTGACATATAACTAAATATCGGGATTTGTGTAGGTCAAACATCATCCCAACACCCTTGTAGGGTTTCCAAACAACAACAATTTACATAAGTAAATCATTGGTTGATAAATTTAACCAATTCTAATTCAATTTGAATTATTTTCCATTTAACGAATTTTCATTTGTTTAAATTGTAAATAAATAGTTATAATTTAATTTCACTACCATAATAACATTATAATGATAATGTTTTAATCTAGCAAAAATCATATTTTAACTTATGATCAATTTTCTAATAAAATGACATTTCTAATTAAATGACCTATTTATTTACAAAATATGTTTAAATCTAAATGAAAAATTTATTTAACAAATATGTTCAAATCTAAATGACATATAAACATGTAATTTTTAATATGTATACAAAACTAATATATTCATGACATATAAAAATGTAAATCTTATCTTTAACAATTCTAAATGAATATAAATGACATTTCTAAATGAACATAAATGAACTTCATTTTCTGACAATTCTAAATGAACATAAATTACATTCCTAAATGAACATAAATGAACTTCTGAATGAACATAAATGATAATTCATTTCTGACAATTCGAAATGAACATAAATGACCTTTTTATTTTACAAAACATGATTCTAAATAAATGACAAGTTTTGTTTTAACATATACCAACAGAATGACATGTTTTATTTAACAAACAATATGCTAATAAAATGACATGTTTTATTTAACACATCAAATACTAACAAAATGACATGTTTTGTCTCAACATAACATATACCAATAAAATGATGTTTTTATTCTAATGTAACATTTGCTAACAAAATAATGTTTTTATACTAATGTAACATTCTATAACAAAAATGAAATTTTTGTCAAACTTAACATTTTATAACAAAAATGCTATTTATTTCTAATGCAACATTTTAAAGCAAAAATGTTGTTTTATTTCTATGTAGCATTTTATACATAAATGTTATTTTATTTCTAATGTAAACAACTCTAATAAAAATGACATGTTTGATCTAAATAAACATTTCTACTAAAATGACATGTTTAATCTAAATAAACCTTTCTAATAAAAATGTTATCTTTAATTTAAATAAACATTTCCTCACAAAAATGTTACCTTTAATCTAAATGAACATTTCCTAACAAAAATGATTTTGTTCTAATAATTCTAATTCAACAAAACACATAAAAAGGATAACTTTATTTTGTTGACATTCTATCTTGACAAATTAAATAAAATAATAACTTCGTTTTCTTAACCATTCTTATTTAACAAAATTTATGTTTTTGTTCAAATATGACATTATCTTAATAAAGTGGTATTTTTTTATTGTCTCATATCTTAAATGAAAGCAAAACTACAATAAAAATCTAATCTTTTTAATGGAAACAAAATTACATTAAAAAATGCGATCTTTTTAATGGAAACAAAATTACATTAAAAATGTGATCTTTTTAATGGAAAAAAAATTACATTAAGATGTGATCTTTTTAATGGAAACAAAATTATATTAAAAATGTGATCTTTTTAATGGAAACAAAATAACATTTTTAATTCTAACATGACATTTATAACATAAAGGATATTTCTATACTAATATAACATTTCTAACATAAATGATGTTTCTGTTTTAACAAAACTTTTCTAAACAAATGATGCTTGTGTTTTAACAAAACATTTCTAAACAAGTGATGCTTTTGTTTTTAACAATAATGATATTATTATTCTAATATGACATTTCTAAAATAAATGACATTAATGTTCTAATATGACATTTCTCAAATAAACGACATTAATTTTCTAGTATTACATTTTTCACATAAATGACAATTAATGTTCTAATATGACATTTCTCAAATAAATGACATAAATTTTCTAATATGACATTTCTCAAATAAATGACATTAATGTTCTAGTAAGACATTTTTCAAATAAATGACATCAATGTTCTAATATGACATTTATAGCATGGAACATCTTTATTCTAGTAAATGACAATTTAATATTGTCCATCCTAATTCAATAAAAGATGACAATTTATATTGTAAATTATAATTAAAAAAAAGATGACAAATTTTATATCATCGTTCTATTAGTAACAATTATCTAACTAAACAAAATTGATGTTTTGTTTTAGCATAAAACTATTAACCAAAAATATCATTTTTGTTTCTAACATTTTTTATTTCAACAAACATTATCCATCCAATCAACAGATCAATCATAATAGTAACAAACAAACCAAATCCAATCGTGATCAACACAAACTGAATTTACAACATAAATGTAAGAATTTACAAGTACGATAATAATTGACTAGTTTTAATTATATATATATAAAAAAAATCTCACACTGATTTGTCCGAATTTTCAATGTGCTCCATTTTAGATCTGGTTTGTTTCATGTTGTATCTCGTCCTCACGATTCAAACGCTTCTGAAATCATCGATTTCTGTTTTGATTTGAGAGAGATATGAATGTTTGAAATTTAATTACATTACTGAATAATAATTAAATAACTAACCATTAATTATTTCCTAACCCTTTGTTAACGTTATAAATCCATCTTCTTCTTCGCCGAATACAGAACTCATTGTCCAAATGAAAATCCACCTGCTCAAGTACCATAGAACCACCGCTACCCAATCCAACACCACCACCTCGAAGCTCCGACTACCCTCGATCAACGCCCGCCACATCGCCCAACTCCCGACCCCCACCTCTGCTAAAAACAACCCCGAACGCCACCACTTTGTGGCACAATTTCGGACACCATGAGTTGTAATTTTCGATCTCCACCGTTTAGTGTGTAGAGTGCTCGATGCTCTACGATTTTCTCTTTTGGAGTGTTGAAATTTATTGAATAGATTAGAAGAACAAGGAGGAAGAGTGATGGAATATCGCGACCATTGATTTCTGAAAAGGGGCGGCGGCTATCTTAGTGTGGATTAGGGTTTGGGATAATTAGTTTAGTGTTATTTATGATATTAAATTATCTAGTTTTCAGAAAAGTCCATTAACTCTAACTAACTCCAATTTTAACCCTTTAAGGCCCATTAATCCACATTTTGTATGTTATACATTACAAAGAAAATGAATTGCTGACTAATGAACCTAATATAATTTTATTTAATTATTTTCTATATTTAGCTATATCCCATTTATTTCTCATTTATCTGACTTAACATATTAAAATTGTCTTTTTAAATAACAAAACATGTTTAGCATGTTATTCTTTTTATTTTACTTTAACATATTAAAAATGTCTTTTTATGAGAATGTAATTTTTAATATGTCGACATTTTATTATACTAGAATCCTTTTATATGAATCTTCATATATAAAAAATGTATATTTTTAATGTCAGCATATTTTCCAACAATATATCTTTTTGTAAGATTCATAAATACATTAAATGTAAATTTTAATGTACACACAAATTTACCATACTTGAACCTTTTATATGATTCATGCATACATTAAACTGTAATTTTAAATGTACACACACATTTACTGTAATAACCCGGAAAATACGAGCCAATTTAAAATTTTTAAATTGGTGATTTCTAAGGAATTTGAACAATTGAAATAGAATATTTCAATAAAATAATGAATTAGAAATAGTGAGTCAGTTTGAAAATTTGAATTCAAACTTTGACTGACTGTGCAAGGTGGAAAATATAACGAATTTTAGTGAAACCAAAAATATTTAAATCTGTTAGTCAATACCTTTCTAACGAATCTGAAAAATCGAAGTTTCATAACGGGAATCAAAAGTTATGGCCGAATGAATTTTCAGAATGGTCGCTATATAGAATATATAGCCCTGGAAAATTGATATTTTGCATACGACCTCGGAATTCGACGAAACCTCTTTTGTTGGGTCCGGGATGTCGAATTATTGCAAGGTTTCAAATTTCATAATTTTTGAAGCTAGTATGTGAGCGTGGCAAAAGAAAATGTGTTTGGTCAATTTCTGTTAAATTGGGCCAACCAGAAAATGGCCATTTTTCAAACGATCTCAGAATTCGACCAAACTAGTTTTGTTGGGACCATAGTGTCAAAACATAGCTAGATTTATTTTTTTGGAATTTTTTGAATCAGTTTGTGGCCCTGGCAAATTGAAATGTGCGTTTAGAGTTAAAAATTAAATGTTTTATACTTTAATATGAAAAATAACTGACTGTAACAGTCGAATCGGCTAACGAAACATATCCCATTGTGTCCGAGATGGGGGTATTTAGCTAGGGGCGACAGTCGTTGGGTTTAAAAAGGAGTTCGTTGGAGAAAACACTATTTAAAAATATAATAAAACCATCGACCAATCATATTTCTCCATTCATTAAAAATAAAAAAATAAAAAATCTCCGAAACCCTCGCTCTCAACGATCACCGTCGTTCCAACCTTCTAGCCCATTTTCCGTTCACCTCTGCCGCTTCCAGCCAACGCCACCCCTCGACACGCCTCCGCCTCCCCTTCAAATCCGACCCCACCACGTCCCCGACCGACCCCTCCTCCGCCCGAATCGAGCCCAGAAAGTCCCGACCTTCCCAGCGCCGCCGCCGACGATCCCGACCACCGAACGCCACCAAACCACTACCGATAGGAAGCCCTCTCTTCCCTCTTCCACGTCCAACCAGCCGATCATCCCCTCGTGCCCCGGTTCTCGCGAAAACCGCAAACCTAGTTTTGAACCTTCGTGAAAGGTGAGTTCTTTTTTATGTTTGCACTTTGAAAAATCATATCTTTTTGGCGTGTTGACGAAATTCAATGAAACAGGAAACATCGGGACCGCAAGGAAGCACTCTACCACATAGAAGAAGCCGCGGATTTTTCTGAGTCATCTACGATTTTTAGCACTCCGAAAACCAATGTGAGAAATCTAAATTAAATGAATTTGAATGGAAAATGTCGTGTATAAATTATATTAGCGAAATATAAATTACACACGTGTTGTATACCTCATGTACATGCATGGTGTAAGCTATATGAGCGAAGTATGAATTATACATGCATAGAATAATTGATATATGTGTTGAAATGCAAGTGAAATATAGCAATTATATATATACCCCCCTCGTCCACAAACCATGGATGATATTTATTGTTGTGAATTGGTGTGAAATATTGGATGAAAAATACGAATGGTTGAATAATTGTTTGTGGTTGATATATTTTGGTTGTGGTTGAAAAATACCCATTGGTGATTGAAATGAATTGGAAATATTTGTGGAAATAAAAATAAAACATGCCGCCTGCGTGCGAATTAGATGCATGAATCCCCATTGTCAAAAACCGCAAGGTTTTAAGGTAGAGGGAGGAGCCGTACTAGGAACCGTGTCGGTTTTAACTACCCTGCCGTTTTGCTGCCGAAATTTTGAATAATCTTTGTGTGTTAGAATTATTTTCATATGTTGAAATTATCTTCATGCGTTGAAATTAAAGCCATATGTTGAAACTATATCCATGTGTGGAAATGTTTGTGTGTTGAAAAGTGATGCAAGGAACCAATTCTCAAGGTTCGAGCCAAGGCTCCCAGAACCCTCGCTCGTGCTTCAACCGTCGCAAGACCGATCATCTGGTCAAAGACTGTCCTCTGCTGAAGAAGGCCACAGTAGCTCATGTCTATGACGGGTCAAGCCCGCCGGCTGCTTCCGATGGAGCAGGTAAACCCGATGTTTTGGGAGGTACCCTTACCATTAAAAATATTTGTAACACCCCACATCCGTTAGTGTCACTCACAAAGAGAATGCACTAAGTTCTGTGGAGCATTTAGGGTAAAAGATGCAGATAAATTACAAGACAGACAGAAATTAAACAGCGGAAAATAAAACTTTGCTTTATTGATAAAATAGTTTGTACAAAGATTTCTTTACAACATCAGAGTGTCATCTGTCTTACAAAATAAAGAAGCATTAAACAACATTTATATTTCCCCAAATTTTAGCAAGAGCCAGCCATAGCATCTGATAAGAGAATCCAAGCAAACTTCGACAAATCTTCAAGCTGGGAAAGAGTGACAGTCCAACTTGAACTGAGCTATACTACTCCCTCCTCTACTACCTGGGGGGGGGGAAACGGAAGAAAAGAAGACGAAAGAAAAACAGGGTCAGACATAAAGCCTGAGTAAGTTCAGTAACTTCTAGCATGTGAACAAGGAAAACAAAACGACATGAATTAACTGAACACAAGATTACACCATGACGATAGGGTCAACAAGATTAGACAAGGTAGTCACAAGATATGCTAAGATAAACTGGATACGCTCTAATACTTTCGCTGCTTCGCTATTTCCTTGTTATACTGGTTTCTATATCTCTGCACCGCCTATCTAGTGTCCCATCTAGTAACGATAACGTGATCCCAATTCCTATATTTTCTATTGTCTTCCGGCATACATTCATTATTTATTACCTAGATCAAATCTAGGGTTTTCTATCAAGTGCTTTCTAGGTTTAACTAGAGTTTTGCGCTATCTGTTGAACGCTTCTCGAGTTCAGGGTTTATACCACCAAGTCCAACTAGGGATTACGCTACCTGTCGAACGATGCCCCCAAGTCTAGGACACACCACCTAGAGTGGTGTATGTTCCTATACTTCCCCACGCATGTATCGCGAATCGTTATCGCTTGTCTAGATGCACATGTCCTGTAATGTGCGGTCCGAGTCCTGTGACAGGGCAAATCAAGGAATACAGAACTCGGTCGGGAGCTTTCAGATATCTGCCGATGCAGATGCTAAGGTATGTTTTTATTCCAGTGGCTATGGTCCCACTTGACCCCTCCCTCAACTAATGAAAGGCACACCTTGTAAAATGAGAACTATACGCCGGCCCCCGGTGCCCCACTATCCTATGGCCATCCGCAACCATAACTAGATAGCAAGTATATGGTCTTTTGGAGTTCTCCGCCTTTCCGCTTCACGTATCTCGATTGACTCAAGATGGATGGTAGACGACGAGTTGCTATCACAGGACTACCGTTTGCTCGCCGAATCACGCCGGTCCATCCTAGTCTTTAGGTTGCCATGTATTGCAACCAAGGAATACCCCTGGTTCTTCTACGCAGACCTTAACCTCTGTGGGCCCAGGCGGATCATCTGCAGCCTCACAGAGGGATACCAAGAGTATCCTCACGTCCGCTCGAAGCCTCGGGCTTCATAACCCAATTCGTTGGAGCCTTCTCTCTATTCAGACGGACACTCGCTCCTTCCCGTGTTATACTAAGAATTACTACTTAGTTCCCTTTCCCGTCAATTTGGATTGGTTAAGTGTCATTAGTCAATTCAAGCCAACTTAACCCTCTTCATTCATCCTGTTATACTGGTTAAGTTTTATCAGTAATTCATGTTGACTTAACACACCACAAACCAAGTTATATTGGTTAAGTATTTCTTATTACTAAACCTTACCCATTCACCCTGTATTGATTCAGTGTTCCTTTTTAACTTAACCTTGCCCGTCTGTTTTAACTAACCTGTTATTAACGGTTAAGTATTATCCCTTCATGTTTTAGACTTAACCCTATTCCTTTATCAAAATTTGATGGTTAAGTGTTCAAGTTTACTTAACCCTACGGTCTAGCCCAGCTAACATATCAAATTGGCTAAGTGTATTAAATCTTACTTAACCCCAACCTCTAGTCCAGTTAACATGTTAATTTGGATAAGTGTATTAACTTTACTTAACCCCACCTTCTAGTCTAGTTAACATGTTAATTTGGATAAGTGTTTTCTTAGTTACTTATACCCTACAAATCTTGTCTTGTTACGATGTTAAGTTTGGTTAAGTGTCCCTATGGACTTAGCCCTCCCATTCTAGCTTAACTGTGTTAAGTTGGTTAAGTGTTCCTATGGACTTAACCCTCCCATTCTAGCTTAACTGTATGAACCTAACCCCACCTACCAGTCTTGTTATCATGTTGAGTTGGTTAAGTGTCTTAGTTAACTTAACCATAGCATTCTTGTCCTAGCTTTAACTAAATTAATTAAAGCCATGACCACTCACATTAGACAGATATTGTTGTGATTACTGGATGTGCCGGTTGGTTCCGGGCAGGTTTACATCGCAACTCAGTCTAGCCTCGGGTTAGGCCTATTCGTGTTTTCTAGTTCAAAGGGTTTTGATTAATTTTCAAATCAGGTTTTGAAAGTAACCATCCCGTCCGTCGGATCAGTTAGGGATAGCCAGGGAGAGCAGGAAACTTGTATTTTCCAAACTCAAGCCTAGACACTATCCCCTCTGTCACCCTAGAACTTTCTGGTGTTTCATTAAAAGAGATGTGGTTAATAAATCTTTAATTTGTCTAGATCAATATTTCCTCATTTAGGGCAAATTCTATAAGTAAATTAATCCTAATTTACTTATTTCCCAATTTCTCTTTTAATGTAAATTGTCAACATTTATTCTTACGGCCCATTTTCCCCTCTATATCATGTTTATGCTTTTTGGTATGTAAACCATACCAAATGAAGTGTCACTAACCATGATTCTGCTAATCCTGACAATTACCCCCAATTATGGCCAATTTCAAGTTTATGCCAATATACTTATCGAGCCAAATTAGCTAATCCAATTCTGATTTACATTCTGATTCACGTCAAACTAGACTTATTACTCTAGTTCACTATTCATGTAAATGCTAGATTTACACGTCAATACAAGATTCAAATTACACATCTTATAATTCATGTCAAATTTATCCAATTTGCATTTCTATGAACATGCCATAATACATGTTCCCAATTTATGCCAATTTCCAAGTTAAACTACGTTTTAGTAAATTTCATATTTTGCCCCAAATCGCATTCCCACCATTCGTAAAATCGTGTTTCAATCTAGATTATAGATAAATCTAGATTCGTAGCAAATAGGGAATGAACCAAAGATTGCTAGGAAAAGGATAGATATAACAACTGGCATAAAATGGTTTTGAACAACGATGTAGGTTCAAGAATATGGGTAGACCTAACTTAATAGGTAAATTCCCAAGGTCTAAAACCAAGAATAGACAGAGTAGGTTCAAGAACATGGGTAGACCTAACTTAATAGGTAAATTCCCATAGTCTAAAACCAAAGAAAACCAAGGACAAGCAGAATAAATAATCGGGTTTAGCCCCAATTTCAAAATCACAGAACTTAAGCAACACCTTCCTAGTCATGAATCATGGAGGTTTAATCACAGATGTCCTTGTTATGTCATAGGCAATAGTTTATGTTAATCAAAGGCATAGGTTTTGTCAAGGAAGTAATCCTCATAGTCATAGTCACAATCATAGGCAATGTTCAGAGTCATAGGCAGTGTCCATAGTCATAGGCAATGTCCATAGTCATAGGCAAATGTTCATAGTCATAGGCATATGTTTTTTAGGTCCATAGTTTCATAGTCACGGTCTTATTTGTCTTTGAATCATGACAGTTCATAATCAGGTCCAAAGAGATAGGCACAGATTCGAATAGAAAGAAAGAGAATTGGCATATTCTTTTATTCCTTTAATTTCATGTCAAGAACAAAGAAAAACGTTCAAATCTAGAAATAACTGACTTACAGAGATTTAGATTAGAAAAGAAAGATGGCGTTGCTATGATTCGTAGAAAATCATTCGTTGAAGTCGTTTGAACCTCCTTTTGAATCCTAGCTTGAATCTCTTCTTCTTGAAAGTCTTTTGAGCAGCATCTCCTCGTCTTATTTTATTTTATATATATTATTTATTTATATATTTTAGAGGAGGAGAAGAAGCCATGTTCACTCAGAATCTTTGCAGCATAAGGGTAGAGAAGAATTGTGAATAGAGGAGGAGACTAGGGCTGTTTATATAGTTGCTCAAGACCTTATCGTACACGCAGCGCTGAGTCAGCATTGAACCTAGTTAAGAAAATAGTCCAGGTTCACAGATGAATCTAGCCAAATCTTATCGTACATGCAGTGCTAAGTCAGCATTGGGTCCCACAAGCTGTTTTGGCGTAGAAATTTGAATTTTGAATGTTTGAATTTCTGGAATTTATGTAACTGTTTTATTCACATGAAATATTCTTATATGTATACAATTCCTTTAACGACCATTTTACGCGTATATATATATACACACAACTTTCATTTTATTTTCAAAATTCAAACGATGTTGCACCGTTATTTAATTCTTGCCATATTTCATTTACTATAGCCTTATCTTAAATTTTATCTTTCGTATACATATATTTCTGCATATATATATATATATATATATATATATATATATATTCTCATGTATATACATATATTTTCTTTATTTCCTTATATGTACGTTCTTATCCTTTCAAATTTTGAATTTGTATATGTACATATATTTGCATGTTCAGTTGGCCCTCTTTAAAACAGAGATAAAAATTATGCTGTCGCCGGGGTTCGAACCCCCGACCTCCATGTTACAAATCCAATGCCTTAACCAACTGAGCTACAAAGTCTTTTGTTAATAAGTCTTAGAACAATGATAATTATTGTTCTTTCCTTACTTCTCTTTTTCATGTTAGTTACAATACTTAAATTAAACCAATGAATGAATCTTTTTCTTTTAATGTTAATGCATTATGTTTGCAAATCAGTGCATGCAACATATTTACATCGCATGCAACCAATCCTTTCTTTCTTTCATATATTAATTAATTTTCATTATACATCACCATATTAATCTTATCTGTGGATATATATACATTTTTAATTACATTAAAAATACGGGGTGTTACATTCTCCCCCACTTAAAAGGATTTCGTCCCTTAAATCTTCAAGTTAGGAAGAATGTGTCCTACCATCCAATCACCCATCTACTCAACCATTCAATCACAGGCATTCATTGTCCTTAAAAGATTTCTAATGCTTTTATGTTCATATGCATAGTGTGTGTATATGTCTTTATCTACTGTAAAATCAGGCGGTTTACTGATTCAGTCGACCTCCTTAATGCGAGTCATGTCAGTGCCATGTGTCCAACTATGTATGCAAGCATCCCTAGTTATGTAAATACTATATGCGTGCACGGCCATTCATCCATACGCAACACCCATATGATAACATATCAAGTTCAATTTACAAACAAATACATATCTGTAAATGCAATATGAAAGCGTCTGAACTGATCTAGTGCCTAGTACGTATGCATATGCATTCACAAGCAACCATTAGCAACCACTTGCAACCATCAATCATAACATGTTTCAAATACATGTTTACATCCATTGGCTTCTACTTAAGGATTGAAGATACGACCTAGGTGATATACTTTGGAAAGGGAGAAACAATTATGCGTAAAGCTCCTAAAACAAAGAAATCAAGGATGCACCCTCAAGGAAAAGGGTATGATGCTAGTATCTAGCCTTCTTGAGCTTTATTCCACTGTATCTTAACTAATTTAACTTCACGATTGTGAAGATCCGGATCTCCATTTCCAAAATAAACAGATTTCAATCACGGTACCAGGTATACATACTAAGATGATTAGAGGTTTCCATCTTATCCGCCATGCCATAACTATAAGAGTCGAAAGGTCACTACGTGCTCTTTGGAGTGCCTGCCACAACTATTCATCTCTCACGCAAACCATCCAAACCGAACTCGACATTCCTCAAGTACAAGCCCCAAAGACCTAAACCAATATCAGACAAGCACCCAAGAAATATCTCCTCCGAATTTAGACGATCTACGTGAGATGATATAAGCAAACTTGATAGCTATTCTCAAATCCCTACTAACCAAAAATAAACTGGTCGGACCACCAATTGGATTTGAGACTCTAGTGGGATCTTTCTACTATACAGGTACTATGGTGCAGAGACCCAACTATGGAAGTGGATACGAACAAATGAGAAGCGCTAGAATTTAAGGAAATAGTACGAACAGAAAACTAGACTCTTCCAACCGGACTACCTTTCTCCTAGGTACGCTTGGTGGCGAAAGCATGTACTTGTCCTTCTGAAAATCTCGTTCCTCGTTCTTGCCCTTGTCCTTAAGTATATGCCCTTTCATACCCTAGTAAAGATACTTCCTCTTGTCTTAGGTTTTATAATTTCTTCCTCCTTCGTGTACTAAGTTTACATCCATGAATTCCTCATCCTAGGATTATGCTCCTTAGCCAAACTCCTCATCCCCTTCCGTGTGTAGTCATGTTGACAAATCTCTCGAAAACTGCCTCCATCGTCCGGAAAACCCTATAAGCTTCGAAAGAAAACAGCCCGTAGATGAAACAACTGCGGCTATGGATGGAAGCCGGACACAACTTTGCCCTTCGATGAGGTTACCTCCCAGAAAGCCAGGAGCCCCAAAGACTCAAGAAAGAAGGAGATAAGAATTTAAACCGAGGAAGAGAAGATGGTGCGTATGGCTTTGGGGAATATGTCTTTAAAACAAATCTTTTCTCTTGAAAAATTCTTCTTTAAAAACCGTTTTGAAAATAATTTTTCAAATCCTTTATCTGATCTGGTAACCTTCAGCTCTGATACCACATGTAACACCCCACATCCGTTAGTGTCACTCACAAAGGGAATGCACTAAGTTCTGTGGAGCATTTAGGGTAAAAGATGCAGATAAATTACAAGACAGACAGAAATTAAACAGCGGAAAATAAAACTTTGCTTTATTGATAAAATAGTTTGTACAAAGATTTCTTTACAATATCAGAGTGTCATCTGTCTTACAAAATAAAGAAGCATCAAACAACATTTATATTTCCCCAAATTTTAGCAAGAGCCAGCCATAGCATCTGATAAGAGAATCTAAGCAAACTTCGACAAATCTTCAAGCTGGGAAAGAGTGACAGTCCAACTTGACCTGAGCTATACTACTCCCTCCTCTACTACCTGGGGGGGAACGGAAGAAAAGAAGACGAAAGAAAAACAGAGTCGGGCATAAAGCCTGAGTAAGTTCAGTAACTTCTAACATGTGAACAAGGAAAACAAAACGACATGAATTAACTGAACACAAGATTACACCATGACGATAGGGTCAACAAGATTAGACAAGGTAGTCATAAGATATGCTAAGATAAACTGGATACGCTCTGAAACTTTCGCCGCTTCGCTATTTCCTTGTTATATTGGTTTCTATATCTCTGCACCGCCTATCTAGTGTCCCACCTAGTAACGATAATGTGATCCCAATTCCTGTATTTTCTATTGCCTTCCGGCATACATTCATTATTTATTACCTAGATCAAATCTAGGGTTTTCTATCAAGTGCTTTCTAGGTTTAACTAGAGTTTTGCGCTATCTGCTGAACGCTTCTCGAGTTCAGGGTTTATGCCACCTAATCCAACTAGGGATTATGCTACCTGTCGAACGATGCCCCCAAGTCTAGGACACACCACCTAGAGTGGTGTATGTTCCTATACTTCCCCACGCATGTATCGCGAATCGTTATCGCTTGTCTAGATGCACATGTCCTGTAATGTGCGGTCTGAATCCTGTGACAGGGCAAACCAAGGAATATAGAACTCGGTCGAGAGCTTTCAGATATCTGCCGATGCAGATGCTAAGGTCTGTTTTTATTCCAGTGGCTATGGTCCCACTTGACCCCTCCCTCAACTAATGAAAGGCACACCTTGTAAAATGAGAACTATACGCCGGCCCCCGGTGCCCCACTATCCGATGGCCATCCGCAACCATAACTAGATAGCAAGTATATGGTCTTTTGGAGTTCTCCGCCTTTCCGCTTCACGTATCTCGATTGACTCAAGATGGATGGTAGACGACGAGTTGCTATCACAGGGCTACCGTTTACTCGCCGAATCACGTCGGTCCATCCTAGTCTTTAGGTTGCCATGTATTGCAACCAAGGCATACCCCTGGTTCTTCTACGCAGACCTTAACCTCTATGGGCCCAGGCGGATCATCTGCAGCCTTACAGAGGGATACCAAGAGTATCCTCACATCCCCTCGAACCCTCGGGCTTCGTAATCCAATTCGTTGGAGCCTTCTCTCTATTCAGACGGACATTCGCTCCTTCCCGTGTTATACTAAGAATTACTACTTAGTTCCCTTTCCCGTCAATTTGGATTGGTTAAGTGTCATTAGTCAATTCAAGCCAACTTAACCCTCTTCATTCATCCTGTTATACTGGTTACGTGTTATCAGTAATTCAAGTTGACTTAACCCACCACAAACCAAGTTATATTGGTTAAGTATTTCTTATTACTTAACCTTACCCATTCACCCTGTATTGATTCAGTGTTCATTTTTAACTTAACCTTGCCCGTCTGTTTTAACTAACCTGTTATTAATGGTTAAGTATTATCCCTTCATGTTTTAGACTTAACCCTATTCCTTTATCAAAATCTGATGGTTACGTGTTCAAGTTTACTTAACTCTACAGTCTAGCCCAGCTAACATATCAAATTGGCTAAGTGTATTAAATCTTACTTAACCCCAACCTCTAGTCCAGTTAACATGTTAATTTGGATAAGTGTATTAACTTTACTTAACCCCACCTTCTAGTCTAGTTAACATGTTAATTTGGATAAGTTTTTTCTTAGTTACTTATCCCCTACAAATCTTGTCTTGTTACGATGTTAAGTTTGGTTAAGTGTCCCTATGGACTTAGCCCTCCCATTCTAGCTTAACTGTGTTAAGTTGGTTAAGTGTTCCTATGGACTTAACCCTCCCATTCTAGCTTAACTGTATGAACCTAACCCCACCTACTAGTCTTGTTATCATGTTGAGTTGGTTAAGTGTCTTAGTTAACTTAACCATAGCATTCTTGTCCTAGCTTTAACTAAATAAATTAAAGCCATGACCACTCACATTAGACAGATATTGTTGCGATTACTGGATGTGCCGGTTGGTTCCGGGCAGGTTTACATCGCAACTCAGTCTAACCTCGGGTTAGGCCTATTCGTGTTTTCTAGTTCAAAGGGTTCTGATTAATTTTCAAATCATGTTTTGAAAGTAACCATCCCGTCCGTCGGATCAGTTAGGGATAGCCAGGGAGAGCAGGAAACTTGTATTTTCCAAACTCAAGCCTAGACACTATCCTCTCTTTCACCCTAGAACTTTCTGGTGTTTCACTAAAAGAGATGTCGTTAATAAATCTTTAATTTGTCTAGATCAATATTTCCTCATTTAGGGCAAATTCTATAAGTAAATTAATCTTAATTTACTTATTTCCCAATTTCTCTTTTAATGTAAATTGTCAACATTTATTCTTACGGCCCATTTTCCCCTATATATCATGTTTATGCTTTTTGGTATGTAAACCATACCAAATGAAGTGTCACTAACCATGATTCTGCTAATCCTGACAATTACCCCCAATTATGGCCAATTTCAAGTTTATGCCAATATACTTATCGAGCCAAATTAGCTAATCCAATTCTGATTTACATTCTGATTCACGTCAAACTAGACTTATTACTCTAGTTCACTATTCATGTAAATTCTAGATTTACACGTCAATACAAGATTCAAATTACATATCTTATAATTCATGTCAAATTTATCCAATTTGCATTTCTATGAACATGCCATAATACATGTTCCCAATTTATTCCAATTTCCAAGTTAAACTACGTTTTAGTAAATTTCGTATTTTTCCCCAAATCGCATTCCCACCGTTCGTAAAATCGTGTTTCAATCTAGATTATAGATAAATCTAGATTCGTAGCAAATAGGGAATGAACCAAAGATTGCTAGGAAAAGGATAGATATAACAACTGGCATAAAATGGTTTTGAACAACGAAGTAGGTTCAAGAATATGGGTAGACCTAACTTAATAGGTAAATTCCCAAGGTCTAAAACCAAGAATAGACATAGTAGGTTCAAGAACATGGGTAGACCTAACTTAATAGGTGAATTCCCATAGTCTAAAACCAAAGAAAACCAAGGACAAGCAGAATAAATAATCGGGTTTAACCCCAATTTCAAAATCACAGAACTTAAGCAACACTTTCCTAGTCATGAATCATGGAGGTTTAATCACAGATGTCCTTGTTATGTCATAGGCAATAGTTTATGTTAATCAAAGGCATAGGTTTTGTCAAGGAAGTAATCCTCATAGTCATAGTCACAATCATAGGCAATGTTCATAGTCATAGGCAGTGTCCATAGTCATAGGCAATGTCCATAGTCATAGGCAAATGTTCATAGTCATAGGCATATGGTTTTTAGGTCCATAGTTTCATAGTCACGGTCTTATTTGTCTTTGAATCATGACAGTTCTTAACTAGGTCCAAAGAGATAGGCACAGATTCGAATAGAAAGAAAGAGAATTGGCATATTCTTTTATCCCTTTAATTTCATGTCATGAACAAAGAAAAACGTTCAAATCTAGAAATAACTGACTTACAGAGATTTAGATTAGAAAAGAAAGATGGCGTTGCTATGATTCGTAGAAAATCATTCGTTGAAGTCGTTTGAACCTCCTTTTGAATCCTAGCTTGAATCTCTTCTTCTTGAAAGTCTTTTGAGCAGCATCTCCTCGTCTTGTTTTATTTTATATATATTATTTATTTATATATTTTAGAGGAGGAGAAGAAGCCATGTTCACTCAGAATCTTTGCAGCATAAGGGTAGAGAAGAATTGTGAATAGAGGAGGAGACTAGGGTTGTTTATATAGTTGCTCAAGACCTTATCGTACACGCAGCGCTGAGTCAGCATTGAACCTAGTTAAGAAAATAGTCCAGGTTCACAGATGAATCTAGCCAAATCTTATCGTACATGCAGTGCTAAGTCAGCATTGGGTCCCATAAGCTGTTTTGGCGCAGAAATTTGAATTTTGAATGTTTGAATTTCTGGAATTTATTTAACTGTTTTATTCACATGAAATATTCTTATATGTATACAATTCCTTTAACAACCATTTTACGCGTGTATATATATATATATATATATATATATATATATATATACGCACAACTTTCATATTATTTTCAAAATTCAAACGATGTTGCACCGTTATTTAATTCTTGCCATATTTCATTTACTATAGCCTTATCTTAAATTTTATCTTTCGTATACATATATTTCTGCATATATATATATATATATATATTCTCATGTATATACATATATTTTCTTTATTTCCTTATATGTACGTTCTTATCCTTTCAAATTTTGAATTTGTATATGTACATATATTTGCATGTTCAGTTGGCCCTCTTTAAAACAGAGATAAAAATTATGCTGCCGCCGGGGTTTGAACCCCCGACCTCCATGTTACAAATCCAATGCCTTAACCAACTGAGCTACAAAGTCTTTTGTTAATAAGTCTTAGAACAATGATAATTATTGTTCTTTCCTTACTTCTCTTTTTCATGTTAGTTACAATACTTAAATTAAACCAATGCATGAATCTTTTTCTTTTAATGTCAATGCATTATGTTTGCAAATCAGTGCATGCAACATATTTACATCGCATGCAACCAATCCTTTCTTTCTTTCATATATTAATTAATTTTCATTATACATCACCATATTAATCTTATCTATGGATATATATACATTTTTAATTACATTAAAAATACAGGGTGTTACAATATTCATGTCTCTGTATTGTTTGACACAGGTGCATTACGTAGTTTTATTGCTAGTAACACAATGCACAAATTAAAGTTAAAACAGCGAAAGCTCAAAGAATCAGTCGAAGTACATAATCCGATAGGAGGATCTCTCATTCTCAGTTCATATTTTAAAGTACCTGTTTCTTTTTCTCGATACAAGTTTCCCTTTGATTTAATCATCATGGATTTTCTCAAATTCGATATCATTCTCGGGCTAGATTGGTTAACGAAATACGAAGCCGAAGTGAATTATGCAGAAAGAATCGTTAAAATTCGAACGGAGCTTGGATATATATATATATATACCCTGTCATGGTTCGAATCCGAATAGAGAAGAATTTTGGTTGGCATTAGAACTTATCTCCACTTCCATAGAAAAGATTCCTATTGTAAGAAACTATGCGGATGTGTTTGAAGAAGTTGAAAACTTACCTCCGCAAAGAGAGATAGAATTTCGAATTGATCTAATTCCCAATGCCAGACCAGTGGTACATCCAATTCGCAGAATGACTCCTAAGGAAAAAGAAGAATTAGGCGATCAAACTCGTCAACCGTTGTGGAAGGGTCTAATCAGACTTAGTTTTTCTAATTGGGGTGCAGCTGTTGTGTTTGTCCCAAAGTCAGACGGTACTCTTAGATTATGTGTTGATTACCGAGACCTCAACAAATAGACGCTCAAAAACAAGTATCCATTACCCCGCATCGATTATTTGCTAGACCAATTGAATGGGGCGAAAGTATTTTCCCGAATGGACCTAGCTACAGGTTTTCACCAATTGAGAATAGCACAAGAGTGTGTTCCTTTGACAGCTTTCAGAGGTCCAGACATATTTTATGAATGGTTAGTAATGCTGTTTGGCCTGTGCAATGCTCCAACATACTTTGTCGATCTAATGAATAGAGTGTTTAGGGGAGTTCTGAATAAATTTGTCCTCGTTTTCATCGATGATATTTTAATCTACTCCAAATCAAAACCCGAGCATGAAAAACACTTAGAACAAGTATTGGAGATTCTAAGAAAGAACGTCTTCAAAGCCAAATTCTCTAAATGTGTCTTCTGGCAAGAAGAAGTGAAGTTTCTTGGCCATGTCGTGTCAGAGAAAGGGATTTCTGTTGACCCAAGCAAAATAACAGCAATTCAAGACTGGAAACAACCCACTACTCCCACAGAAGTTAGAAGTTTTATGGGGTTGGCTAGTTATTATCGAAAGTTCGTTAAGGATTTTTCGAAGATATCCGGTCCGTTAACGAAGCTCACGAAGAAACATGAGAAGTTCAAGTGGACTTCTGACTGTGAAGAAGCTTTCCAGGAATTGAAATCAAAACTGACAACTGCTCCAGTGTTAACCATTATTGATGGCAATCAGGATTTAACGGTTTGGACAGATGCTTCTATTAGAGGTCTTGGTGCAGTGTTAATGCAAAGAGGCCAGATAGTCGCTTATGCAAGCCGCCAACTGAAACCGCATGAGAAGAATTATGTGACTCATGATCTTGAGTTGCTAGCCATCGTTTTTGCATTGAAAATCTGGAGGCATTATTTATTGGGCGAGAAATTTATACTGTACACAGATCATCAATCATTGAAGTATTTATATACCTAGAAAGATCTGAATTTGAGACAGCAGCGTTGGCTAGAATTTCTTGCAGCGTATGATCTTGATATCCTGTATACGCCGGGGAAGGCTAACGTTGTGGCGGATGCGCTTAGTAGGAAAACCGCAATCGTTGCCCATCTTATAATTACCCCTAGCTTGATCGATAAGATATGTGCTCTCCAGAGGAATGATTATTTCATTCAAAGGATCAAAGGGAGAATCCAGAAGGGAGAGCCCTCAAGTTTTCAGGTAGATAAAGAAGAAGTTCTGAGACTGAATGGGAGAATATGTGTTCCCAACCTTCCTGAGCTCAAAAGAGAAGTGTTAGACGAATGCCATAAATCCAAATTTTGCATCCATCCTGGTGTGAGTAAAATGTACAACGATATCAAACGCACTTTCTGGTGGAAGACAATGAAAAGGGATATTTCTTTGTATGTTAGCAGATGCCCTACTTGTCAATTGGTCAAGAGCGACCAACAGAAGCTAGCTGGACTGTTGCAACCATTGGAATTCCCAGGCTGGAAATGGGAACAGATCTCCATGGATTTCATAGATGGCTTGCCGCGAACCAGGAAAGGTAATGACAGCATTTGGGTAATCGTAGATCGCTTCACAAAGACTGCCCATTTTATACCTGTCAAATCCAATAGAACCGCTCAAAGTCTGGCACAGATATATTTCAAAGAAATTGTTAAGCTGCATGGAATTCCCATCAGCATAGTCAGTGATAGAGATCCCCTATTTACTAGCAAATTCTAGGAGGCTTTCCAGACAGAATTGGGAACAAAACTGAATATGAGCACCGCTTATCACCCTCAAACAGATGGCCAAACTGAGCGGGTGAATAGAATTCTAGAAGATTTATTGCAGGCTTGTATAATTGATTTTGGTGGGTCATGGGAAGATCATTTGCATTTGGCAGAATTCTCATATAACAATAGCTATCAAGCAAGTTTGGGAATGTCTCCAATTGAAGCATTATATGGCAGACCGTGCCGATCTCCAGCATGTTGGGTAGGACCTGGCAACAGACTTGTGTTAGGACCCGATATGATTAGAGAAGCATCTGATAAAGTCGACTTCATCAAAAAGCGTTTGAGAACCGCCCAAAGCCGACAGAAAAGTTATGTAGATTCTAGAAGGAGAGATTTGACATTTGTTGTTGGTGATCACGTTTATTTGAAAGTTTCTCCGATGAAAGGAGTAATCAGATTTGGCAAAACTAGGAAGTTGGCACCGAGATTTATTGGTCCTTTTCCTATACTCGAACGAATTGGAACTCTTGCTTATAGGGTTCAATTACCAGATTGGCTGCCTAGAGTGCACGATGTATTTCACATATCTCAACTTAGAAGACATGTGCATGATCCGGATCTTGTTGTAGAAGAAGCAGCGCAACATGATATAGACATAACTCCAGAATTAGCACTCAGAAGAGAGCCATTAAAGATTGTTGGCAAAGAAACTAGAGAACTAAGAAGCAAAAAGGTTCATTTAGTTAAAGTGCAGTGGAGTAGTGATCCCAGAGACTGTACTTGGGAGACTGAGGAAAGCATTAAGCAAGCTTACCACAAATGCAGAGTGGATATCTCTGACTAACTCCGGTGCAAAGTAGCTTTACAATACTTTGCCTTTACATTTTGTTTCCTACTTTACTGTTGTTTCCTTTTCGAGGACGAAAAGTTTTAAGTGGGGGAGATTGTAATAACCCGAAAAATACGAGCCAATTTAAAATTTTTAAATTGGTGATTTCAAAGGAATTTGAACAATTGAAATAGAATATTTCAATAAAATAGTGAATTAGAAATAGTGAGTCAGTTTGAAAATTTGAATTCAAACTTTGACTGACTATGCAAGGTGGAAAATATAACGGATTTTAGCGAAACCAAAAATATTTAAATCTGTTAGTCAATACCTTTCTAACGAATCTGAAAAATCGAAGTTTCATAACGGGAATCAAAAGTTATGGCCGAATGAATTTTCAGAATGGTCGCTATATAGAATATATGGCCCTGGAAAATTGATATTTTGCATACGACCTCGGAATTCGACGAAACCACTTTTGTTGGGTCTGGGATGTCGAATTATTGCTAGGTTTCAAATTTCATAATTTTTGAAGCTAGTATGTGAGCATGGCAAAAGAAAATGTGTTTGGTCAATTTTTGTTAAATTGGGTCGACCAGAAAATAGCCATTTTTCAAACGATCTCAGAATTCGACGAAACTAGTTTTGTTGGGACCGCAGTGTCAAAACATAGCTAGATTTATTTTTCTGGAATTTTTCGAATCAGTTTGTGGCCCTGGCAAATTGAAATGTGCGTTCAGAGTTAA
>CM060911.1:106806598-106819098 GCA_030737875.1 Allium sativum | reverse complement strand
GGATTGAATCGATTTCGTCTTCTTCCCTTAAATTCATCCCGTTCAAGCTGTGATAAGAGGACGGTACTCCTTACCTTACTCAAGAAAGAAAGTCATGCTGATCAGTAGTAGTGTCTAAGAGGAAGGGTTGGCGCTTTGACTATTTTTTGTGATCAAATTCGAAACTTAGCTTCTCCATAGATTCTCGGAAGAAAGCAATCGGCTTTGCCCAAGTTGTAATGATAATACAGTATATTAATAGGAGTCGATGAAGAATGTTTTGAAAGCAGCCTTCCGCTCACAATGAATATACCTCCCCAATTAATATACTGCGGACGAAAGTGGACCCAATTAATATACTAAATAAGCTGCGAGGTCGCCTTGGGCTTCGCTTTCCTTGACTTTAGAGGGGAATGGTTTCCGATGAACTACTCCCTTTACCTGTTGATGAATCATGCTTCGAACACCTAGACCAGCTGCCGCTTAGTCACGTCTGCGCGCGATGTGAACTTGCCTTCCTTAATCAATAGATAGGATTATCTGCTCGGCAAGTACTATGACCCATTCCACTCTCTTGGTTGTACCTTCTTTTTGTTGAAATCCCGTTCATACCGCCACACCAGTGGTCCACTCACTTTCTTTTAGATGATTCAAAGCACGTGTATGATAGAAAGAATGAAACTCTCTTGGTTGTAGCGTTAAATGACGTCCATGTGCCCACTCACTTTCACAGATCATTCGAAACGTACGACTCCGTACCACCGATTCGGTTGTACGACTTCCGTGAAAAGAAAGTGCTTTCCTGAACCTGCACTGATTAAGCAGAATAAAGATACCATTCACCTATGTTATATGCGACGCGCCAGTATCTTAATTGGGAGGAAGTGTACTTAACGAGGGGCTGTTGAGTAAGGGAGGGGTCGGTATACTAATAGTTGTCTTTGTCTCTACCCTAGCTAGATTCAAGTTCCCCTAAGAACTTTCTTCCTTCTTTATTGGGGAGAGCAGACAAAGAATGAAAAAAAAGAAATGAGAAATAAGGGGATCCAAAGCAAGAAAGAAAGATGGAGCTTTTAGCGAGCCCCTATTTATTTGATTAGTAAAGCTTTTATTTGAATGCTGAGCACAGAGAAGATCTCAGAACTGTTTTCCGGAAGCGTTTGCGAATGCATACCGGAAAATGCAACAGAACGAGGACAGGACTTTCTTTCTCTATCTGGCATTCGAGGCTGAAGATGGATGAAGCGAAAGTGCGCGCAGTGGCAGCCGAAGAACCGGCAGTTTTCATGGTTTAGCCAGCCAATGCTAATCTTTGTAGGAAGTTTCTAAAAGGAGTAAGATTTACCTCTAAATGCCCTACCCATGAATAAGGCTTAGAACGGGGTCACAATTACATGGGGAAGGAGGAAGTCAATATACGCAGCCTGAGAAACTAACTCTATGGCCAGTGCTTGGGATAAAAACCTTACAGTTATCCGTTTAGGGGCCTTCAAGTTTTTCTAGAGAATAAGGAATTCTTTCTCTTCGAGAAAGAATCAGACGTGATCAGTGGAAACAATACATCAATGAGAGGTTAATGAAATAAGTTCAGTAAATTCACTGATTGAGCCAAATCTTGACGAATCTCATGAATTGGATGTAAGGTGCGTAGCGACTTACATCATAGGAAGCGCTTTCTTTTAAGAATGCATATGGTTCCATCTTTCTGTCTTTGGTTAACCAACCTTTTTCTAAAAGTGCTTGTAGTAATTATGGAGTCTTTATTCATTATGATATTAGCATAGCATTGAGTAGTAAACACACTAGGGGTTTTACCATACCATACTATACATGCAAACATAACAAAAAAAACAAAAAAAAGATAGTTTGCATAGATATACGTTTATCTCCAGTAGGCACCGGAGTAGATCTACACTAAAAAAAGACAAAGAACACCAGACATGAAAACAAATGTCTCCAGACACTTATTTCATTTAAACCTTCGAAAACGAAATCGACGGGCTCTTCTATTCTAGTCTCCCCGGGGACCGCGGGTGACGGCACGCACAATTAGGTCTTCCTGCTCCGCCCGCAGCGCTTGCTGCTTCGTCTCCAAACCCTCTATGCGCTCTCTGGTAGCGCGAATGCGCGCTTCTTTCCTTGCAGGATCCCCAGGGGTTCTAACACTTCTCAAAAGGAAGTTTAGCACTCTACGGTGCTCTTGAATTTCATTTCGCAGTTGCCCCATTTCGGCAGCAATTGCAGAAAGCCTGTTTGTAGCATCCATAGCCATACGTGCAAGTACTCAATTTTTTTGATTTGAATTTAATGAAGAAAGTTCACTTATCGAGCCTCCATTTATAGAGTGGTAGAGGAATCTCGCCATGCGTCACGAATTAGATGGCAGGCACAATTCTTAGTAGTTCTCCGCACTACTTTTCTACAGTTGAAGACTATCATGCCTTTTGAATGAAAAACTGGCTGGCTCTGGCTACCTTGCGGAGCAAACAAAATCTCCCCAAATCACTTCTACTTATGAAAAAAAGAGTTCTGTATGAACAAACAAAATTTTTACAACCAGCTTACGTGGAAAAGATTCCATATTCTATGCCAATAGACTCGTGACATCCATGTACTGAGTCGTCAAATGAGTTTTTTTCCCAAGCTTACATGAACCATCAAAGAAAGTCCTACAAATTAAGTCTTGGGCCTGTCAAGCCTACTTTCCTCGATGGAAGCCCAGGGCCAAAAAAACAACAAGCCCATCATCAAAGCAAGCCCAAGCCCATGCAAGAAGGACCTCATTGTCATGGAAGCCCTTTCGCTCCGCACCTCAATATAGTCTATGAGAACGCTGACCAACTCTCGAACCCCTTCTTCCGGATTTGCTCAAAAATTCCAACTATGATCGACCTTTCGAATGAATGAAGTTCAAAGCTAAGGGAATTACTTTGGTCGCCCAATTAATATACTGAGCCAATCATTCTTCTATGTACGATAGTCATAAGGCAGGGGACCGATCCAAACTATTCTGACAAGCTAATCCGAAAGGGCCAGCCCGAGCCAAGGCCGATGTTTATAATGGGCGAAAGAGGAGAGACCGAGATGTGATTGCATACCTACCCGGTGCCTAAGTACATGTGCAAGCACAGCAAAGGGTTGGCATTCTTAATTTAGTCAAAAACGAGAGGTCCGATAGGATGGTTCAGATCTAGGCCGATTGAAACTTAGTATCCGTTGTTTTAAACGAGTGATATTGAGCCTTCAAACCTACCTGGCGTAAGTCGGATCACAAAGCTTCATAATCATAAGGAAACCGCAGATATGGGTACTTCTTTTCTGGTACCCGACCAATATAATATGTCTACCCATGAATTACTTCTTTAACTTATGCTGCTTCCAATTTTCTACCGAACTTGTGTGACTATGGAGGTGCGTAGCAAGCGCTCTCTATAGAGCTTTTTTGTGAGCCAGGTTGCTTATTATTATGCCTCTTGGCGTTTGGGTCTTGTGAAACACGTTCCGTGTTCTTATGCACCTCTCTATGGTCGCCTTGGTCATGGTCTCAAGAGGTAGCGCTTTAGCGGTGTGGGAGGAAATACCATCTTCTTGGCTGCTTGGGGGACTGCTCTATAGTTTATCTAGAGAGGTGTCCAGTATATTAATTGGGGACCGATCCAGTATATTTCATCGAAGATGTGAAATCTGCATGAACTCATTCGGCTTTGCCCTTAGTAATGAAAGAACCACATTCGTCTCTCCTGCCCGAAAGTCCGAGGGGCATAGCGATGATTCTAGATCTCTCTTGCGACTTCGGCCCTTAGCTTAGTGAGTTCGGCTCGCTCAAAGGTTACCTTATTTGTGAACAATAGGGGCGGAGCGAATAATGACTTCTTTCCCGAGGGCTGCTAGTTATCCGGGTAAAATGGACAACAATTCATATTCGATGCCTTGAGTTTCGGATTCATTCGAACCAAAATGAACTACCCCATTACTTAATATAAACAAAAAAAGAAATATAAAATTGCAGCCAATCAGATTTACTTTGTGCCGTCCAGGTTTTTTTCCAGTTTGCCTTGGCGTATATCAATCTGATACGGCCCTTAATGTTCGTGGTGGATGGGACTGTCTTTCCTATAAATATTAAGTATAAGTCTTGGTTTTTTCCAGTAAGATCATACTTTTCTTGGTGTCGTCCAAGTTCCAGTAAGATATATAGGAGAGTTTTCTCTCATATTCATGCCGTTCTGTTGGACCCGAGCGACTATGACCAGGCGACAACTGCTTCTTTATACTCTATAGTATGGCTTTAGTATCAACCATTTTATATGGTTCAATGAACAACACACGTAGAGGGCGATTGGACTACTAAAGGAGGCTGTTGCAATAGAATAATCCGCAGCCTGATAGGAATTTAGTAATTTCCATGAAGTATGGTTCCGTGCATATGATTGAATGCATAGCTATTGTAGGGGTATAAGACTTGATTAGACAGACTGGGCAGAAACGACTCACTTATATGATGAACTCACTTCGTCGTGAATTTTATATTTCTTTTATTATATTACATAGCGAATCTTGAAATATCACATCAGCAGGGTGTGTAGCCGAGTAAGTAATGTGGCGAGGTGCACTATTGTCTGTATATAGATTGGGTTAAGCCCAATTAATATACTGGCACACAGCTAAAATTAATATACTGGTCGGGTGCCTGTTTGAAATGTTACGCTACGCACCTTGCTACCGCATAAGCTGCACCAACCAGAAGGCCAAGCAATCGATAGTCACTTTGGGCCTAGACTAAGGAACGGGAAGACTTTGCTCCGGATAGAAAGAAACAACCAATGCGGATACTAATTATGGACAACAAGTCATACATGGTAATTCTGTTCAAATATGGAAGAACTTTGATTGCTTAGACCTAACCGGAGTCCAGTATATTAATTGCGGGACAACTTGCTATGGTTAGCGAATTAATATAATAATAAAAAGAAATAGAATCAAAATCTTTGTTTTAGGTATGAATTTGCATGCAAGGACTTTTCACTTGATCTCGAAGTAGTCATAGGTAGTGTAACTTGGCGAAGGGAGAGAAGGACAGGTAGATAAATGGATTCACGGATACGTTCTCCTACCTAAAAGGTTGGGCGACTAGATATTGAAAGTCGGCATATACCCCAGATCCCTTATTGTCGACACAAGCAACAATAATTTGGATCTGTCCTAATAATCAGGAGAATAACCGGTACCAGCCTTATACTATACCACTTGTCTTTCTCTGATACATCTACCCGGGAGGGAGGCAGGACTCAACATCTATGGTTTCAGAATCCTAACCTTATGAATGCCCGATCGTTTTTAGGATTCCGAAACCATAGATGTTGAGTCCTGCCTCCCTCCCGGGTAGATGTATCAGAGAAAGACAAGTGGTATAGTATAAGGCTGGTACCGGTTATTCTCCTGATTATTAGGACAGATCCAAACTATTGTTGCTTGTGTCGACAATAAGGGATCTGGGATATATGCCAACTTTCAATATCTAGTCGCCCAACCTTTTAGGTAGGAGAGCGTATCCGTGAATCCATTTATCTACCTGTCCTTCTCTCCCTTCGCCAAGTTACACTACCTATGACTACTTCCAGATCGAGTGAAAAGTCCTTGTTTGCAAATTCATACATAAAACAAAGATTTTGATTCTATTTCTTTTTTCTTTATAATATTAATTCGCTAACCATAGCAAGTTGTCCCGCAATTATTATACTGGACTCCGGTTAGGTCTAAGCGATCAAAGTTCTTCCATATTTGAACAGAATTACCATGTATGACTTGTTGTCCATAATTAGTATCCGCATTGGTTGTTTCTTTCTATCCGGAGCAAAGTCTTCCCGTTCCTTAGTCTAGGCCCAAAGTGACTATCGGTTGCTTGGCCTTCTGGTAGGTGCAGCTTATGCGGTAGCGAGGTGCGTAGCGTAACATTTCAAACAGGCACCCGACCAGTATATTAATTTTAGCTGTGTGCCAGTATATTAATTGGGCTTAACCCAATCTCTATACAGACAAAAGTGCACCTCGCCACATTACTTACTCGGCTACACACCCTGCTGATGTGATATTTCAAGATTCGCTGTGTAATATAATAAAAGAAATATAAAATTCACGACGAAGTGAGTTCATCATATAAGTGAGTCGTTTCTGCCCAGTTTGTCTAATCAAGTCTTATACCCCTACAATAGCTATGCATTCAATCATATGCACGAAACCATACTTCATGGAAATTACTAAATTCCTATCAGGCTGCGGATTATTCTATTGCAACAGCCTCCTTTACTAGTCCAATCGCCCTCTACGCGTGCTGTTCATTGAACCATATGAACTGGTTGATACTAAAGCCATACTATAGAGTATAGAGAAGCAGTTGTCGCCTGGTCATAGTCGCTCGGGTCCAACATAATGGTATGAATATGAGAGAAAACTCTCCTATATATCTTACTGGAACCTGGACGACACCAAGAAAAGTATGATCTTACTGGAAAAAACCAAGACTTATACTTACTTAATATTTATAGGAAAGACATTCCCATCCACCATGAACATTAAGGGTCGTATCAGATTGATATACGCCAAGGCAAACTGGAAAAAAACCTGGACGGCACAATGTAAATCTGATTGGCTGCAATTTTATATTTCTTTTTTTGTTTATATTAAGTAATGGGGTAGTTCATTTTGGTTCGAATGAATCCGAAACTCAAGGCATCGAATATGAATTGTTGTCCATTTTACCCGGATAACTAGCAGCCCTCGGGAAAGAAGTCATTATTCGCTCCGCCCCTATTGTTCACAAATAAGGTAACCTTTGAGCGAGCCGAACTCACTAAGCTAAGGGCCGAAGTCGCAAGAGAGATCTAGAATCATCGCTACGCCCCTCGGACTTTCGGGCAGGAGAGACGAATGTGGTTCTTTCATTACTAAGGGAAAAGCCGAATGAGTTCATGCAAATTTCACATCTTCGATGAAATATACTGGATCGGTCCCCAATTAATATACTGGACACCTCTCTAGATAAACTATAGAGCAGTCCCCCAAGCAGCCGAGAAGATGGTATTTCCTCCCACATCGCTAAAGCGCTACCTCTTGGGACCATGACCAAGGCGACCATAGGGAGGTGCATAAGAACACGGAACGTGTTTCACAAAACCCAAACGCCAAGAGGCATAATAATAAGCAACCTGGCTCACAAGAAAGCTCTATAGAGAGCGCTTGCTACGCACCTCCATAGTCACACAAGTTCGGTAGAAAACTGGAAGCAGCATAAGTTAAAGAAGTAATTCATGGGTAGACATATTATATTGGTCGGGTACCAGAAAAGAAGTACCCATATCCGCGGTTTCCTTATGATTATGAAGCTTTATGATCCGACTTACGCCAGGTAGGTTTGAAGGATCAATATCACTCGTTTAAAACAACAGATATTTAGTTTCAATCGGCCTAGATCCGAACCATCCTATCGGACCTCTCGTTTTTGACTAAATTAAGAACGCCAACCCTTTGCTGTGCTTGCACATGTACTTGGGTAGGTATGCAATCACATCTCGGTCTCTCCTCTTTCGCCCAGTATAAACATCGGCCTTGGCTCGGGCTGGCCCTTTCGGATTAGCTTGTCAGAATAGTTTGGATCAGTCCCCTGCCTTATGACTATCGTACATAGAAGAATGATTGGCTCAGTATATTAATTGGGCGACCAAAGTAATTCCCTTAGCTTTGAACTTCATTCATTCGAAAGGTCGATCATAGCTGGAATTTTTGAGCAAATTCGGAAGAAGGGGTTCGAGAGTTGGTCAGCGTTATCATAGACTATATTGAGGTGCGGAGCGAAAGGGCTTCCATGACAATGAGGTCCTTCTTGCATGGGCTTGGGCTTGCTTTGATGATGGGCTTGTTGTGTTTTAGCCCTTGGCTTCCATCGAGGAAAGCAAGCTTGACAGGCCCAAGTCTTAATTCGTAGGACTTTCTTTGATGGTTCATGTAAGATTGGGAAAAAAACTCATTTGACGACTCAGTACATGGATGTCACGAGTCTATTGGCATAGAATATGGAATCTTTTCCACGTAAGCTGGTTGTAAAAACTTTGTTTGTTCATGCAGAACTCTTTTTTTCATAAGTAGAAGTGATTTGGGGAGATTTTGTTTGCTCCGCAAGGTAGCCAGAGCCAGCCAGTTTTTCATTCAAAAGGCATGATAGTCTTCAACTGCAGAAAAGTAGTGCGGAGAACTACTAAGAATTGTGCTTGCCATCTAATTCGTGATGCATGGCGAGATTCCTCTACCACTTTATAAATGGAGGCTCGATAAGTGAACTTTCTTCATTAAATTCAAATCAAAAAAATTGAGTACTTGCACGTATGGCTATGGATGCTGCAAACAGGCTTTCTGCAATTGCTGCCGAAATGGGGCAACTGCGAAATGAAATTCAAGAGCACCGTAGAGTGCTAAACTTCCTTTTGAGAAGTATTAGAACCCCTGGGGATCCTGCAAGGAAAGAAGCGCGCATTCGCGCTACCAGAGAGCGCATAGAGGGTTTGGAGACGAAGCAGCAAGCGCTGCGGGCGGAGCATGAAGACCTAATTGTGCGTGCTGTCACCCGCGGTCCCCGGGGAGACTAGAATAGGAGAGTCCGTCGATTTCGTTTTCGAAGGTTCAAATGAAATTAGTGTCTGGAGACATTTGTTTTCATGTCTGGTGTTCTTTGTCTTTTTTAGTGTAGATCTACTCCGGTGCCTACTGGAGATAGACGTATATCAATGCAAACTATCTTTTTTTTTATTTGTTATGTTTGCATGTATAGTATGGTATGGTAAAACCCCTAGTGTGTTTACTACTTAATGCTATGCTAATATCATAATGAATAAAGACTCCATAATTACTACAAGCACTTTTAGAAAAAGGTGGGTTAACCAAAGACAGAAAGATGGAACCATATGCATTCTTAAAAGAAAGCGCTTCCTATGATGTAAGTCGCTACGCACCTTACATCCAATTCATGAGATTCGTCAAGATTTGGCTCAATCAGTGAATTTACTGAACTTATTTCATTAACCTCTCATTGATGTATTGTTTCCACCGATCACGTCTGATTCTTTCTCGAAGAGAAAGAATTCCTTATTCTCTAGAAAAACTTGAAGGCCCCTAAACGGATAACTGTAAGGTTTTTATCCCAAGCACTGGCCATAGAGTTAGTTTCTCAGGCTGCGTATATTGACTTCCTCCTTCCCCATGTAATTGTGACCCCGTTCTAAGCCTTATTCATGGGTAGGGCATTTAGAGGTAAATCTTACTCCTTTTAGAAACTTCCTGCAAATATTAGCATTGGCTGGCTAAACCGTGAAAACTGCCGGTTCTTCGGCTGCCACTGCGCGCACTTTCGCTTCATCCATCTTCAGCCTCGAATGCCAGATAGAGAAAGAAAGTCCTGTCCTCGTTCTGTTGCATTTTCCGGTATGCATTCGCGAACGCTTCCGGAAAACAGTTCTGCTCAGCATTCAAATAAAAGCTTTACTAATCAAATAAATAGGGGCTCGCTAAAAGCTCCATCTTTCTTTCTTGCTTTGGACCCCCTTATTTCTCATTTCTTTTTTTTCATTCTTTGTCTGCTCTCCCCAATAAAGAAGGAAGAAAGTTCTTAGGGGAACTTGAATCTAGCTAGGGTAGAGACAAAGACAACTATTAGTATACCGACCCCTCCCTTACTCAACAGCCCCTCGTTAAGTACACTTCCTCCCAATTAAGATACTGGCGCGTCGCATATAACATAGGTGAATGGTATCTTTATTCTGCTTAATCAGTGCAGGTTCAGGAAAGCACTTTCTTTTCACGGAAGTCGTACAATCGAATCGGTGGTACGGAGTCGTACGTTTCGAATGATCTGTGAAAGTGAGTGGGCACATGAACGTCATTTAACGCTACAACCAAGAGAGTTTCATTCTTTCTATCATACACGTGCTTTGAATCATCTGAAAGAAAGTGAGTGGACCACTGGTGTGGCGGTATGAACGGGATTTCAACAAAAAGAAGGTACAACCAAGAGAGTGGAATGGGTCATAGTACTTGCCGAGCAGATAATCCTATCTATTGATTAAGGAAGGCAAGTTCACATCGCGCGCAGACGTGACTAAGCGGCAGCTGGTCTAGGTGTTCGAAGCATGATTCATCAACTGGTAAAGGGAGTAGTTCATCGGAAACCATTCCCCTCTAAAGTCAAGGAAAGCGAAGCCCAAGGCGACCTCGCAGCTTATTTAGTATATTAATTGGGTCCACTTTCGTCCGCAGTATATTAATTGGGGAGGTATATTCATTGTGAGCGGAAGGCTGCTTTCAAAACATTCTTCATCGACTCCTATTAATATACTGTATTATCATTACAACTTGGGCAAAGCCGATTGCTTTCTTCCGAGAATCTATGGAGAAGCTAAGTTTCGAATTTGATCCCAAAAAATAGTCAAAGCGCCAGCCCTTCCTCTTAGACACTACTACTGATCAGCATGACTTTCTTTCTTGAGTAAGGTAAGGAGTACCGTCCTCTTATCACAGCTTGAACGGGATGAATTTAAGGGAAGAAGAAGAAATCGATTCAATCCAACTCCAACCGCAATATCAACAAAAAAAGAACTTTCTGGAGAGATATTTAGTCATGAAAGGCAGAAATAAGAAGGAGATTCTTCGAGCACTTTAATGCATAAAAAATGATTAGGCGGGGGAAGAGAAAGAATCCGCTGATGCCAAAAGCAGGAAGACGTGTCAATAATCAGAGTTCATCTGGCCGCCCATAGGGGGAATTCCTATATCGATGCTCACCCTCCTGGAAGTGTTTCGACCCCTTCTCTTTCTTCCGAATAGCTGTCCATGACTCATCTTTCTTACTAGTAGTCAAATTATGATGCGTCTTTTATTTTAAGACATAACAAAATCTAAGCGCTACTTGAAACTTTCAATCCTGAATGAGTAGGGTCTGAGGCTTTCCTTAGGGATGAGTTCCAACTCTCTCTCTCTCTTAATATAATAGTTGGGAAAGGTCAGTTCAATCTGGGTAGCCAAGAGGGTACTTTCTGGGTCAAATAGGTAGGCGAAGCCAATTTCGATGTGTTCCAGATGCCCGGATCAATCGTTTAGAATCTACTAAGGAAGGTAGTCAATTTGTCAGTCAATCGTTGGGTTGCGAAGCGCTCTGAAAGAGCAGGACAGACTAACGGGGCGTATCGGTCTTGGTCAGCAAGTGATGTGTAATGGCTTTTTATGTGAAAAAGATGCGCATAGAAATTCCTTCACTACGATAGCAAGCAATTCATCCGTTTTGGTTAGTGGTTTTTCAGTGTTGTACGCCAGAGGAAGCTACTGAGACAGTGGTATTCTCAGCTAGGCAAGTTCCAGTTGTTTTTTATATATAAGATAGTGGAAGATACATTTGTTGGGCCTGGATGGTCCACAGAACCGAGAACATATGGAATTGACCATGAGAGGATGTGGCTCAGGTTGTTAAGGAGCCCCTTTGCTCTGTTTTCGCTCCCTATGGTCGGACGAAGTGGACCTCTGGAAGAGGTCGCCTGGTGTCTTCAAATAGTGAGGTTGGTACAATCCTATGGGTATGGAAGGAAAGTAGTCCGAGGGGCCCGCCCGCGAGAGCTTTTACCCATTCATTCGTTTGTTCCGCTCAGCAAATTACCTATTCTTGTTGGCATTGAGAAGCCGAGGCTAGTATATTAATTGGCCTAAGTATACTGGGGCAGTTCGCTTTGGTCGTCAGACTAACGGAAGGATGAGTTGTCTTTCGACCTATCGGTCTCCTATTAGAGAGGATTGACCGATCCCTTAATATGTGGGGCGAATGTTTATAATAGTTTGGATCGAGGAGTATATTCCTCACTTACGCTCGCCTCAAGCTTCGGTCTCCTATGTTTATACTGGCTTTTTGTCCAGGTTAGTGAATTGTTGACATTGTCAAATCGAGATTGGGTGGGTGGCAAGGAGCGACAGCTCATCGAAAAGAATGCATTGGATGGATGCCCGGGCATTGAGAAGGAAGGACGCTTGCTTTCAGAGGCGAAAGGCCATGGGGAGAGAGAGCGTCTGTGATCCATGGATTTTCGATCGGGAAACCGTATCCAAGCTCCGTGGCTAGTCTGCGCTCTTTGGACTTTTCAAACATAGCGAACTGAAACATCTGAGTAGCTAAAGGAAGGAAAATCAAAAGAGAAACCGTTAGTAGCGGCGGGCGAGAGCGGAACAAGGGAGGAGACCGATCCATGATATTGGAAGCGGTTTCATTCGATGTGGATTGGATGATGGAAAAACCAGCAAGCAGCAAGCGTAGGCTGTGTTGCCGTAGCGCGCCCGGATGACTTAAAGTCAGCAACCTGGGGCGCAAGCGTAGGCAACACAGTACGGGTGGGGCGCGCAGTGAACTGGTTTTCTGAAAAGGTTGGAAGATCTGGCCAAAGAAAGTGATAGCCCTGTGAATTCGTTCCCATGGAAAGATCCTTCCCAGTAAAACG